>NC_069399.1:94913749-94951249 GCF_026875155.1 Cherax quadricarinatus | reverse complement strand
AATAAATTACCTATGCGGTTTGTTTATGTATAAATTACTGTAAACTTATCGAAAATCAATTTGAAATTGGATTTAGCTAAGTTAAATTGCACTTATGTTAATAAGGTTAGGTAAGTTTTCTAAGGTTCTTTTGGTACAAAATTATTTTTTACATTAACACAAATGAAATAAATATATCTTTAAACTTATAAGAGAACATTTTAGAATGGTCTTAATTTTAAATGAGTTCTTGCTAACTGACCAATTTTACCTCTTCGGCACGACATAAACACTATCAAAATACACATTCATCGACACACTAGGTGAAGCTCATGCAAAGTGACATTGTCAAGGACCATCAGACTTAACGACTTACCGTTGAGGGGCGGCGAGGCTCAGGCCCAGCATGGCTACCAGCACAATCAACTTCATCTTGACCGTCAAATATCAACTTTGCACGCAGTATTTGTTTCAAGCTCTCAGTTTATCACAGCAACGAGCAGTCGAGGCAACGGCGCTCTTAGATGCTGCTCCTACGAGGACACTTCCAATACAAACGTCAAGTCTCACTGCAGCGGCGGCTTATATACGTAACCATGTAGTGGGTGCCGGGGGTCACCATGTTGACGCTGTGGTAAATGTTGTTGGCGTCAGTTTCCTATTGCGTACTGGCAGACACAAAACCACATACGACTAAATTTGGTGTGCTGCTGGGCGTGTGTGTCTCAGTCATGCGGCCCTGAGTATGTTCTAGATGGCGTCTAGAGTGACCTGTTAGGGAACTCCCTCAGGTGATTTTAATAGGGAGAGACTGGGAAGGAACTGTGGAGTTTTTGTTTTTATATGAATGGTAAGGAGTGAAAAGGAAGGAGAAAAGTAGACTGGGTGGATGCGGGTGATGGAAGTGGATGAGAGTGCTAGACTGGATGGATTTGACGAGGCTAGGTGGATGCGATGGGACTGAATGGGGTAATGGAAGTGCATGGGGATGATAGATGTGGGCACATAGTTGTAAGAGTTTGGGGAAGGAAGTTCATTGCTACAGCACGTGACAAAAATTTGTAATGAAGTGAGGTAAAATAACAGCTTAGCTTGTAAAATACATGATAGAAAATCCTTTCTTTATGGCGGGAGTTGTCATCCTGCATGGTAGGAACCCTCATCCTGCATGGTAGGAACCCTCATCCTGCATGGTAGGAGTTCTCATCCTACCATGTAAGAAGTGTCTTGGGTCCCCCGTTACTCATGTACCAAGTAAATATTATGCCAATTGATGTTCATTACAAATTATTATTGTAGGCAGATGATAATGCTCTTAATGTTAGATATAGACCCTAATCGATAAAGACGGTGTTATCACGTGAACTGGAGTCATGCAGTCTAAGGTTAATATACAAACTTTCTCTGCATCTCTGAAAAACTAAAGCAAAAGGATAATTAGGAATATTTTATTTTAAAAAGCAGTGAATAATATTATACTGGTGTAATATATAACGAGGACCTATCTTAGTGGTAACCTTGGTGATGTATTTAGGAATATCTTAGATTCTTGCTCGTCCGGGAATTGATAATAACTAAGGCACGCAAGACCTTATTTCTGATACTTATACAGTGTCACTTAGAATGCCCCAGCTCATCGTGGTTCTCTGATCTAACAATAAATCTGAAGCAAAACTGCAAGTTATCCAAAATGAGACGTTTAGATTGTTTTTTTTCTGAACATGTGATTGTAGGGGGTGATTACCAGTAGACCCCTGGCCGTCTTCAAGAAGGTGCTGAACAGGTACCTAAAGTCAGTACCTGACCAGCCGGGCTGGTACTGACTTTAGGTGTGGTTTGTACGTCAGTCTACGTGCGGCCAGCAGAAGCAGCCTGGTTGATCAGGCCCTGATTCACCGCGAGGCCTGGTGACAGACCGGGACGCAGGGGCGTTGACCCCCGAAACTCTCTCCAGGTGTACTCCAGGTATATGTCATGTGACAAGTAGAGTGAAACAGATGAAACAGAAGAACCTAAGCCATACCTGAGCATTATGACTGACGGAGACGTTTCGCCAACCATTAGATTTTTCAATTCAACAAAAAAAAAATGGAGAGTCATCAAGGCTGAGGGATTGATTACCTCAAATTACCTCTCCACCTATCCCACTGTCTCCAGTATTTATTCTCTGTATTTTATTCTATTTATTCTCTGTATTCTATTTGGCCAACTTCTCCATCAGTAAAGACATCTTGCTGATACACTTGTGTCTGATTTTCCAAACTTAAATTTATTAAGTAACATTCAGTTTATGAGATGAACCAAACATTAAATATTTATATCGTTCAGAAGAGCATCATACTCAAGTTAATTTACGGAAAATAATATTGCACCATCTTCAAATATAATTAACTAGTTGATACCTACGCATTCCTATTACAACCCTCAACCTACTTCAGAGTAACATACATCAGTGTTGATGTTTGAAGACAATCAGGTATAATTACCTTTCACATTAAGTAAAACGTACAGTGTGGTAGGTAAGACACATAGGCAACAGTTAGGCAACTTTATTCCGAAACGTTTCGCCTACACAGTAGGCTTCTTCAGTCGAATACAGAAAGTAGGCAGGAACAGTAGAGATGTGAAGACGATGTAATCAGTCCATCATCCTTAAAGTCGTAGAATTTTGAGGTTGTCAGTCCCTCGGCCTGGAGAAGTTCAGTTCCATAGTCAGGAACTATCTATCCGTACTGTCGCTTGATCTTCAGATAGTTCCTGACTATGGAACTGAACTTCTCCAGGCCGAGGGACTGACAACCTCAAAATTCTACGACTTTAAGGGTGATGGACTGATTACATCGTCTTCACATCTCTACTGTTCCTGCCTACTTTCTGTATTCGACTGAAGAACCCTACTGTGTAGGCGAAACGTTTCGGAATAAAGTTGCCTAACTGTTGCCTATGTGTCTTACCTACCAACCTGTCGGTATTGTATACCATTTTGATGTTCAAAACGTACAGTGTGTTTAGATAATGAAGAATTTATATTGGCTATGTATGATCCGATACTGTACACTTTTATTTATATAATGTATTGTATGGTATAAACCTTGGTAATAAATACAGACAAGTTGGTTTAGAAAGACACGTAAGCAAACACTATAACATATTTATTAGAAAACGTTTCGGTCCTGGGACCTTGATCACTTCTAACATACAGAGGTAGAAAGACATTATATATATAGGCGGAGAGTGAGATATGACGCACGTGACCTGAGGAATGTCATAAGAACATAAGAACAGTGTTCCTCCATTCTTATGTTCTTATGACATTCCTCAGGTCACGTGCGTCACATCTCACTCTCCGCCTATATATATAATGTCTTTCTACCTCTGTATGTTAGAAGTGATCAAGGTCCCAGGACCGAAACGTTTTCTAATAAATATGTTATAGTGTTTGCTTACGTGTCTTTCTAAACCAATGTATTGTATGTTTTAAATAAAATATAAAAAAAATTACCTTTCACAAGGTAACAAAGTCCAGGATTGTTTAACACACATACACACACACACACACACACACACACACACACACACACACACACACACACAACACACACACACACACACACACACACACACACACACACACACACGCATGCGCGTGCACGCGTACAGAACGACAGAAACTGAGATAGAGGATACGAAGACGCAAGAAGCAAGAAAGAGAGACAAGGCTTGAGACAGACAGGCAGGACCTATGAGACGGGGGCTCAGCCGGTACATTGGTCCGAGGTTGGCTGTGAATCTCTGAAGGGACCCCATAGCCATAGACGTTTTATTTTGATTTTTCATTTGATTTTTTTTTTCTTTGGTAATTTCAACTATTTTTAGTTAGTGATGAATGGGTTTCAATACCATTCATCACATATTTTTAGTTTATTTAGAAAAGTAATAATGTATAATTCATTTAGACTGGGAGCCTCAGCCTGCTCCCAGGGGCCCCCAAAGCAGTCTTGTTCTGCCTTGCAAAATTTCTCTTGGAGGCCCTGCAGGGAGCGGTACCCTGAGTCGGGAGGGCCAGTAAGCACATCCACTCAGAGAACCACACATAGAACACTGCAGAGTGGGTGCCTGTGACGAGCGGGGCTACATAAGGGTCAGTCCTAGGGCCGGGGCTGTTTCTGGTATATGTGAATGACATGACGGAAGTGATAGCTTTAGAGGTGTTCCTGTTTGCAACCGACGTAAAGCTAACGCAGAGAATTCAAGTGGAAGAAGATCAGGTAGAACTGCGAATGGATCTGGATAGGCTCCAAGCTTGGTCCAACAACTGGTTCCTGGAGTTTAAGCTTACCAAGTGCGAAGTCATGAAGGTTGAAGAAGTTCAAAGAAGACCGCAGACAGAGTACAGGCTAGGGGGGCCAAATACTGCAAAACTCACTCAAGGTAAAGGATCTTCCAGTAAGTGTAATACCGAGCACATCTGAGGTGCACATCAACCAAATAACTGCAGCAGCATATGGGCGACTAAAAACCCAAGAATAGCGTTTCGACACCTTAGCAAGGAGTCGTTCCAAACTCTGTATACCATGTATGTCAAGCCCATATTGAATCACCGGACTGGGATATTACCGGCAAATTTCATACATACCATATTAGTGTATGCAGCACCGGTGGGGAATCCATACATGGTTATGCATGTCAAGGATTAGTCCCAGATCTAAGGGGTATGGCCTATGAGGAGAGGTTAAGGGAAATCGACCGGATGACGCTAGAGGACAGGAGAAATAGGGGAAACATGATAACGACATACAAAATACTGAGAAGATTTGAAAAGGTGGATAGGCACAGAATGCTTTAAAGATCGAACACAGCAACAAAAGGTCACAACTGGAAGATGAAAACTCACATAAGTCAAAGGGATGTTAGGAAGTTTTTCCAAAGCCATAGAGTTGTCAGGAAGTGGAATAATCTGGAGAGTGATGTAGTGGAGGCAGGAACCATACATAGCTTTAAGAAGAGATACGATAAAACTCATAGAGCAGGGAGAGAGTGGACCTAGTAGCGACCAGCGAAGAGGCGGGGCCAGGAGCTGTGACTCTACCCCTGCAGCCACAAATAAGTAGTGTTGTTAGGTAAGACACATATGCAACAGTTAGGTATCTTTATTATGAAACGTTTCGCCTACACAGTAGGCTTCTTCAGTCAAGTACAGAAAAGTTGATAGAAGCAGAAGATACTTGAAGACGATGTAATCAGTCCATCACCCTTAAAGTTTTGAGGTGGTCAGTCCCTCAGTCTGGAGAAGAGCATTGTTCCATTGTGTAGGCGAAACGTTTCATAATAAAGATACCTAACTGTTGCATATGTGTCTTACCTAACAACCTGTCGGTATTTTATACCATTTTAATGCACAAATAAGTAGTTTACACACACACACACACACACACACACACAACACACACACACACACACACACACACACACAAGCCAAGGTATTGTCCAGTGTGGGTAGATTGGTAAAGCACTGCGTACCTTGTCCCAAGGTTCGTAGGTTCGAGTCTCCTTCAGCCAGAGATCATTGTTTGTGTATATTTCGCCTGCTCTTGCGAATTCTTGCATATATATATATATAAAATATATATATATATATATATATATATATATATATATATATATATATATATATATATATATATATATATATATATATATATGTATATTCTAGGTAGTAGGTTGGTAGACAGCAACCACCCAGGGAGGTACTACCGTCCTGCCAAGTGAGTGTAAAACTGAAGCCTGTAATTGTTTTACACGATGGTAGGATTGCTGGTGTCTTTTTTTTTTCTGTCTCGTACACATGCAAGATTTCAGGTACGTCTTGCTGCTTCTACTTACACTTAGGTCACACTACACATACATGTACAAGCATATATATACACACCCCTTTGGTTTTTCTTCTATTTTCTTTCTAGTTTTTGTTCTTGTTTATTTCCTCTTACCTCCATGGGGAAGTGGAACAGAATTCTTCATCCGTAAGCCATGCGTGTTGTAAGAGGCGACTAAAATGCCGGGAGCAAGGGGCTAGTAACTCCTTCTCCTGTATATATTACTAAATGTAAAAGGAGAAACTTTCGTTTTTCCTTTTGGGCCACCCTGCCTCGGTGGGATACGGCCAGTGTGTTGAAAGAAAGATATATATATATATATATATATATATATATATATATATATATATATATATATATATATATATATATATATATATATATATATATATGCAATAAGATCACAGTAAACAGGTGATTTCAAAATATGCAAAACAACCACTCTGAAAGCGCTTGGAATTTCTCTATTCTTTCAGAGTGGTTGTTTTGCATATATATATATATATATATATATATATATATATATATATATATATATATATATATATACACGCTTGCTTCTAGAATGTATGAGTTTAAAGTCTTAGACAATTCAGTAATGACTCCTACTGAACTGAAGAATGGTGTCACTCCTGCACCAGAGAGATGCACTCCGCCATTACATACATATAATGTTTGCCCTAGAAGTTATTCCAGTTGTCAATGAACGGAATTTCAAGTTCCTTACAGTACTTATCTAGCCAGTAATTTGCCCCAAGTACCCTATACATCCATTCACTGCTGACATCTCTTCTAGACATAATGTTCCATTGTGCCTTGTTTTAAAACACTTCAGGCGCTCACAGGCTACCTTAACTACTGACCTATTCAGGCTCTATAGCCCTATGTATAGGACTACTTACTTCATATAATCTGAAATTAAGAACTTTTCAGATAATGGTAGTTGCCAGACTCACTAGGAGAATGATTATTTTTTCTTTCTCTTTTCCTGTTGCTTTTCTCCTGGTCAGATATATTAATGATCGTCAAGATTATGAAAGGGATTAATTGAACACTTTTGTTTCTGACATATACCACCTGTTAGGCTTGAATTTTTATGACAAAATCTCTTTGTTTACATCCTGATAATTGTTTAGTTTTCAATTTCAACTTTTTATTGTAACCTCTTATTTAATACCTATTTTCTGCTTCTGTTTTAACCTTCACTTATTTATATACTCCGCTGTAGCTCCTCTCCTCCCGGAAAGTCACGTTTCACACTAAATAGTTGTTACAGTCCGCCACGTCTGGCTGGACAGGCACCTAAAGTCAGTACCTGATTAGCCGGGCTGTGGTTCGTTCGTCAGTTTACGTGAGGCCAGCAGTAACAGCCTGGTTGATCAGACCCTGATCCACCACGAGGCCTGGTCTCAGACCGGGTAAAGGGGGCACTGACCCCTGAAACCCTCTCCAGGTACCTCTGAAAATCTGAAGCCATAATTCTAAAGTTATGAAGGTAAACGTTAGAGGAACGAAAGTAAGGGGAAAAAATCCTTCAACTTAAAGATAAACCTTCGGGAGCACCTTTGTAAATTATGGACTTTCAACTTGTCTTTATTTGTGTATATTTGCCGAGGGTTTTAGCATCATCCGTTCCTGTTATTACGATTTCGAGATTCAGTTATAGTTGTTGTTGTTGTGGCTGTTGCTGTTGTTGTGGTTGTTGGCGCTGTTGTTGTTGTGAATGTTTCTGCTATTGTTGTGGTTGTTACTGTGTTTGTTGTTGTGGTTGTTGCTGCTGTTGTGGTTGTTGCTGCTGTTGTGGTTGTTACTGTTATTGTGGTTGTTGCTGCTGTTGTGGTTGTTGTAGTTGTTGGCATTGCTGTTGTGGTTGTTGTTGCTGTAGTTATTACATTGTTGTGGTTGTGGTTGTTGTGGTTTTGATTGTTGTGGTTGCTGTTGTGATTGTTGTTTCGACGATAGAATAAGACTTAATAACGATAATAACAGTGTTGGTAGAACAGTCTCGGGGCTTCTCTCAAACATTATTAAAATATTTAAACATCAGTCATGTTTCTGATGGTTAGGTCAGGTTCCTCAGGAAACAGGACAAGTATTTCCTGAGGCGGGTCTTAGATGATGACCCGCTTCTGGTCATCTGACCGAGGCCTTCCACTGGTCATATAACCATTTTGTTGTATGTTTTTGATGACTCTGAGTAAAGCTAATTAAATCATGGAGGTCGACCACGTTGGTCGACGCTGTGGTTGAGGTCGGTGATTGGTAGCCCAGGGTGTGACGTCATGATGTCATGCCAGCCTGAGGCTTGACGTCATAACATGTGCGTCACACCTTCCCAGAATCTCACGCTTGTTGTGCAACACAAGGAGGCAGTGTGGCGTATACGCCCTCGCGCCCGCGCGCGCGCGCACACACACACACTACTGAAGCTCTGCAACACTGCGTAAGTGTCCGTATTACTGACCAATACTGAGATGTATAATACATCTGAGCAGTGGCGTCCGCGCACCTCTAGCACCACAGCTCTTGACTGAATGATGGTAAATGTGTTTCCTTCTTTTCGGGTCACCTGTCCTGGTGGCAGACGGCCGCTGTTGTCAAAAAAAAAATTGCATGGCGAAGTTCTAAACCCTCGAGGATTATTGAGCTTCTGGCGAGTGGGAGGTAATAAGGTTTGATCCAAGGAGGGGGAGAGTAGATCCAGTTCCTCAGATCCAGAGCCCTTCAGCAGCCTTGAGGGGAGACGTCCTGAAACTATTTATGAAAATATATCCCATATACCTGGTTCCTGAAGGATACTTCGGGGTGAAGGTCCTCCCGGCCCACTCCCGGACCAGGCCTTTTGGTGCATGAACACCAGATCAACCAGGTTGCTACTGCTGGCCGCACTCACTCCTCATTATGAACCACTTGAAGACAGTCAGGGGTCTGTTAGTGATCCCTCTTATACATGAGGGGGAGCTGCTGAATAGTCTTGGGCCCCTCACACTTACTGTCTGCTGAGTAAATATTAGATATTTTCTGGTAAGAGGTAAAAGTTATAATTTAAATGATGCTTATGAAGACCAAGTACTTGGGTCTACTGTTGTTACCTATTTATGGGAATCCTTCATAGGCCTATGTGTATGAATAGGCAGTGAATCGCCGCACTCGACCCAGTTATTATATGATTAAGACCCGTATCAGGAAACACTGTAACAGGAGACACTGTATCAGGAAACACTGTATCAGGAGACACTGTATCAGGAGACACTGTCTCAGGATACACTGTATCAGGTGACACTGTATCAGGAAACACTGTATCAGGAGACACTGTATCAGGAAACACTGTATCAGGAAACACTGTATCAGGAGACACTGTCTCAGGATACACTGTATCAGGTGACACTGTATCAGGAAACACTGTATCAGGAGACACTGTATCAGGAAACACTGTATCAGGAAACACTGTATCAGGAGACACTGTCTCAGGATACACTGTATCAGGTGACACTGTATCAGGAAACACTGTATCAGGAGACATTGTATCAGGAAACACTGTATCAGGAGACACTGTATCAGGAGACACTGTATCAGGAAACACTGTATCAGGAGACACTGTATCAGGAGACACTGTCTTAGGATACACTGTATCAGGAAATACTGTATCAGGAGACACTGTATCAGGAAACACTGTATCAGAAGACACTGTATCAGGAGACACTGTCTCAGGATACACTGTATCAGGAGACATTGTATCAGGAAACACTGTATCAGGAGACACTGTATCAGGAAACACTGTATCAGGAGACACTGTATCAGGAAACACTGTATCAAGAGACACTGTATCAGGAGACACTGTCTCAGGATACACTGTATCAGGAGACACTGTATCAGGAAACACTGTATCAGGAGACACTGTATCAGGAGACACTGTCTCAGGATACACTGTATCAGGAGACATTGTATCAGGAAACAACTGTTATCAGGAGACACTGTATCAGGAAACACTGTATCAAGAGACACTGTATCAGGAGACACTGTCTCAGGATACACTGTATCAGGAGACACTGTATCAGGAAACACTGTATCAGGAGACACTGTATCAGGAAACACTGTATCAGGAGACACTGTATCAGGAGACACTGTCTCAGGATACACTGTAACAGGTGACACTGTATCAGGAGACACTGTGTCAGGAGACACTGTATCAAAAGACACTGTATCAGGTGACACTGTATCAGGAGACACTGTATCAGGTGACACTGTGTCAAGATACACTGTATCAGGAGACACTGTATCAGGTGACACTGTATCAAGATACACTATATCAGGAGACACTGAGTCAGGAGACACTGTATCAGGAGACACTGTGTTAAGAGACAGTGTCAGGAGATACTGTGTTGGGGGACACTGTGCCGGGATACACTGCGTCAGGAGTTACTGTGTCAGGAGATACTGTGTAGGGAGACACTGTGTCAGAAGAAACTGTGTCGAGAGGCACTGTGTCAGGAGACACTGTGTCAGGAGATACTGTGTCGGGAGACACTGTGTCAGGAGAAACTGTGTCGGGAGACACTGTGTCAGGAGACACTATCAGGTGACACTGTATCAGGAGACACTGTGTCGGGAAACACTGTGTCAAGAGACACTGTATCAGATGACTCTGTATCAGGTGACACTGTGTCAGGACACATTGTGTCAGGAGACACTGTATCAGGTGACACTATCAGGAGACGCTGTGTCAGGAGACACTATCAGGAGACACTGTATCAGGAGGCACTGTGTCAGGAGACACTGTGTCAGGAGACACTATGTCAGGAGACGCTGTATCAGGTGTCTCTGTATCAGGAGACACTATGTCAGGAGACACTGTATCAGGAGACACTGTATCAGGTGACACTGTATCAGAAGACACTGTGTCAGGAGACACTGTATCAGGTGACACTATCAGGAGACGCTGTGTCAGGAGACACTATCAGGAGACACTGTATCAGGAGGCACTGTGTCAGGAGACACCATGTCAGGAGACGCTGTATCAGGTGTCTCTGTATCAGGAGACACTATGTCAGGAGACACTGTATCAGGTGACACTGTATCAGGAGACACTGTGTCAGGAGACACTGTGTCGGGAGACAATGTGTCGGGAGACATGGTCTCGGGAGACACTGTCAGAAGACACAGGAATAAGTCTTGTTGCGTTCTTCCCCACTAATATATATATATATATATATATATATATATATATATATATATATATATATATAAAATATATAATATATTTGTCGTGCCGAATAGGCAGAACTTGCGATCTTGGCTTAAAAAGCAACGCTCATCTTGCCATATAGGACAAGTGAAAATTTGTGTACGCAATAATTTCGCCAAAATCATTCTGAACCTAATGAAAAAAATATATTTCACTGTGTTTGTTTAGTATTAAATTATTGTAAACAAATCTAAAATATATTTAGTTGGGTTAGGCTAAAATAAATTGTTCTTGTTATAATGAGGTTAGGTAAGCTTTCTAAGTTCCTTTTGGTGCAAAATTAAAATTTTTTACATTAACATTAGTCAAAAAATATATCTTTAAACATATAACAGAAAATTTTAGAAAGGATTTAATTTTAAATGAGTTCTTGCTAATTGATCAGTTTTACATATTCGGCACGACATATATATATATATATATATATATATATATATATATATAATATATATATATATATATATATATATATATATATATATATATATATAAAATATATATATATATATATATATATAACCCTCATCCTCAGAGAAGACAATAAACGTACCTCAGGGAAAACTTAAGGTTCTCCCCGGAGCTGTTTGAATATTTTCTTCTCCTACCACCCCCTATATATTTTATATTCTATGTGAACATTTATTAATAAACAGAATACATTTACAGAAAAACACAAACATGAATACAATGGTACAATGTATTAAAGATCATGAATTTCCTCCAGCTCCTCCAAAGCCTGACGCGAGCCAAGTATGCAGCAAGCATTTCCCCTCTGGATGGCCATGCTGAGGCGCTGGAACATGAAAGTGGCTGCCCTTGGGTCCCTGGTGGTGTCGATGAGTCTGGAACCCAATTCTTTAAGGAAACGTGTGGCATTTTTTCCCCATGATCCCAAGGTCTCTGATCCCACTGGGACAAATTGATACTGTTGGCTGATGTCCCTGTACTTGCTGATCTTGTACTCCTCCCTGTGGTCAGCAGCTCCTCCCTGTCGCCCTACACTGTGATGAATATAGGTGTCAGCCAGTGTGGACACACAGGTATAGTCCCATGCTAAGAGCTTGCCATTCTTCCAAGGATAGATGGTGATCCCATCGGGGCAGTTTGCTGGGTTGTGGGTATTGTTGGCTGCTAGTGATCGGGGCTCCCTCTCGGCTGGGCATCCAGCTGTAGCAAGGGTTCTCTTTATGATGTCGTTGACCTCATTGTGTCTTGCATGCCAGCCCTTGGTTTTGGAACAGTTAAGACCATGTAGACTGTATTGGTCTGCTTGCGCTTCGCCCCAAATACACGTATATTCTGTGTGAATTGGGGCAGCAAGGCGCAGAGCCACTGCAATACGGAGGGTCTTAGGGTCGAGTTGCGTTCCCATTGCCGATATAGGAACTATTTGGAGGAAGTCCCCGGAGTGAGGTGTGCTCACAGCCTGAAGACAGGCAGTCTCCCTATCTGATGTTGCAGCCCTGAGCATGTTGGCAAGCACCTTTTCAGCGATCGGGCCATCCCAGCTTGACTGTGAGCCAGTGTTGCACTAGGGTTTGGTGCTGGAGCAGCAAGAGTCTCCCATTCAGTGATGGCACTGGCATAGCTAGGGTCTTCTATTCCTGCTGAGTCACTGAGGTTATCAGGAAGAATTATATATATATATATATATATATATATATATATATATATATATATATATATATATATATATATATATATGTGTGTGTGTGTGGTGTGTGTGTGTGTGTGTGTGTGTGTGTGTGTGTGTGTGTGTGTGTGTGTGTGTGTTACATAGTGGGAGCAAAAGTTAGGTTATGTAACCTCAATATCTCTCTTTACTCGTTTCTCTACAATAGTTACATAATGAGAACAAGGAAACAAGTAAAAGAAAAGAGAGGAAGGGTGGTAGGGAGAGAGGAAGGAGGAAGGTAGGTTGGAAGGGAGGGAGGGAGGGAGGTAGGAAGGGAGGGAGGGAGGGAGGGAGAGAGAGACATCGGAAGAGAGGGCCGGAGAGAGGGGGGTAGGAAGGGAGGGAGGGAGGGAGGGAAGTAGGAAGGGAGTGAGGGAGGGAGGGAGGGAGGTTGGATGGGAGAGAGGGAGGGAGGGAGGTGGGATGGGAGAGAGGGAGGGAGGGAGGTAGGGAGGAGGACGAGAAGGGAGAGCCACGTCAGATGATTGTAATAAGAGATGTTAGCATCAGCCACTACTTTGTCTCACTCTGGATACCCCTACTCTCTAACCCCCCAACACACACACACACACGCGGTGTAGAGAAATTTTCTCCAGGAGGGGGGTATCAGCCCCCTTCAGCCCCCTTCAGCCCCCTTCAGCCCCTTTCAGCCCCTTCAGCCCCTTTCAGCCCTGAGGAGCCCAGCCCTCTCAGAAGGGGCAAATATCTTGTTTACTGATACAGCGAGTAATTGATCCCAGATGCAGTACCAGTTTGCGACGTGTGGTCAAGCGACCGCCGCTCCGTGCGGTCCAGTGTTGCAAAGTGTAGTTTAATAAGAGACAGTCCATCTCTTACCTTAGCAGGACAATTAAGGAAAATCCTGCTTCCACTTTATTATCATGGTAAAGATAGTGTATATTGTTGTCTATGCTTAAGACAGCAAGAATCAAACACTCTGCTTTGCTTCATGGAGGAAGTGGCAAGGAAGTAAAAGTACTAGGTCAGCTTTTCCTTTGTGCTGGGGGCAGTAACAGCGTGGGGTGCTGTGGCGTCTTCAGATTACTTTTGACTCTACTGAGAGTGACACTGACACCAGGATAACCAACAAAGAACACTGATCTGTGCGTTAGTGTGAACAAAGTATCTCATAAAACACAATAAACACTTAAGAGAAGTGTGATCAGCTTCTTTAGTGATAAGATTGTGAACAATAAAGACAAATCTTGTGGAACATAGTGTACCAGTGTGTGTATTCCTAGACTATGGAAGATGTGGACATCCAAGGACACTTCAGCTTCTATCAAGTCACCGATATCTGTCGAAGGTGTGAAGAACACCATAGCTCACGCTACAAGAGCAAGGTAGGTTACGAATTTCTTGTAGTACGGGGGACTGCGCAGTTCTTGAGTCGCAAGGAGTTTGTAATCATCCTATAGTTGGCAGTTAGGTGCGGACTTTTGAGTCCACACAAGTAAGTTTGTCAGCCATCAGTGAATGAAATATGCTGACATAACACCCCCTAGGGGTAATTTATAATCTTACAAGTTATAACTCATTTCAGCCCGTTGAGAGATGATCATGACAACAATTCAAGACCTTGTCTGCAGGGGCGGCTGTGCAGGTGATGAGCTGTCTTTCTAAGTTAAGTTTTCCCTATACAAAATGTATAAGCTTAGCTGGTAATACCATTTCTCAACACGCGGGGCCAGGAGCTTGGACTCGACCCCTGTAACCTCAACTAGGTGAATACACACACACACACACACACACACACACACACACACACACACACACACACCTGACTCGATGTGACCAGACCCCTGCAACCACAACTAGGTGAGTACACACATACGTCACACACTGGTATTGTCACGTCCCCTCACACACTATACCTGGGGATACCACCGGAAGACCTGTGGATATCACTACAAGACCTAGGTCGACAACCACAAGGCAGACCTGTGGATACTACCATAAGAACTTAGGTTACTACCTGCTGCTCTCGCCATAAGTCAAGTCTTCAGGTATCACGTGGGTGATACCACCAGAAGGTAGACCTGAGGGTACCACCTGTTGCTCTCGCCACAAGTCAAGTCTTCAAGTATCACGTGGGGGATACCACCATATGGTAGACCTGATAGTATCACTCTTGGTGTTGAGGATTTTGGCCTTACCAGCTAAGATATAATTTATAACTATATATAATGAACACTTAGCTGATAAATGACAGCAAATTGTCTACACAGCCGCCCCTGCAGACGAGGTCTAGAAGCTGTCGAAACCATCACAACATTGGGCTGTCAAGAGATACAATTTGTAAGTATAAATTACCCCTAGGGAGTGTTATGTCAGCATATTTCATTCAATGATGGCTGACGAAATACCTACTTGTTTGGACTCAAAAGTCCACACCTTACTGCCGATTATAGGTTGATTACAAACTCCTTGTGACTCAAGAATTGCGCAGTCCCCCGATCTACAAGAAATTCGTAACATACCTTGCTCTTTGTAACGTGAGCTATGGTGTTCTCAACACCTTCGACAGGTATCGGTGACTTGATAGAAGCTGAAGTGTCCTTGGATGTCCACGTCTTCCATTGTCTAGGAAACGCACACTGGTACACTATGTTCCACAAGATTTGTCTTTATTGTTCACAATGTATCACAAGAGAAGCTGATCACACTTCTCTTAAGTGTTTATTGTGTCTGAGACACTTTGTTCACACTAATGCACAGATCAGTATCCTGACGTCAGTGTCACTCTCCCTAGAGTCAAAGATAGTCTGGCGATGCCACACCGTCCCAAGCCGTTGCTGCCCTAATACACAAAAAAAAACGCTGACCTAGTACCTTGCATCCTTGTCACCTCCTCGATGAAGCAAAGCAGAATGTTTGTTTCTTGTTGCCTCAAGCATAGACAACAATGTACACTATCTTTACTATGGTAATAAAGTGGGAGCAGGATTTTCCTTAATTGTCCTGCTAAATAAGAGATGTACTGTCTCTTATAAAAATACACTTTGCAACACCGCTGCAAGGAGCAGAGGTCACTTGACTACGTGGCATAGCATCTGTGATCAATTACTCACTCTAGCAGTAAATAAGACGCTCGCCCCTTCTGAGAGGGCTTGGCCCCTCAGGGCTGAAAGGGGCTGAAGGGACTGAAAGGGCTGAAGGGGGCTAATATCCCCCTCCTGGAGAAAATTTCTCCACACTTGGGAATTTCAGGATTAGCAATGCGTGATATCAGTGATCAGGGACGGATCTATTAAGAAACTAATGAAGCTTAAGCTTCAGGGCCCCTAATCCCGGAGGGGCCCCAGCAGCGACTTAGTTCACATATTCTTAAAATTTTGGGGTCTACTGTATGAGAAGGGGTTTCGATGGAGCCCCCATCACAGTTCAAGCTTCAGGGCCACACAACTGTAGGTCCGCCATTGTCACTAACATTAACTAGATGTCGGTCGGTGTGCTGTCCGATAAAGATATCCCCGTATTGTATAACCCCAGCTCCCCGTGCCTCAAAGCACGCGAATGGAATAGTGAGAGTGCGGCATAAATTAATAATATGGTTAAAATATTAGCCTCGAATATCTGAAGTGACTACTCAAAAGAGGCATTGACAAATAATATAACTGAAATTACTATCTCAACTTCTTCAGTAAAGATAGTAAATTAGGGAATACGTAGCCCAAATCTAATTCAAACCTTCCACTAAGAAACAAAAACTTTGAAGCTAAACTGAAGAGGCATTCTCTCGTTATCTCATCGGAATCAAGATCCTAAAATGCTTCAATGCATTAAGTTTGAAGCCGCTCAGAAGTTACAGTGTCAGTTTATTAGCAGTGAAGAGATGAATGTAATCTAATGAAATTCTCGGAAATTATCGCATGAAAAGCAGTATTTCAGTTTTCTCAGTTTCCAAAAAGAAAACAATTTGGAACTACACTGGCCACAATCAATCCAGTTTTTTTCTCTAAGACTGACTAGCTTTAAGGTGAGTAATTAAGTCAGTGAGTCAGTAAGTAAAGTAAATAAGTAACTTAATAAGTATGTGAGTAAGTAAGAAAGTAATTAGGTTTTATTTAAGCTCTGTGTGCATAACATATTTTTTTTAAGTGTACTTGAAGACGCACAAATATGTGACCATCAGAGAACATTACGTAGATTTAAGTTAGGATAATAAACAAAGTCAAAGACTGACGTATATCTGACCAGGAGAGAAATAAGTACAGTTATTTCACCGTAACCAATTTGATTAATAAAATTGAGACATTCAGATTTACTCAAGCTACAATGATGAGAAAGCTTCCCTGGAGGAAGACACATCAGCTCTAAAAGTTTAAAGCAGAGCTGCAGATGCATTCTCCAGTTAGTGCATACACTCCAAGTTTCCTTCTACACAGCCTGTATTCAAAGGACATTTCGACCGTTTCATACGATGCATCGGTCAATAAAGAACGATGCCGTTGACAGTTTGGAAATGGTCCACTGGTCTAAGCCACCTTGTTTAATGAGGACAGTGGATCCTAGTAGTGGTGTATTATAGTGGAGAGTTTTTTGTTGTGATACCTGCCCCATCTCATGTTTCATATACTGAAGGGCTGTTGTTAAAGAGTGCGAGGAAAAGGCGACCTTAGGTGGTTGTGAGGTGGTCCAGCTGTGAGTACATGAAAAAACACCACCTGTTGGAGCTATTCTTCATGCCAGTAGAACCCAAGGAAGAGGCTACACCCACAAGGGTTAATTTGCGAGGGTGACTAGTAGAGCTAGTTTGTGTATTTCTATTAAAGAATGGAAAAACAATGAAGCCAGAAGTTAATTTTAAGGATAAATTAGTTTTAAGGAGAAATAAATGATAAGCAGATTTTGCAGCAGGGAGCTACTCCTGTGTTGTTCTACTGTGCTGTTCTACTGTGCTGTTCTACTGTGCTGTTCTACTGTGTTGTTCTACTGTGTTGTTCTACTGTGTTGTTCTACTGTGTTGTTCTACTGTGTTGTTCTACTGTGCTGTTCTACTGTGCTGTTCTACTGTGCTGTTCTACTGTGTTGTTCTACTGTGCTGTTCTACTGTGTTCTACTGTGTTGTTCTACTGTGTTGTTCTACTGTGCTGTTCTACTGTGCTGTTCTCCTGTGCTGTTCTACTGTGCTGTTCTACTGTGCTGTTCTACTGTGTTGTTCTACT
This sequence comes from Cherax quadricarinatus, assembly GCF_026875155.1. Taxonomy (NCBI): domain Eukaryota; kingdom Metazoa; phylum Arthropoda; class Malacostraca; order Decapoda; family Parastacidae; genus Cherax; species Cherax quadricarinatus. The sequence goes on along the minus strand of NC_069399.1, from coordinate 94,933,309 downwards.
GTGTTGTTCTACTGTGCTGTTCTACTGTGTTGTTCTACTGTGCTGTTCTACTGTGCTGTTCTACTGTGCTGTTCTACTGTGTTGTTCTACTGTGCTGTTCTACTGTGTTGTTCTACTGTGTTGTTCTACTGTGCTGTTCTACTGTGCTGTTCTACTGTGCTGTTCTACTGTGCTGTTTTACTGTGCTGTTCTACTGTGCTGTTCTATTGTGTTGTTCTATTGTGCTGTTCCACTGTGCTGTTCTAATATGTTGTTCCACTCTGCTGTTCTACTGTGTTGTTCGACTGTGTTGTTCTACTGTGCTGTTCTACTGTGCTGTTCTATTGTGCTGTTCTACTGTGCTGTTCTACTGTGCTGTTCTACTGTGCTGTTTTACTGTGTTGTTCTACTGTGCTGTTCTACTGTGCTGTTCTACTGTGTTGTTCTACAGTGCTGTTCTACTGTGCTGTTCGACTATGTTGTCGCACTGTGCTGTTCTGCTATGCTGTTCTACTGTGCTGTTCTACTGTGCTGTTCTACTGAGTTGTTCTACTGTGCTGTTCTACTGTGCTGTTCTACTGTGCTGTTCTACTGTGTTGTTCTACTGTGCTGTTCTACTGTGCTGTTCTACTATGTTGTCCCACTGTGCTGTTCTACTGTGTTGTTCTACTGTGCTGTTCTACTGTGTTGTTCTACTGTGCTGTTATACTGTGCTGTTCTATGTTGTTCCACTGTGCTGTTCTACTGTGTTGTTCTGTGTTGTTCTACTGTGCTGCTCTACTCTGTTGTTCTGTTGTGCTGTTCTACTGTGCTGTTCTACTGTGCTGTTCTACTGCGCTGTTCTACTGTGCTGTTCTACTGTGTTGTTCTACTGTGTTGTTCTACTGTGCTGTTCTACTGTGTTGTTCTACTGTGCTGTTCTACTGTGCTGTTCTACTGTGCTGCTCTACTGTGCTGTTCTGTGCTGTTCTACTGTGCTGTTCTTCTGTGCTGTTCTACTGTGCTATTTTACTGTGCTGTTCTACTGTGCTGTTCTACTGTGCTGTTCTACTGTGCTGTTCTACTGTGTTGTTCTACTGTGCTGTTTTACTGTGCTGTTCTACTGTGCTGTTCTACTGTGCTGTTCTACTGTGCTGTTTTACTGTGCTGTTCTACTGTGCTGTTCTACTGTGATGTCCTACTGTGCTGTTCTACTGTGCTGTTCTACTGTGCTGTTCTACTGTGCTGTTCTACTGTGCTGTTCTACTGTGCTGTTCTACTGTGTTGTTCTACTGTGCTGTTCTACTGTGCTGTTCTGTGCTGTTCTACTGTGCTGTTCTACTGTGCTGTTCTACTGTGCTGTTCTACTGTGCTGTTCTACTGTGCTGTTCTACTGTGCTGTTCTGTGCTGTTCTACTGTGCTGTTCTACTGTGCTGTTTTACTGTGCTGTTCTACTGTGCTGTTCTACTGTGCTGTTTTACTGTGCTGTTCTACTGTGCTGTTCTACTGTGTTGTTCTACTGTGCTGTTCTACTGTGTTGTTCTACTGTGTTGTTTTACTGTGCTGTTCTACTGTGCTGTTCTACTGTGCTGTTCTACTGTGCTGTTTTACTGTGCTGTTCTACTGTGCTATTCTATTGTGTTGTTCTATTGTGCTGTTCACTGTGCTGTTCTAATATGTTGTTCCACTCTGCTGTTCTACTGTGTTGTTCGACTGTGTTGTTCTACTGTGCTGTTCTACTGTGCTTTTCTATTGTGCTGTTCTACTGTGCTGTTCTACTGTGCTGTTCTACTGTGCTGTTTTACTGTGTTGTTCTACTGTGCTGTTCTACTGTGCTGTTCTACTGTGTTGTTCTACAGTGCTGTTCTACTGCGCTGTTCTACTATGTTGTCCCACTGTGCTGTTCTGCTATGCTGTTCTACTGTGCTGTTCTACTGTGCTGTTCTACTGAGTTGTTTTACTGTGCTGTTCTACTGTGCTGTTCTACTGTGCTGTTCTACTGTGTTGCTCTACTGTGCTGTTCTACTGTGCTGTTCTACTGTGTTCTACTGTGCTGTTCTACTGTGCTGTTCTACTATGTTGTCCCACTCTGCAGTTCTACTGTGTTGTTCTACTGTGCTGTTCTACTGTGTTTTTCTACTGTGCTGTTCTACTGTGCTGTTCTATGTTGTTCCACTGTGCTGTTCTACTGTGTTGTTCTGTGTTGTTCTACTGTGCTGTTCTACTCTGTTGTTCTGTTGTGCTGTTCTACTGTGCTGTTCTACTGTGCTGTTCTACTGCGTTGTTCTACTGTGCTGTTCTACTGTGTTCTACTGTGTTGTTCTACTGTGCTGTTCTACTGTGTTGTTCTACTGTGCTGTTCTACTGTGCTGTTCTACTGTGCTGTTCTACTGTGCTGTTCTGTGCTGTTCTACTGTGCTGTTCTTCAGTGCTGTTCTACTGTGCTGATTTACTGTGCTGTTCTACTGTGCTGTTCTACTGTGCTGTTCTACTGTGCTGTTCTACTGTGTTGTTCCACTGTGCTGTTTTACTGTGCTGTTCTACTGTGCTGTTCTACTGTGCTGTTCTACTGTGCTGTTCTACTGTGCTGTTCTGTGCTGTTCTACTGTGCTGTTCTACTGTGCTGTTCTACTGTGCTGTTCTACTGTGCTGTTCTACTGTGCTGTTCTACTGTGCTGTTCTACTGTGCTGTTCTACTGTGCTGTTTTACTGTGCTGTTCTACTGTGCTGTTCTACTGTGGTGTTTTACTGTGCTGTTCTACTGTGCTGTTCTACTGTGCTGTTCTACTGTGCTGTTCTACTGTGCTGTTCTACTGTGCTGTTCTACTGTGGTGTTTTACTGTGCTGTTCTACTGTGCTGTTCTACTGTGTTGTTCTACTGTGCTGTTCTACTGTGCTGTTCTACTGTGCTGTTCTACTGTGTTGTTCTACTGTGCTGTTCTACTGTGCTGTTCTACTGTGCTGTTCTACTGTGCTGTTCTACTGTGCTGTTTTACTGTGCTGTTCTACTGTGCTGTTCTACTGTGTTGTTCTACTGTGCTGTTCTACTGTGTTGTTCTACTGTGCTGTTCTACTGTGCTGTTCTACTGTTCTGTTCTACTGTGCTGTTCTACTGTGTTGTTCTACTGTGCTATTCTACTGTGTTGTTCTACTGTGCTGTTCTACTGTGTTGTTCTACTGTGCTGTTCTGTGCTGTTCTACTGTGTTGTTCTACTGTGTTGTTCTACTGTGTTGTTCTACTGAGCTGTTCTACTGTGCTGTTCTACTGTGTTATTCTACTGTGCTGTTCTACTGTGTTGTTCTACTGTGCTGTTCTACTGTGCTGTTCTACTGTGCTGTTTTACTGTGCTGTTCTACTGTGCTGTTCTACTGTGTTGTTCTACTGTGCTGTTCTGCTGTGTTGTTCTACTGTGCTGTTCTACTGTGTTGTTCTACTGTGCTGTTCTACTGTGCTGTTCTACTGTGCTGTTCTACTGTGTTGTTCTACTGTGCTGTTCTACTGTGTTGTTCTACTGTGCTGTTCTACTGTGCTGTTCTACTGTGCTGTTCTACTATGTTGTTCTACTGTGCTGTTCTACTGTGTTGTTCTACTGTGCTGGTCTACTGTGCTGTTCTACTGTGCTGTTCTACTGTGCTGTTCTACTGTGTTGTTCTACTGTGCTGTTCTACTGTGTTGTTCTACTGTGCTGTTCTACTGTGCTGTTCTACTGTGCTGTTCTACTGTGCTGTTCTACTGTGCTGTTCTACTGTGCTGTTCTACTGTGCTGTTCTACTGTGTTGTTCTACTGTGCTGTTCTACTGTGTTGTTCTACTGTGCTGTTCTACTGTGCTGTTCTACTGTGCTGTTCTACTGTGTTGTTCTACTGTGCTGTTCTACTGTGTTGTTCTACTGTGCTGTTCTACTGTGCTGTTCTACTGTGCTGTTCTACTGTGCTGTTCTACTGTGCTGTTCTACTGTGCTGTTCTACTGTGCTGTTCTACTGTGTTGTTCTACTGTGCTGTTCTACTGTGTTGTTCTACTGTGCTGTTCTACTGTGCTGTTCTACTGTGCTGTTCTACTGTGTTGTTCTACTGTGCTGTTCTACTGTGTTGTTCTACTGTGCTGTTCTACTGTGTTGTTCTACTGTGCTGTTCTACTGTGTTGTTCTACTGTGCTGTTCTACTGTGTTGTTCTACTGTGCTGTTCTACTGTGCTGTTCTACTGTGCTGTTCTACTATGTTGTTCTACTGTGCTGTTCTACTGTGTTGTTCTACTGTGCTGTTCTACTGTGCTGTTCTACTGTGCTGTTCTTCTGTGCTGTTCTACTGTGTTGTTCTACTGTGCTGTTCTACTGTGTTGTTCTACTGTGCTGTTCTACTGTGCTGTTCTACTGTGCTGTTCTACTGTGCTGTTCTACTGTGCTGTTCTACTGTGCTGTTCTACTGTGTTGTTCTACTGTGCTGTTCTACTGTGTTATTCCACTGTGCTGTTCTACTGTGTTGTTCTACTGTGCTGTTCTACTGTGTTGTTCTACTGTGCTGTTCTACTGTGCTGTTCTACTGTGCTGTTCTACTATGTTGTTCTACTGTGCTGTTCTACTGTGTTGTTCTACTGTGCTGTTCTACTCTGCTGTTCTACTGTGCTGTTCTACTGTGCTGTTCTACTGTGTTGTTCTACTGTGCTGTTCTACTGTGTTGTTCTACTGTGCTGTTCTACTGTGCTGTTCTACTGTGCTGTTCTACTGTGCTGTTCTACTGTGCTGTTCTACTGTGCTGTTCTACTGTGTTGTTCTACTGTGCTGTTCTACTGTGTTGTTCTACTGTGCTGTTCTACTGTGCTGTTCTACTGTGCTGTTCTACTATGTTGTTCTACTGTGCTGTTCTACTGTGTTGTTCTACTGTGTTGTTCTACTGTGCTGTTCTACTGTGTTGTTCTACTGTGCTGTTCTACTGTGCTGTTCTACTGTGCTGTTCTACTGTGCTGTTCTACTGTGCTGTTCTACTGTGTTGTTCTACTGTGCTGTTCTACTGTGCTGTTCTACTGTGCTGTTCTACTGTGCTGTTCTACTGTGCTGTTCTACTGTGCTGTTCTACTGTGTTGTTCTACTGTGCTGTTCTATGTTGTTCTACTCTGCTGTTCTACTGTGCTGTTCTACTGTGCTGTTCTGTGTTGTTCTACTGTGCTGTTCTATGTTGTTCTACTGTGCTGTTCTACTGTGCTGTTCTACTGTGCTGTTCTACTGTGTTGTTCTACTGTGCTGTTCTATGTTGTTCTACTGTGCTGTTCTCTTAGTGTTAGAGTATTGAAAAAAAAATTGTATTGGAAAAGACAATAAGAAGTTGGGTAATAAATCTGGGAAGAGAGAGAAAAATAGAAGCCGATAATCTTTTTGTGTTGTATAATTTTATTGTGATTTTTATATTAAAAAATATTCAGATTATTTAATTTTTGTAAATTTGTTTTATTGAGTTTTTATTTTTTGGATTGTAATTTTGTGATAAAGTTAAGAGTTAGGATAAAATAGCCCCAGATATCAGAACAATATTAGATTGCTCTAGTTATCAGCTGTTTTAAAATGGGGAGAAAGAGAAGTCTTGAGACTGCCTCTCTAATATATTATTTGTGAGAAACGGGAGAGCTGTTGTGATGCCTTGAGACCGGATGCCGTGTTTCTGTTTGCTGTAAATTTTCACACCCTAGTTAGGAGATTCTGACATCTTTGGAGACCACATGGTGAATGTTCCTATGGAAGCTTATCTCTAGCTAGAAGTTATGGTGGGGAGTTCTTGCCGGGTGTCGAGCTGGAGACTCTGTGTGAGGATTAGGTAACTAGGCTGTGTCAGGAAGACAGTCTGAGGCCCCAGCGTGAGGTCTTAGGACCCGTGATTACGAGTTTGACTGATCTCCTAAGAGTGATTTACTAAGGACTATATTTTATAAATAATAGAAAAGGGCACAATACCGTGACTGGAACGATACACAAATAACCCGCACACAGAAGAGAGGAGCTTACGACGACGTTTCGGTCCGATTTGAACCATTTACAAAGTCGTGGTAAGCTCCTCTCTTCTATGTGCGGGTCATTTGTGTATATTTTATGCTGTCAGTGTATAGTTAATCTCGTAAGCTGATTGTATTCCCCTGTCTCAATATTCTTGTATCTTCCCAAGATATCTCAGTATCAGATCCTTACTTTTTGACCAGATGTATTGTTGCAATAAATATTAATAAAATGTAACTGAGTGGAATAATGTGTTCACTTTCCTATCTTTATTTGGTTATTCGTAATAAGAGTGAATATTACTGAAGTGGTAAGGTAAAATATTAAGTGGAAGTGAGTGAAGACCCCAGTAGTGTGTAGTGAGGTGAGGTGACGTCTTCACTGGCTTAGCTCATTATTCATTACAATAGCACAAGTAATCACTACTACAAGTATCACCACTACGGGTATCAAGATTAGAAGTATCAACACTGCAAGTACCGATATCACATTTACTGTAGAAGTATCATAATTGTATCACCACTGAATGTATCCCAATATTCAAAAAAGGGACAGACAAGTGGGATTGTATTACTGGCCAGTGTAACTAACATGCACAATATGTAAGGCTACGGAGAAGATTATCAGAAGAAGAGTAGCGGAGCTCCTGGATAAAGGTGGATTCATTAACAACAACCACCAGCGATTTCGAGATGATAATTCCTGTCTCATACATATCCTAGAGTTCTATGATAAGGTAATGAAAGTTAGTCAGGAGAGAGAGGGATGGACTTTATATTGTTTTAGATTGCTAGAAAGCATTCAATACAGTACCCCACAAGAGGCGGGCATGTAAGTTAGAAAAGCAGGCAGGAATTACGTGGAAAACACTACAGTTGATCAAGGAACGCTTAACGGGAGTTACTGCCAAAGTGTTGTCGAAACGGGTGATTGCGACGAATGAGGTTCCACAATTGCCAGTACTTGGAACAGTACTGTTTCTTGTGTATGTAAAGATGACAGAGGAAATCGAGTCAGAAGTGTCACTTGTAGCAGATGTGAAATTAATGAGGGGAATACAAACAGGCGTAGACCAACAAAGTTTACATGTGGATCTGGACAAGCTGCATGATTGGTCTAACAAGTGGCTACTGGAATTTAACCCTAGCGAATGCAAAATTATGGAAATCGACAGGCAAAGACGTCCGGAAACAGTGTATACGCTTGGGAAAAAAAAGACTGCAAAATCTCTAAAAGGACCTCAGAGTGAGTATATTTCCAAGCATTTCATCACACAAATAACTGCTGCAATAGACACGAGACTGACGAATTTAAGGGAAACTTTCAGAAACATTAACAAAGAGGCATTCACTGTATGAAACCCACATCTGGCCCAGCATGTAAAGAAACTGAAAAAATGCTAAGGTTTGTAACGAAGCTAGTCTCAGAGATCAGGAGTATGACCTATGAGGATAGGCGGCTAGACGAGCTGAGCCTGACGATACTAGAGGACAGAAGGACCTGAGGTAACTTGATGACTTGACAGGATGGACAGAGAGAGTCTGTTTGAGAGGCGGGTCTCAGGTGCATCAGGTCACAGCTGGAAGTTAAAAGCACAGACGAGTCACAGGCATGTTAGTCCTAGACGAATGACCTAGCTAGCGAAGTGGTAGAGGCAACAACTATACATAACTCTTAGAATGGGTATGACACAGCTCACGCAGCAAGACTACTAGCGAGTTCTGACTCCAGTATTTATGCTCCAATCTTCCTCCCTGTGCTTCAGATTCTTCAAGACTGCGGTGCGCATCACCTGCTCCTCGGCTGAGAGACTGATTGAGAAATGCTACAGTGATACCGACAAGAGGTGACAAAAGGCACTTATGTACTGTACTGTTCAGGGCATTGATTAGAGGAAACGTTTCGCCACGATTGGCTTCTTCAGTTCTAATGAAGAACTCATTACTTCGTCTTCTACTGTCTTCTGTATATAATTCTGAAGTCTCCAGACTATGTCCACTGCATGGGGATACGTCTACAAAATAAAGATACCCAGATGTTGCGCATGTGTCTAGTACATCATCTTATCGTTACTGTACACTACTGATATACAACTCGGATACAGTGTTATGTTATTTCCCTTTCTGTAACTCTGACCAAATGGTAATGTACCAATAGTTGTATATTCCCCTTACTCTCATTATTAGATCGCTACATTATCGAATTCCCCTCATATACTGATATATCATTTCTCCAGGATAATTTCCGACATTTTTGAACTAATTAAGTGAACATTAAGTTCGTCCATCGACAAAGGAAGGATGAATTCACAACCAGATAATTTGTTGCTTCAACTGTAAAAACAAAAGAGTAAACAATTTCTGGATGAGGAATTTCCTGTTGCGTGTCCTGCACTGTGATTTGTTGTTTTCCCTTGTCCAAACTATCACATGTCTTGGGTTATCGAGTGCCTTTATGAGGTTAGTGACGTCACGCCTCGTTAGAAAAACAAATTAGTGTATCTCACAGTCTTGGTAATTCAGCTGACACAGTTCCGGGTAGATTTTCGTGGCTTCAGTCTGACTTTAGTCAGGGATATGATACCATTGGCTTCTGTGTAATGTGTCAGGCCTGGTCTTGAGTGAAATGTATGAAGAATGAGGATGTGGTAGTGAGTGGGGGTGGCGTGTATGTGTATGTGTGTGTGTGTGTGTGTGTGTGTGTGTGTGTGTGTGTGTGTGTGTGTGTGTGTGTGTGTGTGTGTGTGTGTGTGTGTGTGTGTGTACTCACCTAATTGTACTCACCTAATTGTGCTGGCAGGGTTCGAGACTCGGCTCCTGCCTCAGCCTCTTCACCGATCGCTACTTGATCCTCTCTCTTTCTGCTCCACGAGCTTTATCATACCTCGTCTTAAAGGTTTACTATGTAGGGTTCCTGCCTCCACTACATCATTTGTTAGACTATTCCACTTCCTGACAGCTCTATGACTGAAGAAAAAAATACTTCCTAACATCCCTTTGACTCATCTGAGTCGTCAGCTTCCAAGTGTGACCCCTTGTTTCTGTGTTCCCTCTCTGGAACATCCTGTCTCTGTCCACCTCGTCTATTCCATGCAGTACTTTGTATGTCGTTATCATGTCTCCCCTAACCCTCCTGTCCTCCAGTGCCGTCAGGCAGATTTCCCTTAACCTTTCTTCGTAGGACATTTCCCTTAGCTCTGGAACTAACCTTGTCGCAAGCATTTGCGCTTTCTCTAATTTCTTAACGTGCTTGACCCGGTGTGGGTTCCAAAATGGTGCTGCATACTCCAGTATGGGCCTGACGTACACCGTGTACAGTGTCTTGAACGACACTGGAACGCTATTCTCAGGTTTGCCAGGCGCCCATATGCTGCAACAGCATTGGTTGATGTGTGCTTCCGGAGACGTGCTCGGTTTTATACTCACCCCAGTCTTTGACCACCTAGCCTATACTCTGTCAGCGGTCTTCTTGCCCTTCTCCGATCTTCGTGATTTTGCATTTGGCAGGGTTAAATTCAAGAAGCCAGTTGCTGGACCACGTGTCCAGCCTGTCCAGGTCTCTTTGAAGTCCTGCCTGATCCTCATCTGATTTAATTCTCCTTATTAACTTCACATCATCTGCGAACAGGGACACCTCTGAATCTATCCCTTCCATCATGTCATTCACATAATACCAAAAATAGCTATGGTCCTAGGATCGACCCCTGTGGGACCCCGTTCGTCACAGGTGCCCACTGTGATGCCTCATTCCGTACCATGACTCTTCGTTGCCTCCCTGTCAGGTATTCTCTGATCCATTGCAGTGCCCTTCACGTTATACGCGCCTGATCCTCTAGTTTTGCACTAATCTCTTGTGAGGAAATGTGTCGAAGGCCTTCTTGCAGCCGAAGAAAATGCAATCAACCCACCCCTCTGTCTCACTGTTACTTTAACACTCACCTAATTGTGATTGCAGTGGTCGAGACTCAGCTCCTGCCCCCGCCTTTTCACTGACCACTACTGGGTCCTCCTCCCTGCTCCATGAGCTTTATCATACCCCGTCTTAAAACTATGTATGGTTCCTGCCTCCACTAAATCACTTGCCAGACTATTCCACTTGCTAACAACTCTGTGGATGAAGAAATACTTCCTAATATCCATTTGATCTATCTGAGTTTTCAACTTCCAATTGTGATCCCTTGTTTCTGTGTCCCATCCCTGGAATATCCTGCCTCTGTCGACCTTATCTATTCCACGTAGTATTTTGTATGTCGTTATCATGTCTCCCCTGTCCTTCCTGTCCTGTGTGTGTGTGTGTGTGTATGTATGTATGTGTGTGTGTGTGTGTGTGTGTGTGTGTGTGTGTGTGTGTGGTGTGTGTGTGTGTGTGTGTGTGTGTGTGTGTGTGTGTGAGTATGTGAGTGTGTACGTGTATGTGCGTGTGTGTATGTGCGTGTATGTGTGTGTTTGTGCGTGAGTGTATGTTTGTGTGTGTATGTGTGTATGTGTGTATGTGCGTGTGTGTGTGTGTTAGTGTGTATGTGGTAGTGTGATGATTTTAGGAAGTGGTACTGGTAGTGATGTTGGTGGTGACAGCGGTGCTGATAGTGGTGGCAGAGGCGGTGATGGTGGCGGTGTTGACGATGATGGTGGTGGTGGTGGTGACAACGTTTTTTTTTTTAATTAACATTATTTAATACACGGGTATCTTTTACCCAACACCGGAATACTTACGACAGGTGCTGGAGTTTCTTACACAGTAAGTAACATTCCAGCAGGTACTGGAATTTCTTACACAGTAAGTAACATTCCAGCAGGTACTGGAATTTCTTACACAGTAAGTAACATTCCAGCAGGTACTGGAGTTTCTTACACAGTATATAACATTACAGCAGGTGCTGGAGTTTCTTACACAGTAAGTAACAATCCAGCAGGTACTGGAATTTCTTACACAGTAAGTAACATTCCAGCAGGTACTGGAATTTCTACACAGTAAGTAACATTCCAGCAGGTACTGGAGTTTCTTACACAGTATATAACATTCCAGCAGGTACTGGAATTTCTTACACAGGAAGTAACATTCCAGCAGGTACTGGAGTTTCTTACACAGTATATAACATTCCAGCAGGTACTGGAATTTCTTACACAGTAAGTAACATTCCAGCAGGTACTGGAGTTTCTTACACAGTATATAACATTCCAGCAGGTACTGGAATTTCTTACACAGGAAGTAACATTCTAGCAGGTACTGGAGTTTTCTGACTTTTTCCTCTTTGATGCGACCCACAACAGTTAACTCATACAATGGTATCCGGTTTTACATGTTCCTTAGTTCCAGGGAATCGAACCAGGGACTCCGAGATTGTGAGGTGAAGGCTCTCAGCAGTGAGCTGAGCCGCACCTCCTCCTTGTGGGGGGGAAGGAGGTTGTGGGGTGATGCGGGGAGTGGATTAGGTGGTGGGTGTGGGTGATCAACACAGTGGTGGTGGGTGTGGGTGATCAACACAGTGGGTCAGAGGACCTTCAGTGACTGTTGTTGCTTATCCTGCCTAAGACATTATAAGTAACAGAATCCTACTGATGGTGGGCCATGTCTTGTTGCGTGGTGGGTCATGTCTTGCTGCGTGGTGGGTCATGTCTTGCTGCGTGGTGGGTCATGTCTTGTTGCGTGGTGGGTCATGTCTTGCTGCGTGGTGGGTCATGTCTTGCTGCGTGGTGGGTCATATCTTGCTGCGTGGTGGGTCATGTCTTGTTGCGTGGTGGGTCATGTCTTGTTGCGTAGTGGGTCATGTCTTGCTGCGTGGTGGGTCATGTCTTGCTGCGTGGTGGGTCATGTCTTGCTGCGTGGTGGGTCATATCTTGCTGCGTGGTGGGTCATGTCTTGTTGCGTGGTGGGTCATGTCTTGCTGCGTGGTGGGTCATGTCTTGCTGCGTGGTGGGTCATGTCTTGTTGCGTGGTGGGTCATGTCTTGTTGCGTGGTGGGTCATGTCTTGCTGCGTGGTGGGTCATGTCTTGCTGCGTGGAGGGTCATATCTTGCTGCGTGGTGGGTCATGTCTTGTTGCGTGGTGGGTCATGTCTTGCTGAGTGGTGGGTTATGTCTTGCTGAGTGGTGGCTCATGCCTTGTTGCGTGGTGGGTCATGTCTTCCTGAGTGGTGGGTTATGTCTTGCTGAGTGGTGGCTCATGCCTTGTTGCGTGGTAGATCATGTCTTGTTGTGCGGTGGGTCATGTCTTTTTGCGCGGTGGGTCATGTCTTGCTGCGTGGTGGCTCATGTCTTGCTGCATGGTGGGTCATGTCTTGTTGCGTGGTGGGTCATGTCTTACTGCGTGGTGGGTCATGTCTTGTTGCGTGGTGGGTCATGTCTTGCTGCGTGGTGGGTCATGTCTTGCTGCGTGGTGGGTCATGTCTTGCTGCGTGGTGGGTCATGTCTTACTGCGTGGTGGGTCATGTCTTGCTACGTGGTGGGTCATGTCTTGCTACGTGGTGGGTCATGTCTTGCTACGTGGTGGGTCATGTCTTGCTGCGTGGTGGGTCATGTCTTGCTGCGTGGTGGGCCATGTCTTGCTGCGTGGTGGGTCATGTCTTGCTGCGTGGTGGGTCATGCATTGTTGCGTGGTGGGTCATGTCTTGCTACGTACTGGGTCATGTCTTGCTGCGTGGTGGGTTATGTCTTGCTGCGTGGTAGGTCATGTCTTGTTGCGTGGTGGGTCATGTCTTGCTGCGTGGTGGGTCATGTCTTGCTGCGTGGTGGATCATGTCTTGCTGCGTGGTAGGTCATGTCTTGCTGCGTGCTGGGTCATGCCTTGTTGCGTAGTGGGGCATGCCTTGCTGCGTGGTGGGTCATGTTGCGTGGTGGGTCATGTCTTGCTGCGTTATGGGTCATGTCTTGCTGAGTGGTGGGTTATGTCTTGCTGAGTGGTGGATCATGCCTTGTTGCGTGGTAGATCATGTCTTGTTATGCGGTGGGTCATGTCTTTTTGCGCGGTGGGTCATGTCTTGCTGCGTGGTGGCTCATGTCTTACTGCGTGGTGGGCCATATCTTGTTGCGTGGTGGGTCATATCTTGCTGCGTGGAGGGTCATGTCTTGCTGCGTGGTGGGTCATGTCTTGCTGCGTGGTGGGTCATGTCTTACTGCGTGGTGGGTCATGTCTTGCTGCGTGGTGGGTCATGTCTTGCTAAGTGGTGGGTCATGTCTTGCTGGGTGGTGGGTCATGTCTTGCTGCGTGGTGGGTCATGTCTTGCTGCGTGGTTGGCCATGTCTTACTGCGTGGTGGGTAATGTCTTGCTGCGTGGTGGGTCATGTCTTGCTGCTTGGTGGGTCATGTGTTGCTGCGTGGTGGGTCGTGTCTTGCTGCGTGGTGGGTCATGTCTTGCTGCTTGGTGGGTCATGTGTTGCTGCGTGGTGGGTCATGTCTTTCTGCGTGGTGGGTCATGTCTTGCTGAGTGGTGGGTCATGTCTTTCTGCGTGGTGGGTCATGTCTTGCTGCGTGGTGGGTCATGTCTTGCTGCGAGGTGGCTCATGTCTTGTTACGTGGTAGGTCATGTCTTGTTGCGTGGTGGGTCATGTCTTTTTGCCTGGTGGGTCATGTGTTGCTGCGTGGTGGGTCATGTCTTTCTGCGTGGTGGGTCATGTCTTGCTGAGTGGTGGGTCATGTGTTTCTGCGTGGTGGGTCATGTCTTGTTGCGTGGTGGGTCATGTCTTGCTGCGTGGTGGGTCATGTCTTTCTGCGTGGTGGGTCATGTCTTGCTGAGTGGTGGGTCATGTCTTTCTGCGTGGTGGGTCATGTTTTGTTGCGTGGTGGGTCATGTCTTGCTGCGTGGTGGTTCATGTTTTGCTATGTGGTTGGTCATGTCTTGCGTGTTGTGTTGGTCATGTCTTGCGTGTTGTGTCATGTGTTGTTGCGTGGTGGGGCTTGTCTTGCTGCGTGGTTGGTCATGTCTTGCAGCGTGGTGGGTCATGTCTTGCTGCGTGTTGTGTCATGTCTTGTTACGTGATGGGGCATGTCTTTCTGCGTGGTTGGTCATGTCTTGCTGCGTGGTTGGTCATGTCTTACTGCGTGGTGGGTAATGTCTTGCTGCGTGGTGGGTCATGTCTTGCTGCTTGGTGGGTCATGTGTTGCTGCGTGGTGGGTCGTGTCTTGCTGCGTGGTGGCTCATGTCTTATTGCGTGGTAAGTCATGTCTTGTTGCGTGATGGGTCATGTCTTGCTGCTTGGTGGATCATGTCTTGCTGCGTGGTGGGTCATGCCTTTCTGCGTGGTGGGTCATGTCTTGCTGCTTGGTCGGTCATGTCTTGCTGCGTGGTGGCTCATGTCTTATTGCGTGGTAGGTCATGTCTTGCTGAGTGGTTGGTCATGTCTTTTTGCGTGGTGGGTCATGTCTTGTTACGTGGTGGGTCATGTCTTGCTGAGTGGTGGGTCATGTCTTGCTGCTTGGTGGGTCATGTCTTGCTGCGTGGTGGCTCATGTCTTGTTGCGTGGTAGGTCATGTCTTGTTGCGTGGTAGGTCATGTCTTTTTGTCTGGTGGGTCATGTCTTGCTGCGTGGTGGGTCATGTCTTTCTGCGTGGTGGGTCATGCCTTGTTGCGTGGCGCGTCATGTCTTGCTGAGTGGTGGGTCATGTCTTTCTGCGTGGTGGGTCATGCCTTGTTGCGTGGTGCGTCATGTCTTGCTGAGTGGTGGGTCATGTCTTTCTGCGTGGTGGGTCATGCCTTGTTGCGTGGCGCGTCATGTCTTCCTGCGTGGTGGGTCATGTCTTTCTGCGTGGTGGGTCATGCCTTGTTGCGTGGTGCGTCATGTCTTGCTGAGTGGTGGGTCATGTCTTTCTGCGTGGTGGGTCATGCCTTGTTGCGTGGCGCGTCATGTCTTGCTGCGTGGTGGGTCATGTCTTTCTGCGTGGTGGGTCATGCCTTGTTGCGTGGTGCGTCATGTCTTGCTGAGTGGTGGGTCATGTCTTTCTGCGTGGTGGGTCATGCCTTGTTGCGTGGTGCGTCATGTCTTGCTGAGTGGTGGGTCATGTCTTTCTGCGTGGTGGGTCATGCCTTGTTGCGTGGCGCGTCATGTCTTGCTGCGTGGTGGGTCATGTCTTTCTGCGTGGTGGGTCATGCCTTGTTGCGTGGTGCGTCATGTCTTGCTGAGTGGTGGGTCATGTCTTTCTGCGTGGTGGGTCATGCCTTGTTGCGTGGGCGTCATGTCTTGCTGAGTGGTGGGTCATGTCTTTCTGCGTGGTGGGTCATGCCTTGTTGCGTGGTGCGTCATGTCTTGCTGAGTGGTGGGTCATGTCTTTCTGCGTGGTGGGTCATGCCTTGTTGCGTGGTGCGTCATGTCTTGCTGAGTGGTGGGTCATGTCTTTCTGCGTGGTGGGTCATGCCTTGTTGCGTGGCGCGTCATGTCTTGCTGAGTGGTGGGTCATGTCTTGCAGCGTTGTGGGAAATGTCTTGCTACGATGTGGGTCACGTATTGCTGCGTAGTGGGTCATGTCTTATTCCGAGGTACGTCATGTCACCTAATAAGTGGCCTTCTTTAAGACATGAGGCCATTTGACACTACATGACTCCACTTGACACTACTTGGTACGACTTAACACTACATGGTACCACATGACACTATATGGTACCACATGACACTACATGACACCACTTAACACTACATGGTACTACTTGACACTACATGACACCACTTGACACTACATAACACCACTTAACACTACAAGGTGCCTCTTGACTCTACATGACACCACTTAACACCATTTGGTACCATTTAACACTACATGACACCTCTTGACACTACATAACCACATTTAACACTACATAGTACCACTTAACACTACATGGTACCACTTAACACTACATGGTACCACTTGACACCTCATGGCACCACTTAGCACTGCATGGTGCCACTTAGCACTACATAATACCACTTGACACTACATGGCACCACTTAACAAGACACGACACCAAATAACACACTATGAACAAATATGGCATGAGTCAGTATTCGGTTTGTTCAGTTACTTCAGTCACGACTGTGACTCCATCAGACTGACCAGCCAAGCATTCCCATATTTTTTTAATGTGTCACGCACGCACTTTTCAGTGTGTGTGTGTGTGTGTGTGTGTGTGTGTGTGTGTGTGTGTGTGTGTGTGTGTGTGTGTAGTCACCTATTTGTACTCACCTATTTGTGGTTGCAGGGGTCGATTCACAGCTCCTGGCCCTGCCTCTTCGCTGATTGCTACTAGGTCCTCCCTGCCCTGTGTGTGTGTGTGTGTGTGTGTGTGTGTGTGTGTGTGGACAATATCAACTACATGTGGAGGAACGTGAGTGACCTCACTAAGTCAAGGCATTGGCTTAAGCCGGTGGGAGAATTGGACCTGCCTAGCATAGGCCAGTAGACCTGTTGCAGTGTTCCTTCTTTCTTATGTTCTTATGTATACAAGAAATTTTTGATAAATAATTTTGAGCTTAACGAAGTCAAGCAGTTCGAGTCAATGTCGAGTGGAGTTACCTAATTAGCAATAAGACTACTTGGGGGTAAGGGATTACCTGAGTGGTGTGATCCTGGGTGACCTGACTGGTATGGTGGCAATTGTTGTGAATATGAAATATTCCAATTTGAACTCTTATTTTATTCAGTTTTTACACAAGAGGATAGAAATGACGTCCCGGAAATCAATTATTCGGGTTAGGATTAATTTAAATTATGCAAGATGAAGGTCACTAGTGACTTCGTCCTCACAAAGAAATAGAATAAAACGAGGTCTCCAGGTTCTGAGGAACTGCTGTTCAGGGTAATGAGGAACGGACTTAGTAAATAATTAGCTAGTCTCTTCAACAAATTATTACACAGTGGTATCGTACCGGATAAGCTTCAAATTATAGACCAATAAGCCTAGCATCAACTGAAGGAATTAATAACTGCAGATGCAATCCGAAGCCACCGTGAAAGATATAATTTAATTAATGAATCTCAGCACGGTTTTGCAAAGTGGAGTTCTTGTTTTACAAATTTACTAACCTTTTTTGGCTAAGGTATTTGAAGTGTTAGACTGAGATGAAGAATACAGTATTGCACATATGGGCTTCTTTAAGGTATCTGATAAAGTTTCACACAGGAGAGCGTTGAAGAAAGTAGCGACATATGATATAGGAGAAATTATCTCCTTAGCTGAGGCATGGGTTGACCGATGGGTAACAGAGAGTTTGCATTAATGGGGAGAAATCAGAATGGGGACCCATTACTAGTGATGTGCCCAAGAGGGGTCATTATTAGGGTGTTATTGTTCACAATGTACATAAACGACATAAATGATATAAGCAAGTTTACCGATAATACGTCAAATAATTCTCGATAAGCACACAGGGAGGAACAAGATAATCTGGATACGTTGAAGTTGTGGTCGGAGAAGTGGGAACGAATTAGATAATGTAAATCAAATTGAAAGTGACGTGGCTTGCTCCATACACGTGCACGACAGTGCATGTGTATGGAGTAAAGCTAATATAATTCTTGTTTTTATATCAAGAAGAAGAAATAATAAGTGTTGAGGTTATACTTCCACGTTACATCCTTGGTAAGTCACCATTTACATTGCGCTGCTCACTTCTGGTTTCTGTATTAAAGAATGGTCATAAATGAGCTAGAAAACATAGAAAAGGACAACGAAGTTGATCCCACGAATCAAAAATCTTTCCTATGCAGATAAAAAGAAAACGCAGAATTTGCATTCACTGGAAATGTGCAGAATTAAGGGGGTATAATTGAAGGGTACAAATGGAATGGTGGAATAAATAAAATGGATGTAAATAACGTGCTGGCAGTATTTAATCAAGACAAGACGCGCATTCATAATGTGTTCTTCAAAGATACCCTTCACTCCAGTGTAGAAAAACAAATATCAGGGAACGGTTGGGATCTGAACTCATGGCAGCAACACTTGCCCTGGTTCAAGTCCTACCCATTCACCCATTTGCTTGCAATTGTGTTATTAAGATTTCGTGAGTTCACTGTGGAAACTTGTATGATGCAATACACTTGTATGATCCAGAACACTTGTCAACAATGACGTTCATGGACCTTGGCTTCGATTCGTGACGTCACTGCCTCCTTCCTGCAAACTCCACCGGTTATTTACTCAGAAAAAAAGGGAAGTGCGTTACGTCGTCAAACAAATATCCAGGTGCTAGATTCCAGCGGAAGCGAACGTGACACAAGAAAGGCTTCCTTCTTGATGTTCTTTTGTTACGCATTCCAAACCTTACATTATTATTATTATTATTATTATTATTATTATTATTATTATTATTATTATTATTATTATTATTATTATTTTACTAAAGAAGACTTGTTGACTGGTTACGACACCGCTGGTAGGAGTGTGAGCTACTGTGCAGGAGGATGGAGAGGAAAGGAGTCAAGAGCAGCACTAGCACCACCACCACTAGCAGCAGCACCACTATCACTACTACCACTCCCTCCGCCACTACTAACAGCAGAACTATCATTGCCACTAGTTCACTGTCACCACTAGCAGCGTTTTCAGCACCACCCCTCCCTCAAGTACTACCAGCAGTACCAGCACCCACACTAGCAGCAGCAGCAGCAGCAGCAGCACCAGCACCATCATCACTCTCAGCCATCACCAGCACCGCCAACCCCTAAGCGAGAAGCAAGTGCTGCTGCAACAGCACCAGCAGCGGCATCAGCACCACCACCAACCTCCTCCAGCACCACCAGCTACAATACCCTTTTAACCACCACTAACAGGAGTACAACCAGCACCACCAACCCCTCCACCACTGCTAACAGCACCACCCTTACCCTCTCCACCACTAGCACTAGCACCAGCACCACAATCCCTCCGCCAATAATAGCAGCAGCAGCAGCACCCTCTCCACTACCAGTAGCATCATCATTAGCAACACCAGCACCAGCACAGTCTTGGCCACCAGCATAGTCTTGGCCACCAACGCAGTCTTGGCCACCAGCACAGTCTTAACCACCACCACCACCACCAGCACAGCCTTAGCCACCACCACCAGCACTAACCCCTCTCCATCATCCCTAACAGCACCGCCAACGGTACCATCTTCTCCATTACCACTAGCAACATCACCAGCGCTATCACAACTCCCACCAATTCTAGCAACAGCACCAACAACACCAACAGCAACACCGGCTCTCTACCCTTCCACCACCACTAGCAGCAGCAGCAGCAGTTGTTGTTGGGGTGTCACACTGCAGCGAACAGGAAGACACAATTCTTTGCTAGCATTTTACCCTTACATTTCAGTATATCTTTAATAATATTTACACTTCCTCCAGGTGACCTTGTGAATTTATCTGACGGTGAAGAAGGTGACTTTGTCACGTTACCTGTAGTGGAGGAGATAACTTTGTCAAGTTACCTGTGATGGAGGAGATAACTTTGTTAAGTTACCTGTGATGGAGGAGATAGCTTTGTCAAGTTACCAGTGGTGGAGGAGGTAACCTTATCAAGTTACCTGTAGTGGAAGAAGTGACCTTGTCAGGTTGCCTGTGGTGAAAGTGGTGACCTTGCAAGTTACCTGTGGTGGAGGTGGTGACCTTGTGAAGTTACCTGTGTTTGAGGGGTGACCTTGTCAAGTTACCTGTGGTGGAGGTGGT
>NC_069399.1:94891249-94908749 GCF_026875155.1 Cherax quadricarinatus | reverse complement strand
TGGTGTGTTTAAAGTTTCCGTGTGTCCAGTGAGGTCTGAGCCAGACCTGAGTAGCACCACTGTGCTAAGTTACCCGATGTGACCAGTGCGTATGACAGATGATGTCAAGACAGCCCCGAGTGACTGAGCCCTCTTGTACAGAAAGCTTTTATGCTTGTCGCTCGTGATGTTCTGCAGAATCGTACCTGCTATGATTCCCATCGAGATTTGTTTCACTTCACCTCCAGACCGTCAGAGTGCAGTTATATGTAGAGAAACAAGTCTGGGGATGCTTAGACTAACCTCTGCTATAATTCCAACTGCCGAGAGAATGATACTCACCAAGCCGCAGTTAGCCACTGTCGGCAGACGCTGTGTCAGCCTCGTGTCACAAGCTTCAGTGAGCAGCCTGCACAAAGAAGATGTCACTTTGACTGCTAGCTCGATCACTGCAGTCTGATGTATGATGTTACGACTCCCAGATGTTTCGCCCAGTCGTCTCTGCCACGACTCGCTCCACAACTCGCTCCACGCTCGCCAGCAGTGACAGCCCAGCGACAGTACCAGTTGAGAAGTGTCCTCCTGAGTCGCTTGCCAGAAGTCCTGCCCAGTTGCCGAGTTTTGTCGACGCCTCACTCGAGGGCACCAGCATGTCGTGCCCCAGGTTGAGTGAAACCTGCAGCGACTCCTACAATGTATGCTTCACCGTTCCAGAGGAGACCGTACCCTGTTATGTCACAGCTCAGCCGCAGCGATGTCTCCTGTGTTGCAGTATCTGTCCAGACGCAGGAAGGCGTGCAGTGATGCCCATCGACGCTCACTGCCTATGACCACGATGTTTAGCACACCCCACATGTTTTTTTCTTCCCTCCCTGTAGGAAGTTTTTTTCCATGTTTATATGTATATATATGTTTTTTTATTTTGTGTTCCGTGCCCTGTTCCTACGAGAGAGAGACCGAGCTCCTTTTACCAGCAGTATTGTTGCATCGGGACGACGCTCGGTAGGTGGCCGAGCGTATGTAGACAGCCTGTACTGTCTGCACAGACAGCCCATGCTGTCTGCCATCTTAGTTCATATTTTGCACCACTCAGATGCTGCCCTCTGTAGACAGGCCTCTCGATAGGCACGCCAGCCTGTCTGCCCTTGCCTCGCTCTCACTCACACAGCGGCCTAGCAGCAAGACACAAGTACTCCCAGCTCTCTCTCGTGGGATGGCCCTGCCCGGGCCATGGGCACAAACACACAAGCCTGTGTACCCACCACGACATAACAATAAACAAGGAAGCCTCCGAAGAAGTTTATCATTAACCATCCGCTTACAGCCTACCAAACAAACCCGTTATAATACCCCTTACCTCTGGAACTAACCTCGTCGCAAACCTTTGCACTTTCTCTAGTTTCTTGACGTGCTTTATCAAGTGCGGGTTCCAAACAGGTGCTGCATACTCCAGTATGGGCCTGACGTACATGGTGTACAGTGTCTTGAACGATTCCTTATTAAGGTATCGGAACGCTGTTCTCAGGTTTGCCAGGCGCCCATATGCTGCAGCAGTTACCTGGTTGATGTGTGTTTCCAGAGACATGCTCGGTGTTATATTCACTCCAAGATCTTTCTCCTTGAGCGAGGTTTGCAGTCTTTGACCACCTAGCCTATACACTGTCTGCGGTCTTCTTTGCCCTTTCCCTATCTTCATGACTTTGCATTTGGCGGGATTAAATTCGAGAAGCCAGTTGCTGGACCAGGTGTCCAGTCATTCCAGGTCTCTTTGAAGTCCTGGCCGGTCCTCATCTGATTTAATTCTCCTCCTTAACTTCACATCGTCTGCAAACAGGGACACTTCTGAGTCTAGCCCTTCAATCACGTCGTGTGTGTACTCACCTATTTGTACTCACCTATTTGTGGTTGCAGGGGTCGAGTCTTAGCTCCTGACCCCGCCTCTTCACCGGTTGCTACTGGGCCCTCTCTCTCCCCGCTCCATGAGTTTTATCAAACCTCGTCTTAAAACTGTGTATGGTTCCTGCCTCCACTACGTCATTTTCTAGGCTATTCCACTGCCTTACAACTCTATGACTGAAGAAATACTTCCTACTATCTCTCTGACTCATTTGTGTCTTCAACTTCCAATTGTGACCTCTTGTTTCTGTGTCCCCTCCCTGGAACATCCTGTCTTTGTCCACCTTGTCTATTCCACGCAGTATTTTATATGTCGTTATCATGTCTCCCCTGACCCTCCTGTCCTCCAGTGTCGTCAGGCCGATTTCCCTTAATCTTTCTTCATAGGACATTCCCTTAGCTCTGGAACTAACCTTGTCGCAAACCTTTGTACTTTCTCTAGTTTCTTGACGTGCTTTATCAAGTGCGGGTTCCAAACAGGTGCTGCGTACTCCAGTATGGGCCTGACATACACGGTGTACAGTGTCTTGAATGATTCCTTACTAAGGTATCGGAATGCTGTTCTCAGGTTTGCCAGGCGCCCATATGCTGCAGCAGTTATTGATGTGTGCTTCCGGAGACATGCTCGGTGTTATACTCACCCCAAGATCTTTCTCCTTGAGTGAGGTTGGCAGTCTTTGGCCACCTAGCCTATACTCTGTCTGTGGTCTTCTGTGCCCTTCCCCTATCTTCATGAATTTGCATTTGGCAGGATTAAATTCGAGAAGCCATTTGTTGGACCAGGTGTCCAGTCTGTCCAGGTCTCTTTGAAGTCCTGCCTGGTCCTCATCAGATTTAATTCTCCTCCTGTGTGTGTGTGTGTGTGTGTGTGTGTGTGTGTGGGTGTGGGTGTGGTGTGGTGTGTGTGGTGTGTGTGTGTGTGTGTGTGTGTGTGTGTGTGGTGTGTGTGTGTGGTGTGTGTGTGTGTGGTGTGTGTGTGGTGTGTGTGGTGTGTGTGTGTGTGGTGTGTGTGTGTGGTGTGTGTGTGTGTGTGTGTGTGTGTGTGTGTGTGTGTGTGTGTATGTGTGTGTGTGTGTGTGTGTGTGTGTGTGTGTGGTGTGTGTGTGGAGTGTGTGTGTGGTGGGTGTGTGTGTGGTGTGTGTGTGTGTGGTGTGTGTGTGTGTGTGTGTGTGTGATGTGTGGTGTGTGTGTGCTGGTGGCTGCAGTGGTGGTGGCGGTGGCTGGAGTGGTGGTGGCGGTGGCTGGAGTGGTGGTAGCGGTGGCAGCAGTGGTGGTGGCGGCGGTGGCAGCAGTGGTGGTGGCGGTGGGAGCAGTGGTGGTGGCGGTGGCAGCAGTGGTGGTGGTGGTGGCCTCTCTCAGCTGGAAAATTGTGTGTGTGTGTGTGTGTGTGTGTACTCACCTAGTTGAGGCTGCAGTGGTCGAGACTCAGCTCCTCAGTATATTCACCTAGTTGTGGTTGCAGGGGTCGAGGCATAGCTCTTAGCCCCACCTCTTCACTGATTGCTACTAGATCCTCTCTCTCCCGCTCCATGAGCTTTATCATACCTCGCCTTAAAACTATGTATGGTTCCCGCCTCCACTACTTCACTTTCTAGGCTATTCCACGGCTTGACTACTCTATGACTGAAGAAATACTTCCTAACATCCCTTTGATTCATCTGAGTCTTCAACTTCCAATTGTGACCTCTTGTGTCTGTGTCCCATCTCTGGAACATCCCGTCTTTGTCCACCTCGTCTATTCCGCGCAGTATTTTATATGTCGTTATCATGTCTCCCCTGACCCTCCTGGCCTCCAGTGTCGTCAGGCCGATTTCCCTCAACCTTTCTTCGTAGGACAATCCCCGTAGCTCTGGGACTAGTCTTGTTGCAAACCTTTGCACTTTCTCTAATTTCTTGACGTGCTTGACTAGGTGTGGATTCCAAACTGGTGCTGCATACTCCAGTACGGGCCTGACGTAAATGGTATACAGAGTCTTGAACGACTCCTTACTGAGGTATCGGAACGCTATCCGTAGGTTTGCCAGGCGCCCGTATGCTGCAGCAGTTATCTGATTGATGTGCGCCTCAGGAGGTATGCTCGGTGTTATACTCACCCCCAGATCTTTTTCCTTGAGTGAGGTTTGCAGACTTTGGCCATCTAAACTCTATTGTGTCTGCGGTCTTCTTTGCCCTTCCCCAATCTTCATGACTTTGCATTTGGCGGGGTTAAACTCAAGGAGCCAGTTGCTGGACCAGGCTTGTAGCCTGTCCAGGTCTCTTTGTAGTCCTGCCTGATCCTCATCCGATTTGATTCTTCTCATTAACTTCACATCATCCGCAAACAAGGACATTTCTGAGTCTATCCCTTCCGTTATGTCATTCACATATACCAAGAACAGCACAGGTCCTAGGACTGACCCCTGTGGAACCCCGCTTGTCACAGGCGCCCACTTTGACACCTCATCACGTACCATGACTCATTGTTTCCTCCCTGTAAGGTATTCTCTTATCCATTGCAGTGCCTTTCCTGTTATGTGTGCCTGATCCTCTAGCTTTTGCAGTGACCTCTTGTGAGGAACTGTGTCGAAGGCCTTCTTGCAGTCCAAAAAAATGCAGTCGATCCACCCCTCTCTCTCTTGTCTTACTTCTGTCACCTTGTCATAAAACTCTAATAGGTTTGTGACACAGGATTTTCCCTCCCTGAAACCATGCTGGTTGTCAATTATACACTTGTTTCTTTCCAGGTGCTCCACCACTCTCCTCCTGATGATCTTCTCCATGACCTTGCATACTATACACGTTAGTGATACAGGTCTGTATTTTAGTGCCTCATGTCTGTCTCCCTTTTTAAAAATTGGGACTGCATTTGCCATCTTCGATACCTCGGGGAGTTGCCCAGTTTCAAATAATGTGTTGAAGATCTTCGTTAATGGTACACACAATGTCTCTGCTCCCTCTTTAAGGACCCACGGAGAGATGTTGTCTGGTCCCACCGCCTTTGAGGTGTCAAGTTCGCATAGCAGCTTCTTCACCTCGTCCTCGGTTATATGTACCTCATCCAGCACTTGCTGGTGCACCCCTCTGCTCTGATTTCCTGGAGTCCTACTGGTTTCCACTGTAAATACTTCTTTAAATCTTGTGTTGAGCTCCTGACATACCTCCCGGTCGTTTCTTGTGAATTCCTCATCACCCTTCCTCAATCTGATTACCTGGTCCCTGACTGTTGTTTTCCTCCTGATGTGGCTGTACAACAGCTTCGGGTCAGTCTTGACTTTCGATGCTATGTCATTTTCGTATTGCCGCTGAGCCTCCCTTCTTATCTGTGCATATTCGTTTCTGGCTCTTCGGCTAATCTCTTTATTTTCCTGAGTTCTCTGTCTTCTGTACCTTTTCCATTCTCTAGTACACCTAGTTTTTGCCTCCCTACACCTTTGGGTGAACCAAGGACTCATTCTGTTCTTCCCATTATTTCTGTTTCCCTTGAGAACAAACCTCTCCTCTGCCTCCTTGCATTTTGTTGCCACATAGTCCATCATTTCTTGTACTGGTTTTCCTGTCAGTTCCCTCTCCCACTGAATGTCTTGAAAGAAGTTCCTCAAGCCTGAGTAGTTCCCCCTTTTGTAGTTTGGTTTTTCCCACCCTATTCCTGCTGCTCTCTCCACTTGGAGCTCAACTATGTAGTCGAAGCACAGAACCACATGATCACTAGCTCCCAGGGGCCTTTCATACATGATATCCTCGATGTCAGAACTACTCAAGGTGAATACAAGGTCCAGTCTTGCTGGTTCATCCTCTCCTCTCTCTCTGGTAGTGTCTCTAACATGTTGATGCATGAGGTTTTCCAGTACCACATTCATCATCTTGGCTCTCCATGTTTCGGGACCCCCATGGGGCTCCAGGTTTTCCCAGTCAATCTCCTTGTGATTGAAATCACCCATAACTAGTAACTTTGCTCCCCCCATGTGTGCTCTCCTGGCCACATCGGCTAGTGTGTCGATCATTGCTCTGTTGCTCTCATCGTATTCTTCTCTTGGCCTCCTGCAGTTCTGTGTTGGGTTGTACATTACTGCAATTATCACCTAATGTCCCTCAGACTGGATTGTTCCTACTAAGTAGTCCCTTTCGCCCGTGCCATCCATTCCTTCCATTTTCTCAAACCCCCACTGTTTTTTAATGAGCAGTGCAACTCCTCCTCCCCCTGTGTGGGTGTGTGTGTGTGTGTACTCACCTAATTGTACTCACCTAATTGTGGTTGCAGGGGTCGAGACTCAGCTCCTGGCCCCGCCTCTTCACTGATCGCTACTGGATCCTCTCTATCTCTGCTTCCTGAGCTTTGTCATACCTCTTCTTAAAACTATGTATGGTTCCTGCCTCCACTACTTCACTTGCTAGGCTATTCCACTTGCTGACAACTCTATGACTGAAGAAATACTTCCTAACGTCCCTGTGACTCGTCTGAGTCTTCAGCTTCCAGTTGTGACCTCTTGTCCCTGTGTCCCCTCTCTGGAACATCCTATCTCTGTCCACCTTGTCTATTCCCCGCAGTATCTTGTATGTCGTTATCATGTCTCCCCTGACCCTTCTGTCCTCCAGTGTCGTCAGTCCGATTTCCCTTAACCTTTCCTCGTACGACATTCCCTTGAGCTCTGGGACTAGCCTTGTTCAAGGGAATGTCGTACGAGGAAAGGTTAAGGGAAATCGGACTGACGACACTGGAGGACAGAAGGGTCAGGGGAGACATGATAACGACATACAAGATACTGCGGGGAATAGACAATCTGATTTTTCTCCTCAAATACCCCCCAAGTCTGTGAAAATTTTCTACCTGAGCCATGTCCCTCTCTCCTGTTATTGCAATGATGTTCTTAATCTGTGTTTTCTCCCAATGCTTTCTTTCATCATAGGTCTGCCCTTCAGCCTCCTGAAGCCCATGAATAATTATTGACCTCTCCCTTTCCTCTTCCCATTTCTTTTCCCTCTGTAACTCTGGATCTGATTTAAGCATCTCCTTTGCTGTTTCCCTAGTCATCTCCCAGACACCATGATGGCCTGATATTACTGCTGCAAAAGACTGCTTAGATCCATCCCCTCCTTCAGTCCCCTCACTGCCTGCTGATGTTCCCATTTCAGTCATCTTGCTCCTTTCGGACCTCATCTTTAGATCCTGCTTCAGCACATCCATTTCTTCCTCCAATCTCTGTATCTTTGCCTCACCTACTACAGCTCGTGATTCCCACTTCTTGCTCTCTGCAGATATTTGCTCTAACATGTTATTGCAAAGCTCGTTTAACCTTTTCTCCCATTGTTGTTCCATTTTGTTCTTGAGCCGTTCTACCCATTCTTCCTTTTCCGACCAGCCATCATCGGTTCCCTTGCCTTTACGTCCTCCCTTTTGAGATCCCATTTTGTTTTTATCCTGTTGGGATGTTCTAGCTGCTTCAGCTTATCGTAAAAATATGTGTGTGTGGTGGGGGGTTTATGAGCTAATGTGTTAGGTTAGGTTTGTGTATGTGTATGTATGTGTGTGTGTGTGTGTGTGTGTGTGTGTACTCACCTAGTTGAGGTTGCGGGGGTCGAGTCCGAGCTCCTGTGTGTGTGTGTGGTGGTGTGTGTGTGTGTGGTGTGGTTGGTATGTGTGTGTATGTATATGTGTATGTGTGTGTATGTGTGTGTATGTGTGTGTATGTGTGTGTATGGGTGTGTATGTGTGTGTGCACGTGTGCGTGCGCACGCGCTTTTTTACTTAGTCTAAAAAAAGGGGGGGTTCATATATCACACTAGGTTACGCTACTCTTTTGAAGATTATAGAATTATTTCACAATCAATTCCTTATTAATATACACTAATATATACTGCTATAATATTTACTGTGTACACTTGTGTTTGTGTGTGTGTTTACTAGCTTGTCGTTCTTTGAAAAAGAGGAGGGGTCACGTTAACACACTATTGTTGTTGTTCTTGGTTCACCGGTACTCTCCCGACCCGGGTCTTTGTTGTTCTTGGCTCACCGGTACTCTCCCGGCCCGAATCTTTGTTGTTCTTGGTTCACTGGTACTCTCCCGGCCCGGATCTTTGTTGTTCTTGGTTCACCGGTACTCTCCCGGCCTGGATCTTTGTTGTTCTTGGTTCACCGGTACTCTCCCGGCCCGGATCTTTGTTGTTCTTGGTTCACCGGTACTCTCCCGGCCCGGATTTTTGTTGTTCTTGGTTCACCGGTACTCTCCCGGCCCGGATCTTTGTTGTTCTTGGTTCACCGGTACTCTCCCGGCCCGGATCTTTGTTGTTCTTGGTTCACCGGTTACTCTCCCGCCCGGATCTTTGTTGTTCTTGTTCACCGGTACTCTCCCGGCCCGGTTCTTTGTTGTTCTTGGTTCACCGGTACTCTCCCGGCCCGGTTCTTTGTTGTTCTTGGTTCACCGGTACTCTCCCGGCCCGGTTCTTTGTTGTTCTTGGTTCACCGGTACTCTCCCGGTCCGGATCTTTGCACAATAGGCTACGTTACTTTTTTGAAGATTATAGAATTATTTCTCACTCAATTCCTTATTAATATATACTAATATTTACTATAATAATAATTACTGGTGAACACGTTTGTTTGTGTGTGTGTACTCGTTTACTAGCTTGTCGTTGTCGGGGGGGGGGGTCACTAGGCTACACAACTCTTCTGAAGATAATTAGATAATTTACTAAACATTATCAGGGTTACCCCTAACTATCTCCTGGCATTGAAAGTTAGGGAGAGAGTGATGGTATAGCATACAACCAGCAGGGCGAGACACTGACACTTTAGACACTAACCAAAAACTAACCACACGTAGGCAAGTGATCTGCACAGTGGAGGTTCCTGCTGGCGGCTGATATCAACTCCTTCACTTTGTAACTCCTTCAGGAACTTTATCATGCATTCGAGTTTTTATATTATTTTTATTTTTAAGACTTGGTATTCACTCTTTTTTCTTTAGTACAGTATTATGGTCATAACAAGTCTGATGATGTTAGCTACATTCACAACACCAACAGGTGAGGATTGACTAATTTTTTCTTACTTTCAGTATTTACTTAATCACTCGTTTATGACCTTATCACTACACTGCTGCTATAACCAACCAACATATGTATTTGTTAATATTTCAGATCACACCGTTAACCCAATTAACTATGTTTGGATATTTTGTGTCAACACTGCAGCCAGCAGCCTGATCAGCTGACTGCTACCCTCCCTCACTCAGCATTCATTTAAATTTAAATTGTAAAATTCTTGATCTTATCACATTATTCGCACTCTTGAAAGCTATTACACTCTTGTAGGTATGTTCACTGATTAACTCACGTACGATGACCGCTAACATCTTAGGACAGCCACTAGAACGCTAAATCCTGGGAGCACTGTTTAGCGATACTGCTTCAGGTGTGTGTGTGTGTGTGTGTGTGTGTATGGGTGTGTGTGTACTCACCTAATTGTACTCACCTAATTGTGGTTGCAGGGGTCGATACTCAGCTCCTGGCCCCGCCTCTTCACTGATCGCTACTAGATCCTCTCTCTCTCTCTGCTTCCTGAGCTTTGTCATACCTCTTCTTAAAACTATATATGGTTCCTGCCTCCATTACTTCACTTGCCAGGCTATTCCACTTGCCTACAACTCTATGACTGAAGAAATACTTCCTAACGTCCCTGTGACTCGTCTGAGTCTTCAGCTTCCAGTTGTGACCCCTTGTCCCTGTGTCCCCTCTCTGGAACATCCTATCTCTGTCCACCTTGTCTATTCCCCGCAGTATCTTGTATGTCGTTATCATGTCTCCCCTGACCCTTCTGTCCTCCAGTGTCGTCAGTCCGATTTCCCTTAACCTTTCCTCGTACGACATTCCCTTGAGCTCTGGGACTAGCCTTGTTGCAAACCTTTGTACTTTCTCTAACTTCTTGACGTGCTTGACCAGGTGTGGGTTCCAGACTGGTGCTGCATACTCCAGTATGGGCCTAACATACACAGTGTACAGTGTCTTGAACGATTCCTTATTAAGGTATCGGAACGCTATTCTCAGGTTTGCCAGGCGCCCGTATGCTGCAGCAGTTATTTGGTTGATGTGTGCCTCCGGTGATGTGCTCGGTGTTATGGTCACCCCAAGGTCTTTCTCCCTGAGTGAGGTCTGTAGTCTTTGTCCACCTAGCCTATACTCTGTCTGCTGTCTTCTTTGCCCCTCCCCAATCTTCATGACTTTGCATTTGGCTGGATTGAATTCGAGAAGCCAGTTGCTGGACCACATGTCCAGCCTGTCCAGGTCTCTTTGCAGTCCTGCCTCATCCTCGTCCGATTTAATTTTTCTCATCAACTGACCCCTGTGGGACCCCGCTCGTAACAGGCGCCCACTGTGATACCTCTTCACGTACCATGACTCGTTGCTGCCTCCCTGTCAGATATTCCCTTATCCATTGCAGTGCCCTCCCTTTTACGTGCGCCTGATCCTCCAGCTTCTGCACTAATCTCTTGTGGGGAACTGTGTCAAAGGCCTTCCTGCAGTCTAGGAAAACGCAATCTACCCACCCCTCTCTCTCGTGTCTTACTTCTGTTACCTTGTCATAAAACTCCAGGAGGTTTGTGATACAAGATTTGCCTTCCATAAACCCATGCTGGTTTTCATTTATAATCTTGTTCCTTTCCAGGTGTTCGACCACTCTCCTCCTGATAATCTTCTCCATGACTTTGCACACAATACATGTCAGAGACACAGGTCTGTAGTTTAGTGCCTCGTTTCTGTTTCCTTTCTTAAATATGGGGACTACATTAGCTGTCCTCCATTTCTCAGGTAGTTGCCCAGTTTCAAGGGATGTGTTGAAGATTGTGGTTAGAGGCATGCACAGCATCTCTGCTCCTTCTCTAAGGACCCATGGGGAGAAGTTGTCCGGTCCCATCGCCTTTGAGGTGTCCAGGTCACTTAAGAGCTTCTTCACCTCCTCCTCAGTTGTTCGTATGTCATCCAACACTTGTTGGTATATTCCCTCTTGATGTTCCCTTCTGTGCTGTCTTCCCACAGCCCTTCCTGTCTCTACTGTAAAAACTTCCTTAAATCTCCTGTTCAGCTCCTCACATACCTCCTGATCATTTCTTGTGAGTTCTCCACCTTCTGTCCTTAATCTGATCACCTGGTCTTTGACTGTTGTCTTCCTCCTGATGTGGCTATACAACAGTTTCGGGTCAGTCTTGATTCTCGATGCTATGTCATTTTCATACTGTCGCTGGGCCTCCCTCCTTACCTGTGCGTACTCATTCCTGGCTCTGCGACTGATCTCCCTATTTTCGTGTGTTCTCTGTCTTCTGTACTTTTCCCATTCTCTATTGCACTTTGTTTTTGCCTCCTTACACCGTCGGGTAAACCAGGGGCTCGTTCTGGTCTTCCCGTTGTTACTGTTGCCCTTGGGAATAAACCTTTCCACTGCCTCCTTGCATTTTGTTGTTACATATTCCATCATTTCAATTACTGGCTTTCCTGTCAGTTCTCTGTTCCACTGGACCTCCCGCAGGAAGTTCTTCAACCCTATGTAGTCCCCTCTTTTATAGTCAGGCTTTTCCCATTCAACTCCTGTTATTCTCTCCACTTGCAGCTCTACTATGTATTCAAAGCACAGAACCACGTGGTCGCTAGCTCCTAGGGGACTCTCATACTTGATGTCCTCAATATCTGAGCTGCCCAGGGTGAACACAAGGTCCAATCTTGCTGGTTCATCCTCCCCTCTCTCTGGTAGTGTCCTTAACATGTTGGTGCATGAGGTTTTCCAGCACCACGTCCAACATCCTGGCTCTCCATGTTTCGGGACGCCCATGTGGCTCCATGTTTTCCCAGTCAATCTCCCTGTGGTTGAAATCCCCCATAACCAGCAACTTTGCTCTGCTGGAGTGAGCTCTTCTTGCCACCTCAGCAAGTGTGTCCACCATTACTCTGTTGCTCTCTTCATATTCCTCTCTTGGCCTCCTGCAGTTCTGTGGTGGATTATACATCACTGCAATGACCACTTTGTGTTCCCCAGACTGAAGTGTACCTGCTATGTAGTCTCTTTCTCCCGTCTCATCTATTCCTTCCATTTTCTCGAATTTCCATCTGTTTTTTACGAGCAGAGCAACCCCACCTCCCCCCCTGCCCCTTCTATCTTTCCTCATGATCTGGTATCCTGGTGGGAAGATTGCATCTGTTAGTGTCTCCATGAGTGTGTGTGTGTGTGTGTGTGTGTGTGTGTGTGTGTGTGTGTACTCACCTAATTGTGGTTGCAGGGGTCGAGACTCAGCTCCTGGCCCCGCCTCTTCACCGACCGCTACTAGGTCCTCTCTCCCCCTGCTCCATGAGCTTTATCATACCTCGTCTTAAAACTATGTATAGTTCCTGCCTCCACTACATTGCTTGCCAGACTATTCCACTTCATAACTACTCTATGACTGAAGAAATACTTCCTAACATCCCTTTGACTCATCCGAGTCTTCAGCTTCCAATTGTGACCCCTTGCTTCTGTGTCCCATCTCTGGAACATCCTGTCTCTGTCCACCTTGTCTATTCCACGCAGTATTTTGTATGTCGTTATCATGTCTCCCCTGACCCTCCCGTCCTCCAATGTTGTCAGACCGATGTGTGTGTGTGTGTGTGTGTGTGTGTGTGTGTGTGTGTGTGTGTGTGTGTGTGTGCGTGTGTGTGTGTGTGTGTGTGTGTGTGTGTGTATGTATGCATGTATATATGTATGTATGTATGTGGCGAGGTAGAGATGATGTAATCAGTCCATTAAACTTGGAGAATTAGTTTTTGATGTGGTCTGCCTTAGTCCGGAGAAGAGTTCAGCTCCAGATTTTGGAACAATGTGAAGCTGAAGCATGAAACTGGAGTTTTATATGGGTCTTATACGGGTTCGATTCCCGGCGAGGGTAGAAACACTGGGCGTGTTTCTTTACACCGATTATCTATGTTCTCCATCAGTAAAATGGGTACCTGGGTGTTAGTCGACTGGTGTGGGTCGCATCCTGGGACAAAACTGACCTAATTTTCCCGAAATGCTCTGCATAACAATGGGTTTTCTATGTAGTATTATATTATTGATGTCAACTAAGCCTGTATATACCTTGTACATGTACTTGTATAAATAAAGATATTATTATTATTATTATTATTATTATTATTATTATTATTATTATTATTATTATTATTATACTGACGATGTTGAGGTGTGGAAGATCTGGAAGACGTTGCAGGTGACGATGTTCACTATTAGAAAGAAGAAGGAAAGAATTGAAATCTGCAGCAACCCTAGGCAGGTCTCCATCGAATCCAAGCCTTCTCGTGACTAGTGGTTAAGCAAGCTGTAATCTCCTTTGATGTGTTGCAACATTCTGTTGAACTCCTAAATATAGTATAAAGCCCTGTGCATGAGCCATGCAGTTTTTATATTCATGTTGTGAATCGGAATGAGTTGCAGTCTGTATAAACCAAGACTGCATAAGGTGACATGACTGTTAATTAATATCAAGGCGAGCGCATTCTTCTCTATGGTGCTGTAATTTTTCTGATGTTTCTTCGGTTTGGAGTCTGTATTAGAATTATAGATATCATTGCTGCTTGATTGGTGCAGCATATTTATATCCACATCGTGAAAATTCAGTGTACATAACCTAGGCAAGTCCCCAAAATACACTGAAATTGATCCACTAATCCCAGATTGGCTTTGCTTCTGTGAGACCAAACATAAATTGGTCTGAGTTGTGATCTGAGTGGTAACAAAGCAAAAGTTAAAGTCATTAGATTTACAAATTATAATTTGGTTACTACGTATACAGTTTCTAATTTGGTTAATATGTATACACGCTTGAAATATAGTTTTCAGACTTGAGTACCCTGTAATTTATGTCACTCAGCTCCACCTTAACATTAAAGGGTTTCGTAAATCTTGCCTGCAGAGCTTTAAGACGCACCGGTTGTTGAATCAAGACTATATTGCACGCCGTAAAATAACGTGATCTTTCTGTGCTACTTTCAGGTCTGCTGCGGCCACATTACGTACTCGGTGAAGTTTATCTCGAAGTTTAGGGACACCATGAGAGAACAACAGTAAGTACTCTCACCACTGATTCTGTTTTTCTAGAAAAGAACGAAATGACCTCTACCCGAATAGCCAAATATGAACTGAAAGAGAGTGTGATGGAGCTATTCCTTCATGTTTCCTTCATGACACAAAAAGTAACATACCTTAGAGCGTCTGATGAAATCCTTCAAGTTTACGTTGAGATCCAGGATGATACGCGGAATAAAGCCCACGGATTGTTCCCAACTGGAAAAAACTTCACGAAAACATTCGTTTATGCGTAGTAATGATAATGCATCTGGATAGGCATTCATGATAAGGGATATTCATTACTTATATGAATCCAGCAAGGTTCACCGAGGACTAGAACTGGAAATAATATGGCTGGTTTTAAAAGATAACCAGGCTTCCTTGCAATCAGAAAAATGGCACACATCCACACATGGGCAGACACATCTATTGCCATGCGAGGTCAATATATATTCTTGGCAATTTTCGCCGAAGTTTTCTTTACACCTAGACGACTAGTCATGGGATAGTTGTGTGTCACCTCCTCCAACCGTCTGCTTGTACTTGCTGGAAGCACCAAAGCATGTTTAACTTTCCATTTCTGGTGCTTCTCCATACCAGGTGGTGAGTCCTTCCCCAAAAGTATTCCAGAAAGGGTTGTATGATGGAATTGTACGTACTCCTAATGACTGCATCAACTTCATGGGGGACTGTGAGTGCGTAGACGCAAGTGTATTATCCTACTGCTGCTCTGTTACTAAATCCACAACAGGCTCCGGAACACTGAGGAGAGATAACAACCGAGATTCTACAAATGGCGAGATTCGGGAAAGATCTCCACACTCTATAGAAGGCACGAGTGTTCCTGGGACACATGATACAGATGTGTTAACCCTGATTCACTGTCAAGTGCTGGTTCATCAGACTCGCTCCAGTGCCTGTGCAATATGCAATGATTGCTTCATAGTCGCCACCGGAAATAGTTCCGGTACCGGTACTATTGCCCAGTCCAAAACTTTTAAATTATGTGTGTCCGAATCAACGAGAGGTTCGGCACATACAGTACCTAACGTTAACAAATCATTTCCGACCAGTGGATGCGCGTCATAATCATTCTTTGTTTCCTTCCTGTTAGGTATTCCATGATCCACTGTAGTGTCTTCCCTGTTATTCCTGTCTAATGCTCTAGCTTTTGTCCAAGTCTCTTGTAAGGTACTGTGTCAAGAGACTTCTTAGAATCCAAAATTTTTTAATCCACTCCTCTCTCTCTCTCTTTCTTTCTCTCTCTCTCTCTCTCTCTCTCTCTCTCTCTCCCTCTGTCTGTCTATCTGTCTGTCTGTCTATCTGTCTGTCTGTCTCTGTCTGTCTGTCTGTCTGTCTGTCTGTCTCTCTCTCTCTCTCTCTCTCTCTCTCTCTCTCTCTCTCTCTCTCTCTCTCTCTCTCTCTCTCTCTCTCTCTCTCTCGCTTCACGTCATTTACCCTGTCGTAGAACTCAAGCAAGTTTGTGAGACAGGATCTACCATCACTAAAATCACGCTGGTTATTGTTTATGAAAGTGCTCCTTTCCACCTCTCGTCTCCTGATTATTCTCTCCGTAAGCTAACATACAATGCATATAAATGACACGAACCTTAGTTAATGTTACCTGTTTGTCCCCTATGTCGGGCGTCTTTCACACCTCTGGCAGTTGTCCTGTATCAAATGACTGGTTACAGATTTTAGCCAGCAGTTCACACGGTGCTTCTGCTTCGTCTATCAGAACCCACGAAGATATTATATAATCTGGTCCACTTGCCTTCGAAGTATCTGGCTCATTGAGCAATTTCTTCACCTCTTCTCATGTTGTGTGTATCGTGTTTTGTTTAACTCTTCGCTAATATACCACTTTCCTCCAAAATTACGAGTACCTCATTTGTTTGTGCATGTGTGTGTGTACTCACCTAACTGTACTTGTCTAATTGTGGTTGTAGTAGTAGATTCACAGTTCTTGGCCCCTCCTCTTCACTGGTCGCTACTGGGACCACTCTCTCCCTGCTCCAAGAGCTTTATCATACTTCTTCTTAAAGCTATGTATAGATTCTGCCTCCACTATATTCTCCAGAGTGTTCCCCTTCCTGACAACTCTATGACTGAAGAAATACTTCCTAACATCACTGACTCATCTGAGTCTTCAACTTCCAATTGTGACCCCTTGTTGTTCTGTCCCATCTCTGATACATCCTGTCCTTGCCCACCTTGTCAATTCCAATCAGGATATTATATGTAGTTTTCGTGTCTTCCCTATCCCTCCTGTCCTTCAGTGTCATCAGGAAGATTTCCCTTAACCTCTCCTCGTAGTGTTGACATACCCTGCAGCTCTGGGACTAGTCTTGTTGCAAACCTTTGCACTTTCTTCAGTTTCTTGACGTGCTTGACCAGGTGTGGATAACAAACTGGTGCTGCATACTTCAGTATGGGGTTGACGTACATAGTGTACAGAGTCTTGAACAGTTCCTTACTAAGGTGTTGAAACGCTGTTCTTAGGTTTGCCAGGCACCCGTATGCTGCAGCAGTTGTTTGGCTGATATGTGCCTCGGGAGATGTGTTCGGTATTATACTCACCTCAAGATCCTTTTCCTTGAGTGAGGTTTGCAGTTTTTTTCCTCCTAGCCTGTAGTCTGTCTGCTGTCTTCTTTGTTATCCCCAATCTTCATGACTTTGCACTTGGTGGGGTTAAACTCCAGGAGTCAGTTGCTGGACCAGGCTTGCAGCCTGTCCAGATCTCTTTGTAGTTCTGCCTGATCCTCATCCGATTGAATCCTCCTCATTAATTCCACATCGTCTGCAAATAGGAAGACTTCTGAATCTAGGACTGAACCCTGTGGAACCCTGCTCGTCATTGGCGCTCACTCTGACACCTCGTTACGTACCATCACATGTTGTTGCCTTCCCGTCCTGTATTCTCTGATCTACTGCAGCGCCTTTCCTGTTATACCTGCCTGATCTTCTAACTTTTGCACTAATCTCTTGTGTGAAACTGTTTCGAAAGCCTTCTTACAGTCCAAGAAAATGCACTCTACCCACCTCTCTCTCTCTCTCTCTCTCTCTCTCTCTTGTCTTATTTCCTTCACCTTGTCGTAAAACTCCAGTAGGTTTGTGACACAGAATTTCCCTTTCGGTGTCGATTGTCGTGTATAAGCTCATTCCTTTCTAGGTGCTCCACTAGTTTTTTCCTGCTAAGATTCTCAATGACTTTGCATACTAATATGTCAGAGACACTGCTCTGTAGCTTAATGCTACCTGTCTGTCTTCTTTCTTAAAGACTTGGGCTACATTTGCTCTCTTCCACACCTCAGATAGTCGCCCTGTTTCGAAAGATGTGTTGAAGATTGTTGTTAGTGGCACACACAGCTCCTCTTCTCCCTCTCTCAGGGCCCATGGAGAGATGTCCGATCCCACCGCCTTTGAGGTATCTAGTTCACTTTGCAGACTCTTCACTTCTTCCTCGGTTGTGTGTAGTGTCCATCACTTGTTGGTGTACCCCACCATTCCAGCTTTCTGGGGTACTTTCTGTCTCCACTGAAAATACTTCCTTAAATTTCATGT
>NC_069399.1:94851249-94873749 GCF_026875155.1 Cherax quadricarinatus | reverse complement strand
AGGGATATACTCAGAAGTGTCCTTGTTTGCAGATGATGTGAAGTTAATGAGGAGAATTAAATCGGTCGAGGATCAGGCAGGACTACAAAGAGACCTGGACAGGCTACAAGCCTGGTCTATCAATTGGCTTCTTGAATTTAACCCTGCAAATGCAAAGTCATGAACATCCGGGAAGAGCAAAGAAGACCGCAGACACAGTATAGTTTAGATGGCCAAAGACTGCAAACCTCACTCAAGGAAAAAGATCTTGGGGTGAGTATAATACCGAGCACATCTCCTGAGGCACACATCAATCAGATAACTGA
This sequence comes from Cherax quadricarinatus, assembly GCF_026875155.1. NCBI lineage: Eukaryota > Metazoa > Arthropoda > Malacostraca > Decapoda > Parastacidae > Cherax > Cherax quadricarinatus. The sequence goes on along the minus strand of NC_069399.1, from coordinate 94,873,444 downwards.
TGCAGCATATGGGAGTCTGGCAAACCTAGGGATAGCGTTCCGATACCTCAGTAAGGAATCGTTCAAGACTCTGTACACCATTTACGTCAGGCCCATACTGGAGTATGCAACACCAGTTTGGAATCCACACCTGGTCAAGCACGTCAAGAAATTAGAGAAAGGGCAAAGGTTTGCAACAAGACTAGTCCCAGAGTTAAGGGGATTGTCCTACGAAGAAAGGTTAAGGGAAATTGGCCTGACGACACTGGAGGACAAGAGGGTCAGGGGAGACATGATAACGACATATAAAATTCTTCGCGGAATAGACAAGGTGGACAAAGACAGGATGTTCCAGGGAGGGGACACAGAAACAAGAGGTCACAATTGGAAGTTGAAGACTCAGATGAGTCAAATGGATGTTAGGAAGTATTTCTTCAGCCATAGAGTTGTCAGGAAGTGGAATAGCCTAGAAAGTGACGTAGCGGAGGCGGGAACCATACATAGTTATACGACGAGGTTTGATAAAGCTCATGGAACAGGGAGAGAGATGACCTAGTAACAATCAGTGAAGAGGCGGGGCCAAGAGTTATAAATCGATCCTTGCAACCACAAATAGGTGAGTACACACACACACACACACACACACACACACACACACACACACACACACACACACACACACACACACACACACACACACACACACACACACACAACACACACACTCAACACCGGTGTTATGGGAAATTCTACCTCTGATTCTAGTAACTTACACAAACATTACCTGCGCACTGCATACATAATTAATGATTACAAACATTATTGTAGGATACATATATTCTTTAATATTCTTACGTAATGTTGTTTCAGTGTGCACTCTCCAGCTGGGTGAAAGGTAACCAGACTTAGTGCATAAGAACTGGAAGCTGTTTGGTATGTTCTTGAAGTAGAAACGGAAAAAATAGTAGAAGTAATTAGCATGTTGTAGCAGTAGTATTTATAATACTTACAGTAGCAGTAGCAGAAGTAGTACATGCAAAAATAATCCCGGTAGTTGTTGTAGTGGCAATAGCAATAGTTGTTGAACTCGCAGTTGTAGTGACAATAGTTGTAGAAGCAGTAGTTGTAGTAGCAGCAGTTGTACAAGCAGTAGTTGTAGTAACAGTAGTTGTAGTAGCAGTAGTTGTAGAAGCAGTAGTAGTAGTACCAGTAGTTGTAGATGCAGTAGTTGTAGTAACAGTAGTTGTAGTAGTAGAGGCTGTAGTAACAGTAGTTGTAGTAGCAGAAGTTGTAGTAGCAGTAGTTGTAGTAGCAGTAGTTGTAGCAGTAGTTGTAGTAGCAGTAGTTGTAGCAGCATTAATTGTAATAGCAGTAGTTGTAGTAGCAGTAGTTGTAGTAGCAGTAGTTGTAGTAGCATTATTTGTAATAGCAGGAGTTGTAGTAGCAGTAGTTGTAGTAGCAGTAGTTGTAGTAGCAGTAGTTGTAGTAGCAGTAGTTGTAGTAGCAGTAGTTGTAGTAGCAGTAGTTGTAGTAGCATTAATTGTAATAGCAGTAGTTGTAGTAGCAGTAGTTGTAGTAGCAGTAGTTGTAGTAGCAGTAGTTGTAGCAGCATTAATTGTAATAGCAGTAGTTGTAGTAGCAGTAGTTGTAGTAGCATTATTTGTAATAGCAGGAGTTGTAGTAGCAGTAGTTGTAGTAGCAGTAGTTGTAGAAGCAGTAGTTGTAGTAGCATTAATTGTAATAGCAGTAGTTGTAGTAGCAGTAGTTGTAGTAGCAGTAGTTGTAGTAGCAGTAGTTGTAGTAGCAGTAGTTGTAGAAGCAATAGTTGTAGTAGCAGCAGTTGTACAAGCAGTAGTTGTAGTTGCAGTAGTTGTAGTAGCATTAATTGTAATAACAGTAGTTGTAGTAACAGTAGTTGTAGTAGCAGTAGTTGTAGTAGCAGTAGTTGTAGTAGCAGTAGTTGTAGTAGCAGTAGTTGTGATGAATGGTTTGAAAAACCGACAAGTTGAAGATTGAGACACTTATGCAACATATGGGAATCTTTATTCAGGAAACGTTTCGCCACACAGTGGCTTCATCAGTCCAATACACAGGAGAAAGGCGTATGGAGAGGAGGAGTTTGAGGTAATCAGTCCCTCAGCCAGGAGTCGATGTGTTCAGTCCATCAATCCTGTAGAATGTACAGCATAGGGCCGTAGACGTGGCTTATATACTGTAGTGAGGTGAGGTGAAGCAGGAGGAGGGGGGGGGTCATAGTGGTACCATCAACCTTTGAACGATGACCTACTTCGACTAGTGGATGGTACCACTATGACCCCCCCCCTCCTCCTGCTTCACCTCACCTCACTACAGTACATAAGCCACGTCTACGGCCCTATGCTGTACATTCTACAGGATTGATGGACTGAACACATCGACTCCTGGCTGAGGGACTGATTACCTCAAACTCCTCCTCTCCATACGCCTTTCTCCTTTGTATTGGACTGATGAAGCCACTGTGTGGCGAAACGTTTCCTGGATAAAGATTCCCATATGTTGCATAAGTGTCTCAATCTTCAGTAGCAGTAGTTGTAGTAGCATTAATTGTAATAGCAGTAGTTGTAGTAACTGTAGTTGTAGTAGCAGTAGTTGTAGTAGCAGTAGTTGTAGTAGCATTAATTGTAATAGCAGTAGTTGTAGTAACTGTAGTTGTAGTAGCAGTAGTTGTAGTAGCAGTAGCTGTAGTAGCAGTAGTTGTAGTAGCATTAATTGTAATAGCAGTAGTTGTAGTAGTAGTAGTTGTAGTAGCATTAATTGTAATAGCGGTAGTTGTAGTAACTGTAGTTGTAGTAGCAGTAGTTGTAGTAGCAGTAGTTGTAGTAGCATTAATTGTAATAGCAGTAGTTGTAGTAACTGTAGTTGTAGTAGCAGTAGTTGTAGTAGCAGTAGCTGTAGTAGCAGTAGTTGTAGTAGCATTAATTGTAATAGCAGTAGTTGTAGTAGTAGTAGTTGTAGTAGCAGTAATTGTAGTAGCATTAATTGTAATAGCAGTAGTTGTAGTAAAAGTAGTTGTAGTAGCAGTAGTTGTAGTAGCAGTAGTTGTAGTAGCATTAATTGTAATAGCAGTAGTTGTAGTAACAGTAGTTGTAGTAACAGTAATTGTAGCAGCATTAATTGTAATAGCAGTAGTTGTAGTAGAAGTAGTTGTTGTAGCATTAGTCGTAGTAGCAGTAGTTGTAGTAGCGGTATTTGTAGCAAATATTAATGACTGTCTGGTGACAGGACCCTCACTGAGAGGGTTGGAAACGTGCTTATGAAATTTCGGAAAAATCCATATGCCTACACGGCTGATATTTCTAAAACTTTCTTAACAGCAGGCCTACAAGCAAAAATAAAAGTTTTTATGCGGACAGTCTTCAAGGTACAGTGTTTATTAATAAAGAGAAGCTAGCGATGAAATGACAGATGCAAATATGCCTATAAGGACAAGGAACACTAATGCAATTTAATTAAGGAAACTTATCAAAGAAGATTTCCCTAAAGCTGAAATTCCTGATTGCAACAATATGCTGGGACGTAACTAGTACACACAGGAAGACACTTTGAGCTTCAAAGGAATAAACAATGAATCATGCAGTAGACTCACCAAACGTAGTTTACTGACATAGATATCACAATGTTTTGATCCTCTCGGACTCGTCTCACCAATTACCATAAAAGGTAAAATGCTTGTGCAAGATGCATGGGAGCTCAAAATAGGTTGGGATGAGAACTTGTCTCTAGAAATGAGTCAAGCATGAGATGAAATGTCCAAGGAGTTTAAACAACATCAAATTAAATTCCTCAGACAAACAGGTCAAGATAGAAACAAGTAAATATTGCAAGTGTTCTTTCTGTGATGTGTCAACCAGAGGTTTTGGCGCTGTAGCTTACATGAGTAATGCTAAAGGAAGTACATTAATTACTTCAAAGGCCAGGGTAGCACCCCTGAAGGTCAGAACAGTACCACAGTTGGAACTGACAGCACTCTTTGTAGATACAAAATTAACTGTCTATCTGAATAAAGTGCTTGATCATCTCACTATTGAGAAAAAACGTGATCTGGAGTGATAATGAAGCAGTTCTCCAGTAGTTACGATATAACAAGAGTAAGTTGTTCTCAGTAGAAGCAGTCATATTAGTTCCCTTTCTTTCCTTAATAATAAGGTAGACGGCACCTGAAGCAGTTCTCAAGGCTGACACGAATGACAGAAACATAACAATATCCAAGCAAGAATACAGTTTGTAAAGTTTCTTTTGACGAACTTCTAAGAAACAGTCAGATAAAGTAATAACAAATGCTCTAACAAATAAGTAATAAGAGCAATAGACGGATTACTACACTTAATACAAGTAATCTGTAAGAACAGGTTAACTACTATACATCACAATTTGTTTAAGAAAAAATTACAACAAAAACAAGAACAAATGAACTACCACACATACACACACTAACAAAAGTAACTATAGACACAACACCCTACAAACATCAAGTGCATTAAAAAGAAGAAAAAATGCACAGCACAAAGAGCTAAAGCCACACAATCAGCAAATACTCGAACAAACACATACACGAGAAAAAAAAGAGAGAACTACCTCACAAACCAGCAAATGCTCCAACAAAAACAGTAACATCTACAAACTTCCTTAAAGACATAAAAGGACATTGCAAGAGCCAACACCTATCATGTAGGTGAGTCAGTTTCCTTCTGAAACAACTTGACTTCCGTACCACCTACTGTCTGTTATACAACCAAACACTGAAGTATAAGCCATGCAAACTAGACAAGCTGTCACCGGTAGTTGTCAGTACTGTCACGAAGCTGTACTAGTTGTCAACATTAGTGTATATACAGGGTGCGTAGGGTATTTGAGGACACATTTGATTATTTAATAAAGCATCTACCTCTAATCAAAAACCAAATATATTTCCAGGAAAATTTGTACACATGTTCTTAAATAGCATTATTACAGGTTTATTCTATATAACTGCATTCAGCATTAACGAATGCTTCCATGTGGGGCCGGAAGCGTTGACATGTACGAATCAAATGATCCTTATTCATTTCAGACATTATCTTGACAATGGCGGCCTTCAGGGAATCTTTGGTATTGTGGGGATGTTGATTAGTCTTCTCTTCAACAACGCTACACATGTCGTAGTCCAGGAGATATAAATCTTGTTAGTTTGGAGGCCACATGTTGAGTGTCACGTGATCACGAAGATTGTCCACCATCCATTCTTGGGTCACCTGAGCTCTGTGCGAAGGTGCTGAGTCCTGCTGATATACGTACGGTCATCCATTGCTTACTCCTTCTATCCCCCTCAAGGAAGGTTCCTTGATGCTGGTGAGGGGTTCTTGATCCAGGGAACTGGAGCTGTACTCCGGTTCCCTGGATTAACCCTGAATGCCTTCCATCTCCCCACAGGCGCTGTATAATCTTACAGGTTTAGCGCTTCCCCTTTATAATAATAACAACAACAACAACAATAATAATAATAATAATAATAATAATAATAATAATAATATTAATGATACTAATAATAATAATAATAATATTAATAGCAATAATAATAATAATAATAACTCCTTCTATCTAGGGCTTTACAACTGTTTCAATCACATAAGTGTAGCCCTTGTGGAAAGAAGTAGGGTGGAATTACATATCCTTCGCTACTCGCCACTCCTAAACCATCTCAGTTGCTGGAAACCTGGTATGCATAACCCTGGGAACATCAGGTTCCCAGCCAGAGGCTTCCAACTTATTCCGAACAAATCATCTTGCAACATTCAAAAACGTTGCAATCTCTAAATCCCCGTGTTTTGCACATAAGGCAAGAATAACATGGTGCTTTTTCATTTCTTGAGTCATATTATGATCTGCTATGGGTTATCGGAAAAATAAAATCATATAACTTAGTTTGATGGAAGCAATAGGTTAAAAATAAAATGTGAAAGTGCTGAATGATGAGGAAAGTATTTTCTTTTTGGGGATTTTTTTCTTTTTTGGGTCATCCTGGCTCGGTGGGAGACGGCCGACTTGTTAAATATAAATATAAATAATATTATATATATATATATATATATATATATATATATATATATATTTATAATATATATATTATATATATATATATAATAATATATTTATATGTGTTGTGTGTGTGTTGTGTGTGTGTGTAGTAGGTAGTAGGTTGGTAGACAGCAACCACCCAGGGAGGTACTACCGTCCTGCCAAGTGAGGTGTAAAACAAAAGCCTGTAATTGTTTTTACATGATGGTAGGATTGCTGGTGTCTTTTGTCTGTCTCATAAATATGCAAGATTACAGGCATGTCTTGCTACTTCTACTTACACTTAGGGCACACTACACATACATGTACACGTTTATTTATACACACTCATCTGAGTTTTCTTTGATTTTATCTTAATAGTTCTAGGTCTTATTAACTTTTCCTTTTTATATCCATGGGGAAGTGGAATAAGAATCTTTCCTCCGTAAGCCATGCGTGTTGTAAAAGTCAACTAAAATGCCGGGAACAATGGGCTTAGTAACCCCTTTTCCTGTAAAGATTACTAAAAGAAGAAGAAGAAGAAAATTGTCAAAGTGGGAAGTCTGAATGTGCGTGGATGTTGTGCAAATGATAAGAAGAGATGATTGTGGATGTTATGAATGAGAAGAAACTGGATGTCCTGGCTTTAAGTGAAAACAAGCTGAAGGGGGTGGGAGAGTTTCAATGGAGAGGAATAAATGGGATTAGGTCAGGGGTTTCAAATAGAGTTAGAGCTAAAGAAGGAGATAGCAATAATGTTGAAGGATAAGCTATGGCAGGAAAAGAGGGACTACAATGTATAAATTCAAGGATTATGTGGAGTAAAATAAAGATTGGATGTGAAAAGTGGGTTATAGTAAGCGTGTATGCTCCTGGAGAAGAGAGAAGTGTAGAGGGAGGAGAGAGATTCTGGGAAATGTTGAGTGAATGCGTGGGGAGTTTTGAATCAAGTGTGAGAGTAATGGTGGTTGGGGATTTCAATGCTAAAGTGGGTAAAAATGTTATGGAGGGAGTAGTAGGTAATTTTGGGGTGCCAGGGGTAAATGTAAATGGGGAGCCTTTAATTGAGCTATGTGTAGAAAGAAATTTGGTAATAAGTAATACATATTTTATGAAAAAGAGGATAAATAAATATACAAGGTATGATGTAGCACGTAATGAAAGTAGTTTGTTAGTTTTATGTATTGGTGGATAAAGGTTGAGGGGTAGGCTCCAGGATGTACATGTTTATAGAGGGGCAACTGATATATCGGATCATTATTTAGTTGTAGCTACGTTAGAGTAAGAGGTAGATGGGAAAAGGGGAAAGGGTGGCAACAACAAGTAAGAGGGAGGTGAAAGTGTATAAACTAAGGGAGGAGAAGTTCGGGGGAGATATAAGCGACTATTGGCAGAAAGGTGGGCTAGTGCAAAGATGAGTAGTGGGGGGGTTGAAGAGGGTTGGAATAGTTTTAAAAATGCAGTATTAGAATGTGGGGCAGAGTTTGTGGTTATAGGAGGGTGGGGCAGGAGGAAAGAGGAGTGATTGGTGGAATGATGAAGTAAAGGGTGTGATAAAAGAGAAAAAAGGGAGCTTATGAGAGGTTTTTACAAAGCAGAAGTGTTATAAGAAGAGCAGAGTATATGGAGAAATAAAAGAAAGGAAGAGAGTGGTGAGAGAGTGCAAAAGGAGAGCAGATGAAAGAGTTTGGGGAGGCACTGTCAAGAAATTTTAAAAGAAAATAAGAAAAAAAATTGGAGTGAGTTAAACAAGTTAAGAAAGCCTAGGGAAAGTAGGGATTTGTCAGTTAAAAACAGAGTAGGGGAGTTAGTAGATGGGGAGAGGGAGGTATTTTGGGAGATGGCGAGAATATTTGAGGAACTTTTAAAAGTTGAGGAAGAAAGGGAGGCGGTATTTCATGCACTGGCCAGGGGGGTATACCAATTTTAGGAGTGAAGAAGAGCAGACTGTAAGTGTGGTGGAGGTACGTGAGGCATTACGTAAATGAAAGGGGGTAAAGCAGCTGGAACTGATGAGATCATGACAGAAATGTTAAAAGCAGGGGGGGAATATAGTGTTGGAGTGGTTGGTACTTTTGTTTAATAAAAAGTATGAAAGAGGGGAAGGTACCTAGGGATTGGGGGAGAGCATGTATAGTCCCTTTATATAAAGGGAAAGGGGACAAAAGAGATTTTTAAAAATTATAGAGGAATAAGTTTACTGAGTATACCCGGGAAAAATATACGGTAGGGTTATAATTTAAAGAATTAGAGGTAAGACAGAATGTAGAATTGCGGACGAACAAGGAGGTTTCAAAAGTGGGTAGGGGATGTGTAGATCAAGTGTTTACATTGAAGCATATATGTGAACAGTATTTAGATAAAGGTAGGGAATTTTTATTGCATTTATGGATTTGGAAAAGGCATATGATAGAGTGGATAGAGGAGCAATGTGGCAGATGTTGCAAGTATTAGGAATAGGTGGTAAGTTACTAAATGCTGTAAAGAGCTTTTATGAGGATAGTGAGGCTCAGGTTAGGGTGTGTAGAAGAGAGGGAGGGAAAACTTCCCGGTAAAAGTAGGTCTTAGAAGGGATGTGTAATGTCACCTGGTTGTTTAATATATTTATAGATTTGGGGGTTTTAAAAAAAGTAAATGCTAGGGTGTTCGGGAGAGGGGTGGGGATTAAATTATGGGGAATCAAATTCAAAATGGGAATTGACACGTTACTTTTTGCTGATGATACTGTGCTTATGGGAGATTCTAAAGAAAATTGCAAAGGTTAGTGGGGTGAGTTTGAGAATGTGTGTAAAGGTTTTGAAAGTTGAAAGTGAACTAGAAAAGAGTAAGGTGATGAGGGTATCAATGATTTAGATAAAGAAAAATTTGGGTATCAATTGGGGAAGGAGGTATGGAAAAAAGTGAATGTTTTCAGATACTTGGGAGTTGACGTGTCGGCGGATGGGTTTATGAAGGATGAGGTTAATCATAGAATTGATGAGGGAAAAAAGGTGAGTGGTGCGTTGGGTATATGTGGAGTCAAAAAAAAGTTATCTATGGAGGCAAAGAAGGGAATGTATGAAAGTATAGTAGTACCAACACTCTTATATGGATGTGAAGCTTGGGTGGTAAATGCAGCAGCGAGGAGACGGTTGGAGGCAGTGGAGATGTCCTGTCTAAGGGCAATGTGTGGTGTAAATATTATGCAGAAAATTCGGAGTGTGGAAATTAGGAGAAGGTGTGGAGTTAATAAAAGCATTAGTCAGAGGGCAGAAGAGGGGTTGTTGAGGTGGTTTGGTCATTTAGAGAGAATGGATCAAAGTAGAATGACATGGAAAGCATATAAATCTTAGGGGAAGGAAAGAGGGGTAGGGGTCGTCCTCGAAAGGGTTGGAAAGAGGGGGTAAAGGAGGTTTTTGGAGGTGAGGGGCTTGGACTTCCAGCAATGCGTGCATGAGCGTGTTAGATAGGAGTGAATGGAGACGAATGATACTTGGGACCTGACGATCTGTTGGAGTGTGAGCAGGGTAATATTTAGTGAAGGGATTCAGGGAAACCGGTTATTTTCATATAGTCGGACTTGAGTCCTGGAAATGGGAAGTACAATGCCTGCACTTTAAAGGAGGGGTTTGGGATATTGGCAGTTTGGAGGGATATGTTGTGTATCTCTATACGTATATGCTTCTAAGCTGTTATATTCTGAGCACCTCTGCAAAAGCAGTGATAATGTGTGAGTGTGGTGAAAGTGTTGAATGATGATGAAAGTATTTTTCTTTTTGGGGATTTTCTTTCTTTTTTTTGGGTCACCCTGCCTCGGTGGGAGACGACCGACTTGTTGAAAAAAAAAAAAAAAAAATGTGTGTATGTGTGTGTGTGTGTGTGTGTGTGTGTGTGTGTGTGTACTCACCTAGTTGTACTCACCTAGTTGAGGTTGCGGGGGTCGAGTCCGAGCTCCTGGCCCCGCCTCTTCACTGATCGCTACTAGGTCACTCTCCCTGAGCCGTGAGCTTTATCATACCTCTGCTTAAAGCTATGTATGGATCCTGCCTCCACTACATCGCTTCCCAAACTATTCCACTTACTGACTACTCTGTGGCTGAAGAAATACTTCCTAACATCCCTGTGATTCATCTGTGTCTTCAGCTTCCAACTGTGCCCCTTGTTACTGTGTCCAATCTCTGGAACATCCTGTCTTTGTCCACCTTGTCAATTCCTCTCAGTATTTTGTATGTCGTTATCATGTCCCCCCTATCTCTCTGTCCTCCTGTGTCGTCAGGTTGATTTCCCTTAACCTCTCCTCGTAGTACATACCTCTTAGCTCTGGGACTAGTCTTGTTGCAAACCTTTGCACTTTCTCTAGTTTCTTCACGTGCTTGGCTAGGTGTGGGTTCCAAACTGGTGCCGCATACTCCAATATGGGCCTAAAGTACACGGTGTACAGGGTCCTGAATGATTCCTTAAGATGTCGGAATGCTGTTCTGAGGTTTGCTAGGCGCCCATATGCTGCAGCAGTTATTTGGTTGATGTGCGCTTCAGGAGATGTGCCTGGTGTTATACTCACCCCAAGATCTTTTTCCTTGAGTGAGGTTTGTAGTCTATGACCCCCTAGACTGTACTCCGTCTGCGGCCTTCTTTGCCCTTCCCCAATCTTCATGACTTTGCACTTGGTGGGATTGAACTCCAGGAGCCAATTGCTGGACCAGGTCTGCAGCCTGTCCAGATCCCTTTGTAGTTCTGCCTGGTCTTCGATCGAGTGAATTCTTCCCATCAACTTCACGTCATCTGCAAACAGGGACACCTCAGAGTCTATTCCTTCTGTCATGTCGTTCACAAATACCAGAAACAGCACTGGTCCTAGGACTGACCCCTGCGGGACCCGTGGTCATAGGTGCCCACTCTGACACCTCGCCACGTACCATGACTCGCTGCTGTCTTCCTGACAAGTATTCCCTGATCCATTGTAGTGCCTTCCCTGTTATCCCTTCTTGGTCCTCCAGTTTTTGCACCAATCTCTTGTGTGGAACTGTGTCAAACGCCTTCTTGCAGTCCAAGAAAATGCAATCCCCCACCCCTCTCTCTCTTGTCTTACTGCTGTCACCATGTCATAGAACTCCAGTAGGTTTGTGACACAGGATTTCCCGTCCCTGAAACCATGTTGGCTGCTGTTGATGAGATCGTTCCTTTCTAGGTGTTCCACCACTCTTCTGATAATCTTCTCCATGATTTTGCATACTATACATGTCAGTGACATGGTCTGTAGTTTAATGCTTCATGTCTGTCTCCTTTTTTAAAGATTGGGACTACATTTGCTGTCTTCCATGCCTCAGGCAATCTCCTGTTTCGATAGATGTATTGAATATTGTTGTTAGGGGTACATATAGCGCCTCTGCTCCCTCTCTCAATACCCATGGGGAGATGTTATCTGGCCCCATTGCCTTTGAGGTATCTAGCTCACTCAGAAGCCTCTTCACTTCTTCCTCGGTTGTGTGCACTGTGTCCAGCACTTGGTGGTGTGCACCACCTCTCCGTCTTTCTGGAGTCCCTTCTGTCTCCTCTGTGAACACTTCTTTGAATCTCTTGTTGAGTTCTTCACATACTTCACGGTCATTTCTTGTTGTCTCTCCTCCTTCCTCCCTTAGCCTGATTACCTGGTCCTTGACTGTTGTTTCCCTCCTGATGTGGCTGTACAACAGTTTCGGGTCAGATTTGGCTTTCGCTGCTATGTCATTTTCATATTGTCTTTGGGCCTCCCTTCTTATCTGTGCATATTCGTTTCTGGCTCTACGACTGTTCTCCTTATTCTTCTGGGTCCTTTGCCTTCTATATTTCTTCCATTCCCTAGCACACTTGGTTTTTGCCTCCCTGCACCTTTGGGTAAACCATGGGCTCATCCTGGCTTTTTCATTATTCCTGTTACCCTTGGGTACAAACCTCTCCTCAGCCTCCTTGCATTTTGTTGCTACATATTCCATCATCTCATTAACTGGCTTCCCTGCCAGTTCTCTGTCCCACTGAACCCCGTTCAGGTAGTTCCTCATTCCTGTGTAGTCCCCTTTCTTGTAGTTTGGCTTCATTCGTCCTGGCCTTCCTGCTTCTCCTCCACTTGTAGCTCTACTGTGTATTCGAAGCTTAAAACCACTGGTCACTGGCCCCAAGGGGTCTTTCATATGTGATGTCCTCGATATCTGCACTACTCAAGGTGAATTACTAAGTCCAGCCTTGCTGGTTCATCCTCTCCTCTCTCTCTTGTAGTGTCCTTACGTGTTGGACATGAAGTTTTCCAATACCACCTCCATCATCTTAGCCCTCCATGTATCTTGGCCCCCATGCGGGTCCAAGTTCTCCCAATCGATCTCCTTGTGGTTAAACTAACCCATGATCAGGAGCTTTGCCCTGCATGCATGAGCTCTTCTGGCCACTCTAGCCAGTGTGTCAACCATCGCTCTATTGCTCTCGTCGTACTCTTCCCTTGGCCTCCTGCTGTTCTGTGGTGGGTTATACATCACTGCTATTACCACCTTGGGACCTCCAGAGTGAAGTGTTCCCGCTATGTAATCACTTTCTTCTCCGCTGTCTCCTCTCTCCAGCTCATCAAAATTCCAGCGATTTTTGATCAGCAATGCCACTCCTCCACCCCCCTGTTCCCTCTGTCTTTCCTCAGGATTTGGTATCCCGTTGGAAAGATGGCATCTGTTATCATACCTGTAAGCTTGGTTTCTGTGAGAGCTATGATGTCCGGTGATGCTTCTTTGACTCTTTCATGCCACTCCTCCACTTTTTTGTTATTCCATCGCGTTTGTGTCCCATACCTTCAGTTTCCCTTCCAACACTGTGGTTTTGGGGGCTGTGAGGGTGTTGTGTGTGTGTGTGTGTGTGTGTGTGTGTGTGTGTGTGTGTGGGGTGTGTGTGTGTGTGTTGTGTGTGTGTGTGTTTGTGTGTGCGTGTGTGTGTGTGTGTGTGTGTGTGTGTGTGTGTGTGTGTGTGTGTGTGTGTGTGTGTGTGTGTGTGGGGTGTGTGTTTAAGAGAGAGAAAAATTAGCATATGAGAGGTTTGCACAAAGTAGAAGCGATAAAAGGAGGGAGGAGTATACGGAAAGAAAAAGACAGATTAATGGTGAAGGAATGTAAAAGGAGAGCAAATGAGAGTGGGTGACATGCTGTCAACAATTTTTTTCTGAAATTAAAAAAATGTTTGGAATGAAATTAATAAGTTGAGAAAGCCTAAGGAACAAATGGATTTTACAGTTAAAATAAAAGAGGAGAATTGTTAGACGGGGAGTTGGAGATATCGGGAAGATGGAGGGAATATTTTGAGGAACTGTTAAATGTTGATGAAGATAGGGAAGCTATGATTTCGTGCACTGGTCAGGGAGGTATAACATCTTTTAGGAGTGAGGAAGAGCCAGATGTGAGTGTGAGTGAGGAACATGAAGCAATGGGTAGAATGAAAGGGGGTAAAACAGCTGTAATTTATGTGTTTAAGAAAAGAATGTTAAAAGCAGGTGGGAATAAAGTTTTGAAATGCATGGTGCTTTTAAATAAATGTATAAAAAAGGGTAAGGTACCTAGGGACTGGCAGAGAGCATGCATAGTTCCTTCGTATAAAGACAAAGGCGACGAAAGTGAGTATAAGAATTGTCGGGGAATAAGCATGTTGAGCATACTTAGTAAGGTATGGGGTAGACTTATTAGAAGATTAAGACGGAGAGCAGGATCGCAGATGAACAAGGAGGCTTTAGGAAGGGTAGGGGATATGTAGACCAAGTTTTACAGTGAAGCATATAAGTGTACAGTATTTAGATAAGGATAAAAAGCCTTTCGTTGCATTTATGGATGTGGAAAAGGTATATGATAGGGTAGATAAGGGTGCAATGTGGCAGATGTTGCAAGTGTATGGAATAGGATGTAGGTTACTGAAAGCAGTTAAGAGTTTTTATGAGGATAGTGAGGCTCAGGTTTGGGTATGTAGGAGAGAGGGAGATTATAAGAACATAAGAACATGAAAGTTAAGACACTTGTGCAACATCTGGTTATCTTTATTGTAAACGTTTCGCCATCCAGTGGCTTTATCAATACAAATTCTTGGACATAATTAGAAAACAGAAGAACTATATACAAAAGATGAGGTAATCAGTCCCTCAGCCTTGGAGGTGGTGTTTACAACACCGTGGTTGAACATTAAAATGGTATAAAATACCGACAGATTGTTAGGTAAGACACATATGCAACAGTTAGGTATCTTTATTTCGAAACGTTTCGCCTACACAGTAGGCTTCTTCAGTCGAGTACAGAAAAGTTGATAGAAGCAGAAGATACTTGAAGACGATTACATCGTCTTCAAGTATCTTCTGCTTCTATCAACTTTTCTGTACTCGACTGAAGAAGCCTACTGTGTAGGCGAAACGTTTCGAAATAAAGATACCTAACTGTTGCATATGTGTCTTACCTAACAACAACGTGGTTGTAGAGATTCTGACGCACAGGTAAGGAGACTGGCGCTTATATAGGCGTCAGTGAAGAGAGACGTGTAGCAGACGAAGGCATAGTCACTGGTAGGCGGGATTCCCCAGTGGAAGTAGGTCCTTCCCAAATTGATGGGCTAGTTGTAGAAGTCGTGAAGAAGGTCGCCTATATAAGCGCCAGTCTCCTTACCTGTGCTTCAGAATCTCTACAACCACGGTGTTGTAAACACCCCCTCCAAGGCTGAGGGGCTGATTACCTCATCTTTTGTATATAGTTCTTCTGTTTTCTAATTATGTCCAAGAATTTGTATTGATAAAGCCACTGGATGGCGAAACGTTTACAATAAAGATAACCAGATGTTGCACAAGTGTCTTAACTTTCATCTTGTCGGTATTGTATACCTGTCTTGCACAACATAAGAACATAAGAATGGAGGAACACTGCAGAAGGCCTACTGGCCCATGCGAGGCAGGTCCTTATCAAAACGACTACTACCTAAAGCTTCCCTAGAAATAACTCCCGTACCAATGACACCAATCAAACCCAGCCCCTCCCACTCATATATTTGTCCAGTCTCTTCTTAAAGCTGCCCAAGGTCCTAGCCTCTATCACCCCACTGGGAAGACTGTTCCACGCATCTACAACTCTGTTAGAAAACCAATACTTACCTATGTCCTTTCTAAATCTAAATTTATCCAACTTAAATCCATTATTCCTGGTTCTTTCCTTGTTCGACACCCTCAGTACTTTATTAATATTTCCTTGTTTATGCCCGTTTATCCACTTATACATTCAGTGTAAACTCCCCTCATTCTACGCCTCTCCAGAGAGTGGAGATTTAAGGCTTTGGTCTATCTTTTATACGGGAGGTTCCTTACACAGTAAATCATTTTAGTCATTCTTCTCTGTATGTTCTCTAATGAGTCCTATCCATCCTGTAGTAAGGGGACCAAAATGAGCAGCATAATCTAAATGAGGCCTCACTAGTGATTTTATAGAGCTGTAAAATAACTTTTTTGGACTTCTATTACTTATACTTCTTGAGATTAAATCCAAGTAATCTGTTGGCCTTGTTGCGCACACTAAGGCACTGCTGTCTTGGCCCTTTTGATTTCTGCTTACCATGCTCCCCAAATCTTTTTCACATTCTGTATGATCAAGCTTACTTCACCTTTGATTATAGCTTCGAGGGTTATTTTCATTACCAAGGGGAAGTACCTTACACTTATCCACATTGAACTTCATCTGCCATTTTTTAGACCAAGACTAATATTAATTTGTCCAAATCGTCCTGGAGTTCATTGATATCCTCCTCAGAGTGAATTATACGACCTATCTTTGTATCATCAGCAAATTTACTCATGTCACTCGTAATCCCTTCATCAAGGTCATTAATGTAAATTATGAACAAGAGAGGGCCTAAAACTGATCCTTGTGGAACGCCACTAGTGACTAATCCCCATTCAGATTTCACTCCATTAATGGTAACTCTCTGCTTTCTATTGGTAAGCCATGTCTCAATCCATGCTAGAACTTTACCTCCTATACCATGAGCTGCCACTTTTCTTAAGAGTCTCTTGTGAGGTACTCTGTCGAAGGCTTTACTAAAATCCAAATAAACAATATCATATTCCTTATCACTGTCAACTGCCTCAAATGTTCTATTGAAGAACGTCAGTACCGAGTACGACTCGAACTTGTGTAAATACTATTAATACCGCGAGGGATATGTAATATTAGATATATAATATTAGTGATATGTAATATTAGACTGATAAAACTCCTGGTAAGCGAAACATCTCTCAGTTAAAGTTACTCAGTTGCACGTGAGTTTTATTCATCAAAATTTGTCCTGACGCAGGTGTTAGTCACACAATGACCTGCTCAGTGACGCCTGCGGTCCAGTACTGAGGCCCGACCAACAATAACTAACCGTTTTCCGGTGCTGAGAAGCAGTTCTGTAAGAAATAAAGTAATACTGTATATTTTAAGTTACTTTTTTTTAGCTCTTTAAAAATCAAAATTCAGGTAAACTTTTTTTCATAAAGTGTAAAGTCATCAGTTTTAAACTCAGTCTAGGGATATTAATGTGTTTTTAAATGACTAACAAGTGATACTTAATGGCTGTAAAGTTAAGAAAAATTGTTAAAAGTTTTTTGAGAATTTTTGCTTTGTTTTTAATATTGACCTGAGAAGGAAGGCACTGCAAAAGGGAATACTTTGTATACATGGCTTGGAAAACAGCAAGTTTATAAATGAAACCTTATGAAATCTGGTACCTTTTATTTGGAAAAGTTTTCCTTTGGTGGCGTCTTTAGTCCCAAAACAGAGAACGGTGGAAATGAAAAGGGGGTTTGAGATATATAAAATTTTAGTCCCCAACCTCAGTCGTTGTGTTCAGTCCGCAGTCTTGATGAAAGGAAGAATATTGACGGAATGGAGTTTTTACTGCAGGACAGATGAGGTGAAACAGTGGTTGGACGTCACCGTGGAAAAATCAACTAGGGAAGTGTAGGGGTGCCCATAGGCCAAGACCCCAAGAAAAAATTTGCAAGGCGAAAAAAGACTGCTTTTGGGGGCCCTTGGGGGAGGCGACACCCCCCAATCAATGTAAATTTTAATAAATTTTTTTTCTAATAAATTAAAAATAGTTTTGAAATTAGCCCCCCCCAAAAAAAAAAATTAGTGAAAAAATAAAAATAAAGCGTCTATGGCTATGGGGTCCCTTCAGAGGTTCACAGCCGGGCCCCGGAACAAAGTACCGGCTGAACCCTTATAGGTCCCGCGTGTAGGTTATGGAAGCTTTGAAGAATTCCCTGCATCAAGACCCCAAGATGTTTCTGTGCCTGATAGTGTTTGTATAAATGGTTTAGAAATCCGACAAGTTGATAAATGAGATACACTTATGCAACATTTGGGTATGTTCATTCTGGACACATTTCGCCAACCAGTGGCTTCTAGAGGTTAAGGATTTTTTCCTCCACTTCTAGATTGACCGTTAACTTCCTTATAAGAAACTAGATGATGTCTCTACAACTCGATTGCTAAATCTCTGGCCCACCTTATGGGTCTGACCTACTTCCACTAGTGGCCCCCACCCACAAGTGACCACCTCTACTACTGCTGCATCGCTCCACTTCTTCCACCATAAATGACTCCATTCTCATGTCTGCACGAGACTGATAAAGCTTCCTTGTGGCCGAAACATCTCAGGTATGTTGCACATTTTTCTTATTCACCAACATCAATACAAACGTTTGATGTAAATTTCATCATTCCACTTGTTTCATAGCCATATATCCCCAGTGACTGATATTACTCAGTTTTTAATGACTGGAGTAAAACTCTACGCAGAGAAAAACGTTGTCCTAAGAAACGTGTACTTTTCTAGCATATACAGAAAAGTAGCTGTTTTGCTAGGTTATGTTAGGACAGATTAAATTAGGGCTAGTTGGAGCGGGAGAGTGTAGGATGAAAGCTCCCTAAACTAACTTCAACTAATCCAGCCTAACTCTTGGGCTTTTTTTCTACTTTGCGCTTTAACCAGGGAGCTTTGGTCCGGGGCTTTTGTCCAGAATCCTGAGACAGCCCGTGACCTTGCTAACCAAATCTAACCTAACCTAAGCAAACCTAAGCTAGCTTAACCTGGTCTATCCTAACCTTACTAAATCTAAATTAACCTAACCTAGTCTAGTCTAACCTAACTAACCTGACCTATCCTAACCTAACCAAATATAACCTAATCTAAGCAAACCTAACCTATCCTTATCTATCCCAACCCAACCAAATCTAACCTGACCTAGCCTAGACTAAGCTAATGTATCCTAACCTAATCCAACCCTTCTCGATTCAGCCTAACCTCACCTAATCCAACCAAACCTAACCTAACCAAACTAAACCCAACCCAACCTAACCCAATCTAACCTAACCTAACCTAACCTAACGTAACCTAACCTGCTCAATCTAACCTAACCTAACTTAACCCAACGTGAATAAAAGTAAATTGTTACATGTACTGATGCAACAACACCTTAAGTAAAGACAAAAAGTAACGCTGTTATAGGATAAAAAAATTATTGTGGATATTAAATAACGATATTACAAATTAACGAATAAATAGCACACATTTTAATGGTGCCTGCCTGTGTGACACGTCATAGCCCAAGCACGTAAGGGATTGGTCGAGCCACTTGCTGCATCATCACTTGGTTATTACTGCGTCATGAAGACGTCATCACCCTGGGGTGTGGGGGCGTCAGCTGACGAGCCAAGGGTTGTTGTGGTTCTTATAAGGAAACCTGAATGACTGGCTTTCGAGGCTCTAGATAATTATATCCAACTCCTCCTCCTCTTCCTTTTCCCCCTCCTCCTCCTTCCTCTCCACACAATACCTACCCGCCACGGATGTACGTAGGGGCGACACCTATCCTCGCCCACACCAAGTATTCAAAAAGTCTGTTTTTTTTAAGTGGAGACAAACTTGTTTTTAAATACGAGACTTTCAGAATCATCTTTGTAATCTCACGTGCAATAATGGATCAGTGTCATCAATGTCTCGCTACGACCCACATTTATGGTCTTAGTGACGCTCTTGCTAATCTTCCTAGTGTATGGAAATATACCAAGTTGGATGACTCTTACAAAGCCAGCATGAAGTAGAGGCTAGATAACTAGCCTGCAAGTTTCATCACTCGCCTATGAAATTAGGTACATGTGTAATATAAAGATATTATATTGAGGAAACGCTTCGCCAAGAATGGCGTCTCCAGTACTAAAGAGTGAAGAAGCTACTGGTAGCGAAATATTTCTTCATTAATATATCTTAATACTGGGCATGTGTCTTATTTCGCATTTGACGCTATTTTACATCATATCTCACCTACAATTGGCATTACGTGGAGCCGAATCCCGCGAGTCGTAAATTATAATAGCCTTCCGTTTGCAATGTTCCAATCAGATGACTAGTGGGAATAAGAGGTATAAAATACCAACAAGTTAAGAGAGACACAATGGCAGCTATGACAAGTGGTGTCCTGAGCATGCCATCAACTGTAAAGATCAAGTTGAAGAGTTAACCGAAGAGGCATTTAGCATTCTGAAAACTCCTGTGTTCCCGCGTCTGTTTGACCGCGGACACCATCCCTGGACAGAGGAAAACACGTTCCTCTTGATCGAAAATTCCTCGACTTCATTTTTACAGGTGTTATCATTACGAATTAGGCACATGTGCAACATTTAGGTATCTTTATTTGAAGACGTTCCGCCAACCCATTACTTTTTTTTTTAGTTCAGATCAGATATGATGTACGATGACAGTAGAAGATGAGGTAATCAGTCCCTCAACCTTGCAGAACTATACACAGAATACAGTGAAAAATGAAGCAATCAGTCCCTCAGCCTAGAAGTGGGTATTCGGTGCCTTAGTCTTGATGAACATCGGCATCTAGGCTAAAGGACTAATTACCTCATCTACTGTAATCGTATATTATCTCTGCAGTTAACTGAAAAATCCACTGATTGGTGAAACGTCTTCAAGAAAAGATGTACAGGTATTGCGCATGTGTCTAAAAATTATTTTACCCTCTCGTACGGTCGTTACTCTGCCTATATAATCCCACGTTTTCCCAGGTACTCTCTATAGACTTAAAAATGTTTGGTCTCTGAGCAACATGTTACCTTGATAAGAGTGTTCATCCTGCCTTCATGCCTTTCTTTTGCAAGACCAGCATTTTCTTTTTTATTTAGCTTTTGTCTTGGCATTGTTGCATTGTAAGCCCAGAATTATTGTTGTTTTGCATTACGTATTGAAAGTAAACTAGTGTGGAAACATATTATCAACGTAGCTTTTTTCCACCCAAGCTCAGCTTCAGATTTATTATTTACATCCTTCATCGATATATAGGGAGGCAAATACACTTAATACAGCGTCCACCAAAGAAAGACAACGATGTAGTGCGTTGGACAGAAGAAATAAATTACCAAGTACGAAGGTAAAGTCACCTGAACTGAATTAGTATTCCTTAATAACGTTGCTGCTTCATCCGAGGCGTCCAACGATCAAGCCGCTGCTGCACCATCTCTCTCTCAGAAAAAGATACCCAAGTGCTGCCCCATGTGTCTCATTCACAAAATATAAAGGTAATTAGAGCAAAAGTTTACAATGCAGATAAGTTAGGAAATAATACACATGTACAGCAACTGGGTATCTTTATTTGAGAGACATTTCGCCCACCATGAGGCGAGTCTAGTACAGAGACACTTTATAGTAGTAGAACGAGGCCTGCTAGTGACGTATTTGCTGGTCTTGGATGTATTGGTCAGGTCTGACGTACGATGATGGGGGTAATAGTAGTAGCAGAAGCAGTAATAGTAATAGTACTAGTAGTAGTAGTAGCAGAAGTAGTAGTAGTAGTAGTACTAGTTAGTAGTAGTACTAGTTTGTAGTAGTAGTAGTATTAGCAGCAGTATTTGTAGTAGTAGCAGCATAAATAGCTAGTGGTTGGAGTAATCAATCATGTAGGAAGTTCTGTGCGTTACAATTACTGTGTGCTTCAAATAGTATGTCAAGAATATTCCTTCTACCATGACTCCATGACGTTGCTGTGTCTGAATCGGAGGCATATGATACTTGTGAAAATTATTATTATTATGTGAGCAAATTGCCTGCAGGAGACTTACAGGGCATCACCTGAATTATTACCTGCAAGCAATTTGGGTGAGGTAAGTGGGACTTTAGTCACAGTAGGTCACTGAACTGCAACTCATTCGACTGTCCACTTCCTCACCATTCTCACAAAAAGCTAGACCTGACATTAAATTAATAATTATAATATTAAAACCAGCTACTCAGGTAATTAAAGTTAAGTGAACTGTATAGGATTAGGCTTGCTGGGAACACAGAATGTAATTATTATACATAAATAATTAGTGTTATTAGAAATGAAATTCTTATTAAGACTTACCATTTAGTTACTGTGGATCACACCACAACACCTGCCTAACACCTAGACGCTACACTGGCCAGCTAGAGATGTAAATGTAAAGATTATGGTGCATTTCTCTGTGAGTGATGTCCGAATTTATTTTCTGCCATCCACATGCAATCTTGAGGTCCTGTAAATTTCCTGTCCCAATTCTTCAGAAGGGGATATTAACACAGGTTTCTATTACAAATCCAGGCTGAAACACCCCATTATGACCTCGATGATGCCGGAATATTACACGATTGTAACAGCCAGTGTACACACATTAAATTCAATGTGACGTCTCTCTCCCGGCGACACTCAGCAGCTCTTCCCCCCCCCTCGAAATTTCTTGAAAGGGTCAAATCAACATCATATTTTATTACACAATTATTATATTATTCATTTATATGCTCTACATTCAGGAAATTATGTAAAAAAAAATTCCACAATAAAAAGTTAACTGACAATCATCCTTTCTCCTGGTGGGCGAAACATCTCTCAAGTAAACATACCCAGATTTGCAGAATGTATCTTATTCATCAACTTGTGAGTATTATATACCTTAGATCTTATAGAGTACAGTGCCGCACGTTGATGCCTAGTAGACTGCAGATGGCCGTGAGTCTGCACAGGAGTTACCCCAGAGCGGACATTATTTTGGTCTTGTGGCTGCTATTTAGTCCTCTATATGGTGCCCTCGTGTACCTGTTAGCCTTAGAGTCTCTTTTTTTTATATAT
>NC_069399.1:94818749-94843749 GCF_026875155.1 Cherax quadricarinatus | reverse complement strand
GTAAAGATAAGAGGAAATGTACTGTGAAGTATGACGATGGTGAAGACAAAAGTTGAAAATGAGGAAAGGGAAATGAGAGGATAAACTAAATAAGAGAGGTAGGGCGGTCCCTGCATTAGAAGAGGTGGGGTTGTAGAAGAGGTTATAGAAGTTGAAAAGGCAGGAGAGAGAGACTAATGAGTATTATAGTTGTAAAAGGGAGCGGTGTAGCATCCCTAGACAGACTTTCAGCAAGTAGTGTGACAGCAGGGAAGCCTTAAAGGAAATTGCAGTAGTAAGAGACTCAGAAGGATGGTACTAAGGGAAATCAAAACAGAAGGAGACACAGGAGAATGTTCCTAGAGAGAGATACACTGTAGAAAACGTAGCAGAATGATCCTAGAATGATTCCTAGCAAAATACACAGATTGGTCCTAGAAAGAGGTGCAGCTGAAGGAAGCCCAGAAGAATGATTCTACGAAGAAACGTAGCTGTAAGATTCTCCTTAGGACGCCTTATGGGAGTGTCGAGAGTAGGGGCCTAGAGGGGGTTACAGCGGCAGGAGCAGCACGAGGGGAAGAGGAACCAATCCATGAAGATGCCGTTGCAATCGTTCTCTGGGTCGTAGGCCAGCAGGCGATGCCACTTGTACTTCTGTTCGCAGCCGCAGTCACCTCCACAGCGCTTGGTGGAAGTCTTCCTGTGGGCAGCAGACATTAAGGGTGTTAGAGCGAAGGGATAAAATATGTGGTGGAGGGACTGTGAGGGCAGGTCGACTAGGAGAGCGTGGCTAGGAGCAGTTAGAAAATTAAAGAAACGGGTTTGAAGTGTAAAAATTTGTGAAGGGAGTGGCTGTGCTGATGCCGGTCCTGTTCAGACCCTTGATGCCGATCCCTTCATTGGTATCAAGGCTCTGAACAGTACTGATTGAATGGTTGTTTAATGAGTTTAAAGTTTATCGACTACACTAGGTTCGCTTAAGGGTACACGTAACGTTTTCTCCATCAGCTAAGAATCCATACTTTAGGTATTAAAGTAACTGATATAAACCTTGGTAATAAATACCGACAAGTTGGTTTAGAAAGACACGTAAGCAAACACTGTAACATATTTATTAGAAAACGTTTCGGTCCTGGGACCTTGATCACTTCTAACATACAGAGGTAGAAAGACATCTTACTAAAATCAGAACAAAGCAAAAAACTACTTAAACTTTTACCAGGTCAACCGAAACCAGCACGCCTGTATGGCCTTCCTAAGACACACAAACCTGGCATCCCACTACGGCCTATCACTTCGGGCATAGGGAGTGCACACCACAGACTAGCCGGCCACCTTGCCAAATACCTTTCAGCGCTTCTGGGCACCATCAGTCAAGCCCACCTCAAACATTCAGGTGACCTCTCCCGAATTTCCAACCTGAATGTCAAAAACAAAAGCATGGCTTCCTTCGATGTCACAGCCCTCTTTACCAACGTTCCTACTGACGCTGCAATCAACATTCTGAGACAGAGGCTCACTGAAAACCACGACCTCCCTTTACCTCTTCTAGATTTCATCAATCTAGTGGAAACTTTGTGTTAATTTCAACTTCTTCAAGTATCAGGGGCAACTGTTACAAACAATGCTTTGGGATGGCAATGGGCAGCCCGCTCAGTGCTGTGCTTGCCAACCTCTTCATGGAAAACCTGGAGACAGAGAAATTCAGCACCCTCATTCCCAACACCGTTACCTGGCTAAGATACGTTGATGAATATTGGTTTTTTTATCCGAGACGTCTCAATATCCAGGCCCTTCTCAACAAGATCAATGCAGTTGAACCATCAATAAAGTTTACACTTGAACTCGAAAATTATGGCAAACTTCCTTTCCTCGACGATCTACTGTGCAGATCTCCCGACAGTGACAAACTTCTCTTCAAAGTGCATAGAAAACCTACCAACAAGGACGATCTTATACACTTTTATTCACACCAAGACACCCGCACTAGGAGAGGAGTCCTCATTGGCTTCTTCTTGAGAGCTCTTCGCATCTCCAGCCCTTGTTTTCTAGAAGAAGAATGCACTTACATAACACAAGCCTTTACACGTCTTCAGTTCCCATCTTTCTTCATCCGAGATTGCAGACTCAAGGCACAAGCTATCCTCAACAAACCGCCCATGGAACAGCCCCCTAAACAGTTCACAGTACTCCCATGTGGCGATGTTGCCACGAATACTCGCCGGGCACTTGCTATGAGTAACATCAACGTTTCCACCATAAACACATCATCTATCAAAGACCTCACTACGAAACGCAGCCCCACACCTCTAACTTCTACAGCAGGCGTCTACACCATCCCCTGTGGGTTCTGTCCCAAAAAATATGTAGGCGAGACAGGCAGAGATCTTGCAGTCCGCCTGAATGAGCATCGAAATGCCTCTAACAGAGACGATGTAAGGTACGCCTGTGTCCTCCACAGAGACTCCACGGGGCATTTGATGAACTGGAATGAGGCACAACTCGTTCTCACCGAACCAGACCTCAGACGCCGACGGTGCCGTCACCGACACTATAGAACGCAACACTGGAAACTACAAAATTTCAAAAACATTGGCATACATGATACTTAAGCAACACCAACCCAACAACACAGGAGTCACATGATTTCATCGTCTACCCGTCCTCATCATAGGTAGAGGTTGTTTTGATAAAGACCTGCCTCGCATGAGCCAGTAGGCCTTCTACAGTGTTCCTCCATTCTTATGTTCTTATGACATTCCTCAGGTCACGTGCGTCACATCTCACTCTCCGCCTATATATATAATGTCTTTCTACCTCTGTATGTTAGAAGTGATCAAGGTCCCAGGACCGAAACGTTTTCTAATAAATGTTATAGTGTTTGCTTACGTGTCTTTCTAAACCAATAAAGTAACTCTCAGCATATATTCGCCGAGAGCAATGCACCTCACTGTGTATACATCCCGCGCACACTGTGAAACATATCACCCTTATTTAACCTTGAACACACACCTTGTCAAGGAGAGGGGGTTATTTTGATGTTGATGAAAGGCTCTTGATCCAAAGAATTCGAGTTTCTCTCTTTCCTCAAATCAAATATGGTTACCTCCCCCCCCCATTCCTAATATGCAGTATGACTCACATTATTTTCGTACCTCCTCCTCCTCCTCCTCCTCCTCCTCCTCCTCCTCATAATAATAATAATAATAATAATAATAATAATAATAATAATAATAATAATAATAATAATAATAATAATAATAATAATAATCAAGAAGGTGTAGTAGTGACGTTAAATAAATCAGAGGAAATCAATCTGAACATAACGAGAAAAATATATATCATTGATTTTAACGACTCTGGAGAAAGAGTAGTTTCCATGAACGAATCTGCAACATTGCAACCTCCTGATGATGTGTTGATTGCAACAGAAAAGGCCTAGAGTTATCATTCATCTTTCCCTGTGGTTATTTTGCATACTCGAGAATGAGTGTGTGGAACTCTCACTTAGTAAAATACAAGGTGAAATTCAATAAAGTTTGATGAGGTTGATCTACTAGATTGATGTCTGAGCTGAAAGGAATAAGTTATGTCTTCTCTAACTGGAAGAACGATAAGCCAAGCAGGTACAATCAAGACATGGACAGTACTCAGCAGCATGGGCAGAATAGACACAAACAAGTTCTTTACCATGGATGTAACAAGAACAAGTTAATATATGGTCAGAGATGCCACAGTCAGACGAGTCAAATGGATATAAAGACACGTTATTTCATCATAGGGACAGAAGAATACTCTTTTTTTTTTTTTTACAGGTTAAGAGCTTGTATCCTACCTCAGCTCATTTCAAAGCCTCAGACCTATCTGAGGTAAATTACCACTCCCAGGATGCGACTCACAACAGTCTACTAACACCCAGGTACCTGGTTTAGAAAGACACGTAAGCAAACACTATAACATATTTATTAGAAAACGTTTCGGTCCTGGGACCTTGATCACTTCTGATCAAGGTCCCAGGACCGAAACGTTTTCTAATAAATATGTTATAGTGTTTGCTTACGTGTCTTTCTAAACCAACTTGTCGGTATTTATTACCAAGGTTTATACCACCCAGGTACCTACTTGCTACTAGGCGAACAAGGACAGCAGGTGTAAGGAATCGTGCTTAGTGTTTCCACCCGGCCGGGGATCGAACCACGAACAATCAATGTGTGAGCTGAGTACACTACCAACCGAGCAACGGGATTCACCAACATCCCTCATTTAGATGTGACATCACATCTCACACAAGAAATCATCAATACACAATCTTGTAAAGGGATGTTTCTCACAATACTGTGGCTAGAACAATTCATACAATACCTGCCCTTAAAGAGTGGATCATATGAAGACATTTCGGTCCTGGACTACAGTCAAGTCACAATTGGGGCGAGAAAAGTAGAGAAGGCCAAGACACCATACAGTCTTTAGACAATGGTCCAGGACTGGACAAAACGTCATCATAAAGTTCCTCTTCTGAGTGCGGGGTTATGGGTGAACTGTTCCAACCACGCTACTGTGACATCCTTCTTCAGAGAAGGAGCAAAGTGGCAGAAACTGAACAACGAAAAAATGTAAATGGACTCTTGAGTTGTTTTTCACGTCAGCCGATCGAGGGAAGCGAGATCAAGAATCAGTACCATTCCCTCCCTTCCACGCCCATTCATATTCATTATTGCAAATAATAGGCGGGCCCAGAAGCCATAGCCACACTAGGTGGGTACAAACACCTGCGGGTAATGCCACAAATAGCCAGGCTATGGTTATCTTCCGATGACTTCCGCTACTTTCACAAGGTGCTATTCCGTTACAATGACCGTTACAGTGACCGCTAGAGTGACAGTTATCATGACCGTTACGATGATCGTTACAATGAGGGATATACCGACTTTTACGGTCACCATTACAGTGACGTTACAGTAGCTGCTAATTTCTTGGCCGAGTTAAACATCCCGAAAGACTCTTAGAAAGAGAGAGAGAGAGAGAGAGAGAGAGAGAGAGAGAGAGAGAGAGAGAGAGAGAGAGAGAGAGAGAGTAGGTTTGATAATGATTTATCGACAGAAAGATAGTGAGCAACTAGGGATATCCTATAGACAAGAGCAGCGTATATAACAGGAGTCGCACACACACACACACACACACACACACACACACACACACACACACACACACACACACACACACACACACACACACACACACACACACGCACATACACACACACACATGCACACAAACAAACACACACTCACGCACACAGGTACTCACTCTTACGCACACAGGTACACTCTCACGCACACAGGTACACACTCTCACGCACAGAGGTACACACGCACACAGGTACACACTCTCACGCACACAGGTACACACTCACGCACACAGGAACACACAACAGAACACATAAATGCACAGTTGAACACACATTCATACAGGTACACACAGGTGACAGAAGCACTAAATACAGACACAGTGTCAAGTAGGTAAACCAGTCTCAAGTGAGTAGATCACTCTCAAGTGGGTAGACCACTCTCAAGTGGGTAGACCACTCTCAAGTGGGTAGACCACTCTCAAGTGGGTAGACCCCTTTCAAGTGGGTAGACCACTCTCAAGTGGGTAGACCACTCTCAAGTGGGTAGACCACTCTCAAGTGGGCAGACCCCTCTCAAGTGGGTAGACCACTCTCAAGTGGGTAGACCACTCTCAAGTGGGTAGACCACTCTCAAGTGGGTAGACCACTCTCAAGTGGGCAGACCCCTCTCAAGTGGGCAGACCCCTCTCAAGTGGGTAGACCACTCTCAAGTGGGTAGACCACTCTCAAGTGGGCAGACCCCTCTCAAGTGGGTAGACCACTCTCAAATGGGCAGACCACTCTCAAGTGGGTAGACCACTCTCAAGTGGGTAGACCACTCTCAAGTGGGCAGACCACTCTCAAGTGGGTAGACCCCTCTCAAGTGGGTAGACCACTCTCAAGTGGGTAGACCACTCTCAAGTGGGTAGACCACTCTCAAGTGGGCAGACCCCTCTCAAGTGGGTAGACCAACACACAACCACACACACACAGCGAGAAAAAACAGAAGCACATCCAAACACACGCAATCAAACAGACAATCACAGCTAAGCTGACAGACTCACAACCAACCAGACAAAATCTCTGAGAAGCAGACAGAGATTAACCAGGCAGACAGATACCTAATGAGACGGACACATAACCAAGGAGACAGACATGCAACTAAGCAGACAGAATCACAACCAAACAGACGGAATTACAACTAAGCAGACAAAATCACAACTAAGCAGACAGAATCACAACTAAGCAGACAAAGTAACAACTAAGCAGACAAAATCACAACTAAGCAGACAGAATCATAATCCAGCAGACAGAATCACAACCAACCAAGCAGAATCACGGCCAAGCAGACACACACAATCAAGCAGACAATCGCTACCAATCAGGTTTATATATAACCAAGCAAACAGAAATACAACCAAGGAGACAGACATAAAGCTGAGCAGACACTAAACCAAGCAGACAGACACATAACCAAGCAGACATTCACATAACTAAACATACGGATACACTACCAGACACACAACCAAGCAGACAGACATACCTGGAACCAAGCAGACAGACACAAAGTCATGCAGACAGAGACATAAATAACTAAGCAAACAGACACATACATAACTAAGCAGACACACAACCCAGTGAACAAACATTCACGTTGGCAGACAGACACTCAGTCAAGCAGGCACACAATTAAGCACATCGAACACCCGCCCGATAAAACACACTCCAACTGCCCACTCACACCCACAGACTAACCCATTCAACCAACCTATTCCCACCACGCAACCCATTCCCACCACTCAACTCATTCCCATCACCCAACTCATTCCCACCACGCAGTAGAAGCAATACTCACGCGCATATCTCCTGGTGTATAGCCTGGGAGAACTCGTTGGTATTAACGATGGCCCGAACCTTGCCTGCAGAGTTGCTGGCCCAGTACGGTGTGACAATGTCCACGTCACTCTCACAAGAGTCAACCCTGAGGGAGAGAGGCATACCTCAGAGACGAGGAGACAATGAGATGGAGAGAGAGAGAGAGAGAGAGAGAGAGAGAGAGAGAGAGAGAGAGAGAGAGAGAGAGAGAGGAGAGAGAGAGAGAGAGAGAGAGAGAGAGACAGAGAGAGAGATAGGGGTGTGTGCAGTAGATGAGGCAAGGAAACAAAAAGCTGGTGAAAAATAATAATAATATTTTAAATAAGAGTAAATATTTAAAAACAAATATTTAAAATGGAGATATAGTAATATTTCTTCTTTTCAAATCAAAATTATCATTAACCTCATTAGTTAGATAAAAATAAATGTAAGATACCAAATGTTGATTTGTCTGTCCGTATTATATAAGTCTGTGTAACATAACGTCTCTCTAACATAACGTCTGTGTAACATAATAACGTCTTTCTGTGTAACATAAAGTCTGTGTAACATAATGTCTGTCTGGGTAATATAATGACTGTCTGTATCACATAACAGCATTTTATGTAATACAGTCCTGGGACAGACTTATGTTTGGTGCAGTGAACTTTATTTTTCTCTGATGTGGTGTAGACTCGGACTCGGGATACTTATAATACTACACTGCATACTAAACAATAAACGAATTTAGGATCTGGCCAACTTCGAGGACTCAGTCCATTATGAGACTGAATGGACTTTGTTTCTGACTGTCTTGGTGTCTACACACTATTCCGTGGAGGTACTCATTGACCAGACAGTGTCTGGTACACACCCTATATACACACATATCAAAGGTTCAGACTTCGATGCTAGTGTGCGGTCTTCAGAGTTTTAGGCGTAATGCGTAATTATATGAATAATCAGATGTTGGACTTAGAAAAATTGTCATTTGTGGGTGATTAACTTACGTTTGGCATACGCGTGAAGAACTAGCAGTCAGATATACTTTCACTAAAGTTCTGTCATGTGAGTTGTGACTGTGACTAGCATTTCTCAGGATAATATAAATATATTTTTACAAGCTGATTTTATGTAGTAAAGTTTGGTTGACGTTGTTATTCTCGTTTTACTGAATCCATATACACGTAAACATGAATAACATTTAAAGGATAAAGCAGTGAGATGGTTTGGTTAAGAGAGTCAGTGTTTATGATAGGAAGTAAAGTATGTCTTACCTCTTCAACACTACGCCCTCCAACACCACACTCTCCAACACTACACTCTCCAACACCACACCCTCCATCACCACACTCTCCAACACCACGCCCTCCAACACAACACTCTCCAACACCACACTCTCCAACACCATACTCTCCAACACCACACCATCCAACAAACCCCACCCACCAGCACCACACCCTCCAACACTACACTCTCCAACACCACACTCTCCAACACCCACACTCTCCAACACCACACCCTCCAACACCCATACCAACACCACACTCGCAACACCACAAATCTCCAACACCATACCATCACTACACTCTCCAACACCACACTCTCCAACACCATACCCTCCAACACACACCCTCCAACACCACACTCTCCAACACCACACTCTCCAACACCACAAACTGCAACACTACACTTTCCAACTCCACACTATCCAACACCACACCCTCCAAAACCACACCCTCCAACACCGCACCCTCCAACACCACGTCCTCCAACACTACACTCTCCAACACCACGCCATCCAACACTAAACTCTCCAACACCACACTCTCCAACACCACACGCTCCAACACCACGCTGTCCAACACCCCACTCTCCAACACCACACTCTCCAACACCACACACTCCAACACTACACTTTCCAACTCCACACTATCCAACACCACACCCTCCAACACCACACCCTCCAACACCGCACCCTCCAACACCACGCCCTCCAACACTACACTCTCCAACACCACGCCATTAAACACCAAACTCTCCAACACAACACTCTCTAACACCACACTCTCCAACACTACACCTCCAACACACACCCTCCCACACCACACCTTCCAACACCACACCCTGCAACACCACACCCTCCAACACCCACGCCATCCAACACTAAACTCCCCAACACCACACTCGCCAACACCACACCCTCCAACACCACGCTCTCCAACACCATATTCTCCAACACCATACCCTCCAACACCACGCTCTCCAACAATACACTCTCAAACACCACGCTCTCCAACGCCACACAACCCTCCAACACCACACTCTCCAACACCACACTCTCCAACACCACACTCTCCAACACCACACTCTCCAACACCACAACCTCCAACACCACACTCTCCAACAACACACCCTCCAACACCACACCCTCCAACACCACACCCTCCAACACCACAGACTCCAACACCACACCCTCCAACACCACGCCCTCCAACACTCTCCAACACCACACTCTCCAACACTACACTCTCCAACACCACACCCTCCAATACCACACCCTCCAACATCACACTTTCCAACACCACACTCTCCAACACCACACACTCCAACACCACACTATTCAACACCATACTCTCCATCACCACACCCTCCAACACCACACTCTCCAACACCGCACTCTCCAACACCACACCCTCCAACACGACACTCTACAACACCACAACCCTCCAACACCATACCCCCACCACACTCTCCAGCACCACACTCTCCAGCACCACGCTCTCCAACACCATACCATCACCACACTCTCCAACACCATACACTCCAAGACCACAGCCTCCATCACCACACTCTCCAACATCACACCCTCCAACACCACACTCTCCAACACCACACTATCCAACACAACACTCCAACACCATACCTTCCAAGGCCACAGCCTCCATCACCACACTCTCCAACACCACACCCTCCAACACCACACTCCAACACCACACTCTCCAACACCAAACTCTCCAACACCACACTCTCCAACACCACACTCTCCAACACTACACTCTCCAACACCACACCCTTCAACACCACACTCTCCAACACCACACCCTCCAACACCACACCCTCCAAAACCACACCCTCCAACACCACACTCTCCAACACCCACACCCTCCAACACCACACTCTCCAACACCACACCCTCCAACACCACACCCTCCAACATCACACCCTACAACACCGCACCCTCCAACACGACGCCCTCCAACACTACACTCTCCAAAACCACACTCTCCAACACCACACCCTCCAACACCACACTCTCCAACAATACACTCTCCAACTCCACGCTCTCCAACACCACACCCTCCAACACCACACTTTTCAACCCCACACTCTCCAACACAACACTCTCCCACACCACATCCCCAACACCAAAACCTCAAACACCACACCCTCCAGCACCAACGCCCTCCATCACTACACTGTCCAACCCCACACTCTCCAACACTAACACTCGCCAACACCACCCTCTCCAACACCACACCCTCCAACACCACACTTTCCAACACCACACTCTCCAACACCACACTCTCCAACACCATAACCTCCAACACCACACTCTCCAACACCATACTCTCCATCACCACACCCTCCAACATTACACTCTCCAACACCACACCCTCCAACACAATACCACCACCACACTCTCCAGCATCACACTCTCCAACACTCTCCAACTTCACACCCTCCAACGCCACACTCTCCAACACCACACCTCTCCGACACCACACTCTCCAACACCATACCTTCCAAGGCAACAGCCTCCATCACCACACTCTCCAACACCACACACTCCAACACCACGCTCTCCAACATCACACTTTCCAACACCACACTTTCCAACACCACACACTCCAACACCACACTATTCAACACCATAACTCCTCCTCACCACACCCTCCAACACCACACTCTCCAACCACCGCACTCTCCAACACCACACCCTCCAACACGACACTCTACAACACCACAACCCTCCAACACCATACCCCCACCACAACTCTCCAGCACCACACTCTCCAGCACCACGCTCTCCAACACCATACCATCACCACACTCTCCAACACCATACACTCCAAGACCACAGCCTCCATCACCACACTCTCCAACATCACACCCTCCAACACCACACTCTCCAACACCACACTATCCAACACCACACTCTCCAACACCATACCTTCCAAGGCCACAGCCTCCATCACCACACTCTCCAACACCACACCCTCCAACAACCACACTCTCCAACATCACACTCTAGAACACCACACCCTCCAACACCACACTCTCCAACACCACACCGTCCAACACCATACCACCACCACACTCTCCAGCACCTCACCCTCCAACACCATACCATTACCACACTCTCCAACATCATACCCTCCAACGAATTACCCTCCAACACCACAGCCTCCATCACTACACTCTCCAGCACCACACCTTCCAACACCATACCCTCCAACACCAAAGCCTCTATCACCACATCTCCAACATCACACCCTCCAACACTATACCCTACAACACCACATACTCCATCACTACACTCTCCATCACCACACCTTCCAAACCATACCCTCCAACACCACAGCTTCTATCACCACACTCTCCAACACCACACTCTCCAACACCACACTCTCCACACCACACTCTCCAGCACTACACTCTCCAACACCACACCTTCCAACACCACACTCTCCTACACCACACTCTCCAACACCACACCGTCCAACACCGTATCACCACCACACTCTCCAACACCTCACCCTCCAACACCATGCCATCACCACACTCTCCAACGCAATACACTCCAACACCATACCCTCCAAGACCACAGCCTCCATGACCACACTCTCCAACATCATACCCTCCAACAAATTACCCTCCAACACCACAGCCGCCATCACTACACTGTCCAGCACCACACCTTCCAACACCATAACCCTCCAACACCACAGCCTCTATCACCACGCTCTCCAATATCCACACCCTCCAACACTATACCCTCCAACACCAGACTCTCCAACACCACACTCTCCAACACCACAGCCTCCATCACTACACCTCTCCAACACCACACCGTCCAACACCACACTCTCCAACACCACACTATCCAACACAACACTCTCCAACACCATACCCTCCAACCCCATACCATCACCACACTCTCCAACACCATACTCTCCAACACCATACCCACCAAGACCACAGCCTCTATCAGCACACTCTCCAACATCTCACTCTCCAACACCATACCCTCCAACACCACAGCCTCTTTCACCACACTCTCCAACATTACACCTTTCAACACCACACTCTCCAACACCACACTTTCCAACACCACACTCTCCAGCACTACACTCTCGAACACCACACCCTCCAACACCACACTCTCCAACACCACACTCTCCAACACCTCACCCTCCAATATTATACCATTACCACACTCTCCAACACCATACACTCCAACACCATACCCTCCAAGACCACAGCCTCCATCATCACACTCTCCAACATTACACTCTCCAACACACTCTCCAACATCACACTCTCCAACACCACACTCTCCAACACCTCAACCTCCAACACCATACCATCACCATACTCTCCAACACCATACACTCCAACACCATACCCTCCAACACCACAGCCTCTTTCACCACACTCTCCAACATCACACCCTCCAACACCGTACCCTCCAACACCACAACCTCCATCACTGCACTCTCCAACACACCTTCAAACACCATTCCCTCCAAAACCACAGCCTCCATCACCACAATCTCCAACATCACACCCTGCAACACCTTACCCTCCAACACCACAGCCTCCATCACTACACTCTCCAACACCACAGCTTCCAACACCATACCCTCCAACACCACAGCCTCCATCACTACACTCTCCAGCACCACACCTTCCCACACCATTCCCTTCAACACCACAGCCTCCATCACCACACTCTCCAACATTACATCTTCCAACACCACACCTGTCTGAGTTGACATTAGCGTTGCCAGGGAAGGACTGACGCTTGTTACGGATGAGGCTGAAAAATGACTGTCCTCGAGGGTCATCGGGGTGATAATCAAGGTGTAGCTCTGGAACCTCGTCCTCGAAAGCGTCTACCGACCGTCCCGTGCGACTGAACGGGCGAAACTCTGCCCCAGCCTGCGCTCTCTGCAAGGTTTTTTTACGATTATTTTTTTATCTAAGACTTGAAGACCACATCTTGGTTATTAAATTTGCATACATCTCTGTAATAGATATTTTAGTAAAATCTGTGTATAGGCTTAGATATATATACCTCTCGGTGTATGTACACTGAGAATATATGCAACGCCTCAGTGAATATACACGCAGATATTTACCTCTCTGATGAGAGAGAATGTTGGATAGGATAAAAAATAGGAAGAAAGTGGAATTAGAGATCGATGATGATAGGAAGGGACAGGGGCAATACATGTACAAAGATACAGCGGGCAGGACATGTACAAAGGCAATAAAGTTGTGGATGAGAGAAACAAGGATGGATGAACGTAGGGAGATGAAGGAAGAATAAGAAAGAAAGATTAGTAAATGGTTGAATATTGAGTATTAAAAGCAAACGTTAGAATGGGAAGATGTAAGAGAATCCACTTAGCATGAGAAACTACGACTACAGCAGTGTCTTGCCTAGTATGTGCTATTAGAACTACTGTGGAGTTTCTCTCCTTGCGTATTGTAAATTAATTATGAATTATATATAAATCGGAAAGCAAAGACGAAAGTTTAGTTAGATAATAATAATAATAATAATAATAATAATAATAATAATAATAATAATAATAATAATAATAATAATAATAATAATAATAATTAGGAAAAACACAAGGAAAAAATTACACAGAAGAGAATAGACTGAAAAGCAATAAACTGGTAAAAAAATGCAAGGCATACAAGCAAGATGATTAATGATGAAAGATGATAAATAAGGGTATAAAAAATACTGATATATATATATATATATATATATATATATATATAATATATATATATATATATATATATATATATATATATATAATATATATTATATATATATAGACACAATATCGATAAATGATTATCATTTCTGATAAATAATTATAATGATAAACAATTGTGATAAATAATGGTAATAATAAACAATTATGATCAACAAAGATAATGACAATGATGATAAACAATGATAATGATAAATAATTATGATAAACAATTATAATTATAAGCAGTGATAATAAAAAGGGTAATGTTAAACAACGATGATAAACAATGACAATGACACAATGATGTTGAACAGTAATAATGTCAGTGATAATGATAAACAATGATAATGATCAACAATGATAATAACCAAGGATGATAATAATCAACAATGATAATAACCAAGGATGATAATAATCAACAATGATAATAACCAAGGATGATAATGATCAACAATGATGATGATAAACAATGGTAAGGGTGAGCAACGATTGTGATAAAGAATGATAATGATAAACAATGATAATGATAACTAAAGATAATCAACAATGATGTTGATAAACAATGTTAAACAATGATAATGACAAATAAAAATAGTGATAAGCAATGATGATAATAAACAAAGATGATGACAATGATAATCGTAAACAAAGATGAGAAACAATGTTGATGATAAACAATAATATTACAACGATGATGATGAAAATGATAAAAAAACAATGATAAACAATGATAATACAAATGATAACGGACAATGACAATGATAAAGATGTTAATGATAAACAAGGATAATAATAAACAATGATAATAATAAACTATGATAAAAAAAATGATAATAAATAATAAGAACGGTAAGCAATGATAATAATTAGTAATGAAAATTATAAACAATAATGATGATAGACGATAATGATCATAAGCAATGATGATAAATAATGATAATGATAAATGATGATGATGAATAAATACTAGTAACTCACAATAATACCTAATAAACAATGAAAAGCAAAGAAAAATATTACCACACAATGAACATTAATATACAATGACAAATAATGATAAATAATAATAAATGAAGAGAATGAACTGTGAGGAGAATGAACTGTGAGGAAAGTGAACTGTGAGGAGAGTGAACTGTGAGGAGAGTGAGCTGTGAGGAGAGTGAACTGTGAGGAGAATGAACTGTGAGGAAAGTGAACTGTGAGGAGAGTGAACTGTGAGGAGAGTGAACTGTGAGGAGAGTGAACTGTGAGGAGAATGAACTGTGAGGAAAGTGAACTGTGAGGAGAGTGAACTGTGAGGAGAGTGAACTGTGAGGAGAATGAACTGTGAGGAAAGTGAACTGTGAGGAGAGTGAACTGTGAGGAGAGTGAACTGTGAGGAGAATGAACTGTGAGGAAAGTGAACTGTGAGGAGAGTGAACTGTGAGGAGAGTGAACTGTGAGGAGAATGAACTGTGAGGAAAGTGAACTGTGAGGAGAGTGAACTGTGAGGAGAGTGAACTGTGAGGAGAATGAACTGTGAGGAAAGTGAACTGTGAGGAGAGTGAACTGTGAGGAGAGTGAACTGTGAGGAGAATGAACTGTGAGGAAAGTGAACTGTGAGGAGAGTGAAACTGTGAGGAGAGTGAACTGTGAGGAGAATGAACTGTGAGGAAAGTGAACTGTGAGGAGAGTGAACTATGAGGAGAGTGAACTGTGAGGAGAGTGAACTGTGAGGAGAGTGAACTGTGAGGAGAGTGAACTGTGAGGAGAGTGAACTGTGAGGAGAGTGAACTCTGAGGAGAGTGAACTGTGAGGAGAGTGAACTGTGAGGAGAGTGGACTGTGAGGAGAATGAACTGTGAGGAGAGTGAACTGTGAGGAGAATGAACTGTGAGGAGAGTGAACTGTGAGGAGAGTGGACTGAGAGGAGAATGAACTGTGAGGAGAGTGAACTGTGAGGAGAGTGGACTGAGAGGAGAATGAACTGTGAGGAGAGTGAACTGTGAGGAGAGTGAACTGTGAGGAGAATGAACTGTGAGGAGAGTGAACTGTGAGGAGAATGAACTGTGAGGAGAGTGAACTCTGAGGAGAGTGAACTGTGAGGAGAGTGAACTGTGAGGAGAGTGGACTGTGAGGAGAATGAACTCTGAGGAGAGTGAACTGTGAGGAGAATGAACTGTGAGGAGAGTGAACTGTGAGGAGAATGAACTGTGAGGAGAGTGAACTCTGAGGAGAGTGAACTGTGAGGAGAGTGAACTGTGAGGAGAATGAACTGTGAGGAGAGTGAACTGTGAGGAGAATGAACTGTGAGGAGAGTGAACTGTGAGGAGAGTGAACTGTGAGGAGAGTGAACTGTGAGGAGAATGAACTGTGAGGAAAGTGAACTGTGAGGAGAGTGAACTGTGAGGAGAGTGAACTGTGAGGAGAGTGAACTGTGAGGAGAGTGAACTGTGAGGAGAGTGAACTGTGAGGAGAGTGAACTGTGAGGAGAGTGAACTCTGAGGAGAGTGAACTGTGAGGAGAGTGAACTGTGAGGAGAGTGGACTGTGAGGAGAATGAACTGTGAGGAGAGTGAACTGTGAGGAGAATGAACTGTGAGGAGAGTGAACTGTGAGGAGAGTGGACTGAGAGGAGAATGAACTGTGAGGAGAGTGAACTGTGAGGAGAGTGGACTGAGAGGAGAATGAACTGTGAGAGAGGTGAACTGTGAGGAGAGTGAACTGTGAGGAGAATGAACTGTGAGGAGAGTGAACTGTGAGGAGAATGAACTGTGAGGAGAGTGAACTCTGAGGAGAGTGAACTGTGAGGAGAGTGAACTGTGAGGAGAGTGGACTGTGAGGAGAATGAACTGTGAGGAGAGTGAACTGTGAGGAGAATGAACTGTGAGGAGAGTGAACTGTGAGGAGAAGGAACTGTGAGGAGAGTGAACTCTGAGGAGAGTGAACTGTGAGGAGAGTGAACTGTGAGGAGAGTGGACTGTGAGGAGAATGAACTGTGAGGAGAGTGAACTTTGAGGAATGAACTGTGAGGAGAGTGAACTGTGAGGAGAGTGGACTGTGAGGAGAATGAACTGTGAGGAGAGTGAATTGTGAGGAGAATAAACTGTGAGGAGAGTGAACTGTGAGGAGAGTGAACTGTGAGGAGAATGAACTGTGAGGAGAGTGGACTGTGAGGAGAATGAACTGTGAGGAGAGTGAACTGTGAGGAGAATGAACTGTGAGGAGAGTGAACTGTGAGGAGAATTAACTGTGAGGAAAGTGAAACGTGAGGAGAGTGAACTGTGGGGAGAATTAACTGTGAGGAAAGTGAAATGTGAGGAGAGCGAACTGTGAGGAGAGTGAACTGTGAGGAGAGTGAACTATGAGGAGAGTGAACTGTGAGGAGAGTGAACTGTGAGGAGAGTGAACTGTGAGGAGAGTGAACTGTGAGGAGAATGAACTGTGAGGAGAGTGGACTGTGAGGAGAATGAACTGTGAGGAGAGTGAACTGTGAGGAGAATGAACTATGAGGAGAGTGAACTGTGAGGAGAATGAACTGTGAGGAGAATGAACTGTGAGGAGAATGAACTGTGAGGAGAGTGAACTGTGAGGAGAATGAACTGTGAGGAGAGTGAACTGTGAGGAGAATGAACTGTGAGGAAAGTGAACTGTGAGGAGAATTAACTGTGAGGAAAGTGAACTGTGAGGAGAATGAACTGTGAGGAAAGTGAAATGTGAGGAAAGTGAAATGTAGGAGAGTGAACTGTGAGAAGAATGAACTGTGAGGAAAGGGAAATGTGAGGAGAGTGAACTGTGAGGAAAGTGAACTGTGAGGAAAGTGAACTGTGAGGAGAGGGAACTGTGAGGAGAGTGATCTGTGAGGAAAGTGAAATTGGAGGAGAGTGAACTGTGAGGAGAGTGAACTGTGAGGAAAGTGAACTGTGAGGAGAGTGAACTATGAGGAAGTGAACTGTGAGGAAGGCGAACTGTGTGGAGAGTGAACTGTGAGTAAAGTGAACTGTGAGGAGAGTGAACTGTGAGGAAAGTGAACTGTGAGGAAAGTGAACTGTGAGGAGAGTGAACTGTGAGGAGAGTGATCTGTGAGGAGAGTGATCTGTGAGGAAAGTGAAATGTGAGGAGAGTGAACTGTGAGGAGAGTGAACTATGAGGAGAGTGAACTGTGAGGAAAGTGAACTGTGACTAGAGTGAACTGTAAGGAGAGTGAACTGTGAGTAGAGTGAACTGTGAGGAGAGTGAACTGTGAGGAAAGTGAACTTTGAGGAGAGTGAACTGTGAGGAGAGTGAACTGTGAGGAGAGTGAACTGTGAGAGAGAGTGAAACTGTGAGGAAAGTGAACTGTAAGGAGGGTGAACTGTGAGGAAAGTGAACTGTGAGGAGAGTGAACTGTGAGGAGAGTGAACTGTGAGGAGAGTGAACTGTGAGGAGAGTGAACTGTGAGGAGAGTGAACTATGAGGAGAGTGAACTGTGAGGAGAGTGAACTGTGAGGAGAGTGAACTGTGAGGAGAGTGAACTATGAGGAGAGTGAACTGTGAGGAGAGTGAACTGTGAGGAGATGTGAACTGTGAGGAGAGTGAACTGTGAGGAGAATGAACTGTGAGGAGAGTGGACTGTGAGGAGAATGAACTGTGAGGAGAGTGAACTGTGAGGAGAATGAACTATGAGGAGAGTGAACTGTGAGGAGAATGAACTGTGAGGAGAATGAACTGTGAGGAGAATGAACTGTGAGGAGAGTGAACTGTGAGGAGAATGAACTGTGAGGAGAGTGAACTGTGAGGAGAATGAACTGTGAGGAAAGTGAACTGTGAGGAGAATTAACTGTGAGGAAAGTGAACTGTGAGGAGAATGAACTGTGAGGAAAGTGAAATGTGAGGAAAGTGAAATGTGAGGAGAGTGAACTGTGAGAAGAATGAACTGTGAGGAAAGGGAAATGTGAGGAGAGTGAACTGTGAGGAAAGTGAACTGTGAGGAAAGTGAACTGTGAGGAGAGGGAACTGTGAGGAGAGTGATCTGTGAGGAAAGTGAAATTGGAGGAGAGTGAACTGTGAGGAGAGTGAACTGTGAGGAAAGTGAACTGTGAGGAGAGTGAACTATGAGGAAGTGAACTGTGAGGAAGGCGAACTGTGTGGAGAGTGAACTGTGAGTAAAGTGAACTGTGAGGAGAGTGAACTGTGAGGAAAGTGAACTGTGAGGAAAGTGAACTGTGAGGAGAGTGAACTGTGAGGAGAGTGATCTGTGAGGAGAGTGATCTGTGAGGAAAGTGAAATGTGAGGAGAGTGAACTGTGAGGAGAGTGAACTATGAGGAGAGTGAACTGTGAGGAAAGTGAACTGTGACTAGAGTGAACTGTAAGGAGAGTGAACTGTGAGTAGAGTGAACTGTGAGGAGAGTGAACTGTGAGGAAAGTGAACTTTGAGGAGAGTGAACTGTGAGGAGAGTGAACTGTGAGGAGAGTGAACTGTGAGGAGAGTGAACTGTGAGGAAAGTGAACTGTAAGGAGGGTGAACTGTGAGGAAAGTGAACTGTGAGGAGAGTGAACTGTGAGGAGAGTCAACTGTGAGGAGAGTGAACTGTGAGGAAAGTGAACTGTGAGGAGAATGATCTGTGAGGAGAGTGATCTGTGAGGAGAATGAACTGTGAGGAAAGCGAACTGTGAGGAGAATGAACTGTGAGGAGAGTGATCTGTGAGGAGAGTGATCAGTGAGGAGAGTGATCTGTGAGGAGAGTGATCTGTGAGGAGAGTGATCTGCGAGGAGAGTGATCTGTGAGAAAAGTGAAATGTGAGTCAAGTGAACTATGAGGAAAGTGAACTATGAGAAAGTGACCTGTGAGACAAGTGAACTATGAGGAAAGTGACCCGTGAAGAAAGTGAACTGTGAGGAGAGTGATCTGTGAGAAGAGTGAACTTTGAGGAGAGTGTTCTGTGAGGAGAGTGAGCTGTGAGGAGAGTGATCTGTGAGGAGAGTGAACTGTGAGGAGAATGAACTGTGAGGAGAGTGAACTGTGAGGAGAAGGAACTGTGAGGAGAGTGAACTCTGAGGAGAGTGAACTGTGAGGAGAGTGAACTGTGAGGAGAGTGGACTGTGAGGAGAATGAACTGTGAGGAGAGTGAACTTTGAGGAGAATGAACTGTGAGGAGAGTGAACTGTGAGGAGAGTGGACTGTGAGGAGAATGAACTGTGAGGAGAGTGAATTGTGAGGAGAATGAACTGTGAGGAGAGTGAACTGTGAGGAGAGTGAACTGTGAGGAGAGTGAACTGTGAGGAGAGTGGACTGTGAGGAGAATGAACTGTGAGGAGAGTGAACTGTGAGGAGAATGAACTGTGAGGAGAGTGAACTGTGAGGAGAATTAACTGTGAG
The DNA here is from genome assembly GCF_026875155.1 of Cherax quadricarinatus. Classification (NCBI taxonomy): domain Eukaryota; kingdom Metazoa; phylum Arthropoda; class Malacostraca; order Decapoda; family Parastacidae; genus Cherax; species Cherax quadricarinatus. The sequence goes on along the minus strand of NC_069399.1, from coordinate 94,823,411 downwards.
GAAAGTGAAACGTGAGGAGAGTGAACTGTGGGGAGAATTAACTGTGAGGAAAGTGAAATGTGAGGAGAGCGAACTGTGAGGAGAGTGAACTGTGAGGAGAGTGAACTATGAGGAGAGTGAACTGTGAGGAGAGTGAACTGTGAGGAGAGTGAACTGTGAGGAGAGTGAACTGTGAGGAGAATGAACTGTGAGGAGAGTGGACTGTGAGGAGAATGAACTGTGAGGAGAGTGAACTGTGAGGAGAATGAACTATGAGGAGAGTGAACTGTGAGGAGAATGAACTGTGAGGAGAATGAACTGTGAGGAGAATGAACTGTGAGGAGAGTGAACTGTGAGGAGAATGAACTGTGAGGAGAGTGAACTGTGAGGAGAATGAACTGTGAGGAAAGTGAACTGTGAGGAGAATTAACTGTGAGGAAAGTGAACTGTGAGGAGAATGAACTGTGAGGAAAGTGAAATGTGAGGAAAGTGAAATGTGAGGAGAGTGAACTGTGAGAAGAATGAACTGTGAGGAAAGGGAAATGTGAGGAGAGTGAACTGTGAGGAAAGTGAACTGTGAGGAAAGTGAACTGTGAGGAGAGGGAACTGTGAGGAGAGTGATCTGTGAGGAAAGTGAAATTGGAGGAGAGTGAACTGTGAGGAGAGTGAACTGTGAGGAAAGTGAACTGTGAGGAGAGTGAACTATGAGGAAGTGAACTGTGAGGAAGGCGAACTGTGTGGAGAGTGAACTGTGAGTAAAGTGAACTGTGAGGAGAGTGAACTGTGAGGAAAGTGAACTGTGAGGAAAGTGAACTGTGAGGAGAGTGAACTGTGAGGAGAGTGATCTGTGAGGAGAGTGATCTGTGAGGAAAGTGAAATGTGAGGAGAGTGAACTGTGAGGAGAGTGAACTATGAGGAGAGTGAACTGTGAGGAAAGTGAACTGTGACTAGAGTGAACTGTAAGGAGAGTGAACTGTGAGTAGAGTGAACTGTGAGGAGAGTGAACTGTGAGGAAAGTGAACTTTGAGGAGAGTGAACTGTGAGGAGAGTGAACTGTGAGGAGAGTGAACTGTGAGGAAGTGAACTGTGAGGAAAGTGAACTGTAAGGAGGGTGAACTGTGAGGAAAGTGAACTGTGAGGAGAGTGAACTGTGAGGGAGAGTCAACTGTGAGGAGAGTGAACTGTGAGGAAAGTGAACTGTGAGGAGAATGATCTGTGAGGAGATGTGATCTGTGAGGAGAATGAACTGTGAGGAAAGCGAACTGTGAGGAGAATGAACTGTGAGGAGAGTGATCTGTGAGGAGAGTGATCAGTGAGGAGAGTGATCTGTGAGGAGAGTGATCTGTGAGGAGAGTGATCTGCGAGGAGAGTGATCTGTGAGAAAAGTGAAATGTGAGTCAAGTGAACTATGAGGAAAGTGAACTATGAGAAAGTGACCTGTGAGACAAGTGAACTATGAGGAAAGTGACCCGTGAAGAAAGTGAACTGTGAGGAGAGTGATCTGTGAGAAGAGTGAACTTTGAGGAGAGTGTTCTGTGAGGAGAGTGAGCTGTGAGGAGAGTGATCTGTGAGGAGAGTGATCTGTGAGAAAAGTGTTCTGTGAGGAGAGTGATCTGTGAGGAGAATGAACTGTGAAGAGAATGAACTGTGAGGAAAGGGAACTGTGAGGAAAGTGAACTGTGAGGAGAGTGAATTGTTAGGAGAGTGAACTTTGAGAGTGAATAGTGAGGAGAGTGAACCATGAGGAGAGTGGATTATGAGGAGAGTAAACTATGAGGAGAGTGAACTATAAGGAGAGTGAAATGTGAGGAGAGTGGACTGTGACAAGAGTGAATTGTGAGGAGAATGAGCTGTGAAGAGAGTGAACTGTGATGAGAGTGAACTTTGAGGAGAGTGAATTATGAGGAGAGTTATCTGTGGTGAGTGAACTGTGAGGAGAGTGAACTGTGGGGAGTGAACTGTGAGGAGTGAACTGTGAGGAGGGTGAAATGTGAGGAGAGTGAAGCAGGGAAGAGAATGAATTGGCATCAAGATAAACTACGGGGAAGACTTCATGAACTAGGAGGGTTGGTGGCGGGAAGACTTCATGAACTAGGAGGGTTGGTGCGGGAAGACTCCATGAACAGGAGGGTTGGTGGCGGAAGACTTCAGAACTAGAGGGTTGGTGGGGAAGACTCCATGAACTAGGAGGGTTGGTGGCGGGAAGACTCCATGAACTAGGAGGGTTGGTGGCGGGAAGACTCCATGAACTAGGAGGGTTGGTGGCGGGAAGACTCCATGAACTAGGAGGGTTGGTGCGGAAGACTTCATGAACTAGGAGGGTTGGTGGCGGGAAGACTCCATGAACTAGGAGGGTTGGTGGCGGGAAGACTTCATGAACTAGGAGGGTTGGTGGCGGGAAGACTCCATGAACTAGGAGGGTTGGTGGCGGGAAGACTCCATGAACTAGGAGGGTTGGTGACGGGAAGACTCCATGAACTAGGAGGGTTGGTGGTGGGAAGACTCCATGAACTAGGAGGGTTGGTGACGGGAAGACTCCATGAACTAGGAGGGTTGGTGGCGGGAAGACTCCATGAACTAGGAGGGTTGGTGGCGGTAAGACTCCATGAACTAGGAGGGTTGGTGGCGGGAAGACTCCATGAACTAGGAGGGTTGGTGGCGGGAAGACTCCATGAACTAGGAGGGTTGGTGACGGGAAGACTCCATGAACTAGGAGGGTTGGTGGCGGGAAGACTCCATGAACTAGGAGGGTTGGTGGTGGGAAGACTCCATGAACTAGGAGGGTTGGTGGTGGGAAGACTCCATGAACTAGGAGGGTTGGTGGCGGGAAGACTCCATGAACTAGGAGGGTTGGTGGTGGGAAGACTCCATGAACTAGGAGGGTTGGTGGGGGAAGACTCCATGAACTAGGAGGTGGTGGTGGGAAGACTCCATGAACTAGGAGGGTTGGTGGCGGGAAGACTCCATGAACTAGGAGGGTTGGTGGCGGGAAGACTCCATGAACTAGGAGGGTTGGTGACGGGAAGACTCCATGAACTAGGAGGGTTGGTGGCGGGAAGACTCCATGAACTAGGAGGGTTGGTGACGGAAGACTCCATGAACTAGGAGGGTTGGTGGGGAAGACTCCATGAACTAGGAGGGTTGGTGTGGGAAGACTCCATGAACTAGGAGGGTTGGTGGCGGGAAGACTCCATGAACTAGGAGGGTTGGTGACGGGAAGACTCCATGAACTAGGAGGGTTGGTGGCGGGAAGACTCCATGAACTAGGAGGGTTGGTGACGGGAAGACTCCATGAACTAGGAGGGTTGGTGGCGGGAAGACTCCATGAACTAGGAGGGTTGGTGGTGGAAGACTCCATGAACTAGGAGGGTTGGTGGGGGAAGACTCCATGAACTAGGAGGGTTGGTGGCGGGAAGACTCCATGAACTAGGAGGGTTGGTGGGGAAGACTCCATGAACTAGGAGGGTTGGTGGCGGGAAGACTCCATGAACTAGGAGGGTTGGTGGTGGGAAGACTCCATGAACTAGGAGGGTTGGTGGCGGGAAGACTCCATGAACTAGGAGGGTTGGTGGCGGAAGACTCCATGAACTAGGAGGGTTGGTGGTGGGAAGACTCCATGAACTAGGAGGGTTGGTGGCGGGAAGACTCCATGAACTAGGAGGGTTGGTGGTGGGAAGACTCCATGAACTAGGAGGGTTGGTGGTGGGACGACTCCATGAACTAGGAGGGTTGGTGGCGGGAAGACTCCATGAACTAGGAGGGTTGGTGGCGGGAAGACTCCATGAACTAGGAGGGTTGGTGGCGGGAAGACTCCATGAACTAGGAGGGTTGGTGGTGGGAAGACTCCACGAACTAGGAGGGTTGGTGGTGAGAAGACTCCATGAACTAGGAGGGTTGGTGGTGCTAAGACTCTATGAACTAGGAGGGTTTGTGGTGGGAAGACTCCATGAACTAGGAGGATTGATGATGGAAAACGCACAAATTTAATTTCAGTAGTGCAAAGGAACTAGCATGAGGGAGAATTAGTGCCTGGAGCTAATACGGGGGAATACTAGGTAGTAGAAAATTTTGTGAGAATACTAGTAGCATGAACTCGAGAGATCAAACATTAATACCAGGAACTAGCGTGTCTGAACATAATACCACTAACTAGGGTAGGGAGAATATAAGAATCACTAACTACAATAACAACAAGTACCAGAAACTAGCGTGTCCAAACCTAGTACCACTGATTCGAGAAGGGAGATTAAAGGCATCACTAACTACAATAACAACGAATACCAGGTACGTACTTGTTTATTTGAACTTAATAACAAGACTAGAGTGGAGGTAATGCTAGCTTCACAAATAACAAGTACCCAGACCTAGATTAAGGGGAATATTAACATTATTAACCACTGGTATCATTAACAACTGTATAGGAAATATACACTCATAAGTAACATGTACTAGGAACTAGAAAGAGGCAACTACCAATTTCACTAACAACACCTGGAACTAGGATGCGGTGAACACTAGCCTCACTACTTACAGTAAGAAGTAACTGTAACTTGGAGATCTAGCAGAATACAAGTCTCACGAGCTAAAATGACTATTAGTACCAGGAGCTATGCTGTTTAAACCTGGAAACAGGACTAGGAGGTTAATACTAGCCTCACTACACAACAAGTACCATGTACTACA
>NC_069399.1:94788749-94813749 GCF_026875155.1 Cherax quadricarinatus | reverse complement strand
TCTCTGGTAGTTGAAACGTCTTAGTGCCATAACCCGCGCGCTGTACGTAGAATCCTGGAGTCAGTAGAGTCAGAAATCTTTGTTTTATATATCCCGGACTGATTCAGTTACTTTCTAGTTCTGTGCAATATTCCCTTTCTAAGATAAGTTTTGCAGTAATAATAATAATAATAATGATAATAATAATAATAATAATAATAATAATAATAATAATAATAATAATAATAATAATAATAATAATAATAATAATAACAATAATAATAATAATTTCTATTTCCAGTATTTCTTTCGTCAATAAAGATACCCGAGTGTTGTGCCATCACTGCATGATTCTGGTGTAATACTGTGTACTCTGTTTACGTTATTTCCCTCCGTACCATTTATCATGAAAGGGGATCCGTGTTTTTTCAGTCTTATTTTTTTTTCTTTAGCTCGTGTCGTTTTTATTAGGTAGGTGTGGAATAACTTTCTTACTCCACAGCAATGTCTTTTTGAACTGACTTTTCTGTTCTATCTTTCTTTCAATATTAAGGTGCTAACTTAATGACCAGCCGGTGCTGCTTTACCAGTGTCCAGGAAATATGCTTAAATACTAAGAATCACATTGCACATGTGTCTTACTCAAACCCATACCAACACTGGTTATGAGTAAGACACATGTACAACACTGGTTGTGAGTGAGACACATGTACAACACTGGTTATGAGTGAGACACATGTACAACACTGGTTATGAGTGAGACACATGTACAACACTGGTTGTGAGTGAGACACATGTACAACACTGGTTATGAGTGAGACACATGTACAACACTGGTTATGAGTGAGACACATGTACAACACCGGTTGTGAATGAGACACATGTATAACACTGATTATGAGTGAGACACATGTACAACACTGGTCGTGAGTGAGACACATGTACAACACTGGTTGTGAGTGAGACATGTACAACACTGGTTATGACTGAGATACATGTACAACACTGGTTATGAGTGAGACACAGGTACAACACTGTTTATGAGTGAGACACATGTACAACACTGGTTACGAGTGATATATATGCACAACATGGTTATGAGAGACACATGTACAACACTGGTTATGAGTGAGATACATGTACAACACTGGTTATGAGTGAGACACATGTACAACACTGGTTATGAGTGATATACATGTACAACACTGGTTATGAACGAGACATATGTACAACACTGGTTATGAGCCATATACATGTACAACACTGGTTAAGAGTGAGGCACATGTACAACACTGGTTATGAGTGAGATACATGTGCAACACTGGTTATGAGTGAGACACATGTACAACACTAGTTATGAGTGATATACATGTACAGCACTGGTTATGAGTGAGACACATGTACAACACTGGCTATGAGTGAGAAACATGTACAACACTGGTTATGAGAGACACATGTACAACACTGGTTATGAGTGAGACACATGTAAAGCACTGGTTATGAGTGATACACATGTACAACGCTGGTTATGAGTGAGACACATGTACAACACTGGTTATGTGTGAGAAACGTGTACAGCACTGGTTATGAGGGAGACACATGTACAACACTGGCTGTGAGTGAGACACATGTACAACACTGGTTATGAATGAGACATTTACAACACTGGTTATCAGTGAGACACATGTATAACACTGGTTATGACTAAGATACATGTACAACACTGGTTATGAGTGAGACACAGGTACAACACTGGTTATGAGTGAGTCACATGTACAACACTGGTTACGAGTGATATATATGCACAACACTGGTTATGAGAGACACATGTACAACACTGGTTATGAGTGAGACACATGTACAACACTGGTTATGAGTGATATACATGTACAACACTGGTTATGAGTGAGACACATGTACAACACTGGTTATGAGTCACATGTACAACACTGGTTATGAGTGAGATACATGTACAACACTGGTTATGAGTGAGACACATGTACAACGCTGGTTATGAGTGATATACATGTGCAACACTGGTTATGAACGAGACACATGTACAACACTGGTTATGAGTCATATACATGTACAACACTGGTTATGAGTGAGATACATGTACAACACTGGTTATGAGTGAGACACATGTACAACACTGGTTATGAGTGATATACATGTACAACACTGGTTATGAGTGAGACACATGTACAACACTGGTTATGAGTGAGAAACATGTACAGCACTGGTTATGAGGGAGACACATGTACAGCACTGGTTATGAGGGAGACACATGTGCAACACTGGTTATGAATGAGACATATGTACAACACTGGTTATCAGTGAGACATGTACAACACTGGTTATGAGTGAGACACATGTACAACACTGGTTATGAGGGAGACACATGTACAGCACTGGTTATGAGGGAGACACATGTACAACACTGGTTATGTATGAGATACGTGTACAACACTTATCATGAATGAGACACATTTACAACACTATTAATCATTTCTGTCGAAACACTTCGTCAATACAGATTCCTAGTGTTGCACCTGTGTCTAATCCTTTACTATTCTTTACCTGTTTAACAACAAATGGCACACATTTACCGACAGTTTCTATGTAATAAGATCATAGTATCTTGTTATAGAAAAATTTGTTCAAGCAACGTCTCGCCTGTTCAACAGCGTGTTGCACAAGCGAAACATTGACTAAACAGGTTCACATAACTGCAGTTGGCGTTTTTATTATATTTTCTCATCTAATAAATAATCTTTACTGTTCTTACCCTGTCAATAAGCTCAGTGATGCACTCTTAGTGGAACGCGAATTGTCTTTGAATCTTTCACTGCATAGTGTCCGCTCGATTTCTTTTCCTTGTTTAATTTCATGATCCGCCTCTCCCCACCACTGATTCTGACCGGTAAGCCAGAGGGCGCTGCTACCTTGGTTCACTATATAGGGACAACGACTACCCAACCTTTGCTTGTGTCCTTAAACATGTCTAGCTGTGCCCCTGCCAGAGTGCCGGTATCACTGAACGGGTCATCTAATGACAGAGACCCACGACCCATGATTTTTGCTGATGGATAAATCTGGAACAACAACAATAAAAACTACAGCAGGCCACTACACAACCAGTCTCCTAGCTTTATACATTTTAGGGTTAAAATTTAGTAGAGACTTGGCATACCAGTCTCGTAGTATCCTAGGCTTTTCTCATTCATATCCTCTCTATATGTTTGCAACATCAGATGGAGAAATATATACTAGGAACCATTTGAAGCTTAAAATTGACCCTTGGAGGTACTCCACTATTTAGACTAATCCATTAATCCTGTATCACTATGTTATAACCTTATCTCCATAATTATGTAAATTTTGATATCCAATGTAATGTGTCTTGGTGTTATTGTGAGCACCGATGATTATATATTTATTTAAGGATTTCTTCATGTTTTGTAAGGATGTACGTAAGCATGTTAGTATATAAACGTTTTGATTGTATCATAGGGTATTTAGTGGTATGGTGTGGATGGTGTAGTTTGGGAGGAATAGAGCCTTTACGATTGGACTTGAGTCTTACTAGTAAAGATTTTGTAACCTGTAACCATACGTGTCTACCTATATATATGTAATTATGCATAATTTAAAATGATCAATGTCACTTGTCACAATAATGAGGCATTCTTACCTGTTTTTTAACTAGTGGCACGTTCTGGTGTTGTATATGGGGTGTTCTTGCTTATGTATTGTTACAGATGTTTTTCACAAGTTCATTATACGTATATGATTAAGCGAAACACATATCATAATTATTTAAGATGTCTAATGTTGTCCATTCTCTGTAGGATGCAGACACAGTTACTAAGCATGTGGGACGGGGAAGGGGGGTTGAAGTGTCAGTGATAGTGTATTAACTCCACCACCGTGCACGATATTAATTATTACCATAGGGTATATGAGGGTTAGGGTGTGGATTGTATTCTATGGTGGATGTGAGCCATCATGTTCAGACATTCCTCGTATTATAGTGTCAGCCGTTTAGCTGGCTGGATTGTGTTTATATATTTTGTTATTGAAGTTCTTAATGCTCTTATAAATGTATAAGTATAAGAGATTTGTCACTGAGTATACTAAGGTGGCACGTCTTCACGGGATGGGGGAGAGTAAGCATTAATGATATCATTATATATGTGCTTCTTCAGTATTTGTGTAGTCACAGTTGATTATTGTTCACTGCCTGTATCTTGTTACATATTGATTATGTACCCATATATTTTGTACCTGAGTTTTAAATAAAATATAAAAAAATCCTGTATCACAGTGACTATCTATCCTTTGTAAGGAATTCTTGTGGCCATCCTGCCACAAAAATTAGCCTGCAGTACCAGTTTTATGTATCAAATCTTCTTCATGATGTGTCTAAGACCTTTTGTCAGTCTAGGAACTTGCAGACGGCCCATGCTCCTGCCTGACCTTCGTCGTCTTATCAAAGCACTTATAACAAGGTTAGTGAGGCAGGAGTAGACAGTAGTGAACTGGTGCTGGCGTTCCATTATTTATATTCTGTTTTATCTGATGAAGCGATAGCCGATGGGTGATGTAGCACAACAAATGGTAGACGCGACCTTCCGTCTGCTAATGTGGCCTGATGTGTCTTGTGATGTTCTATGAAAAAGCTAAGTGTTCTCCAGGTGTTCCAACAGTTTCTCTTATTATCATCACCATTACATTGCTTGTATACCTGTAGGGGATATTAGCCTCGTAGGGAATGTAGGGGATACTAGTCCTGTAGATGTTGGGTATACTAGCCAGAAGAGCAGATGTAGAAAAGGAAAGGAAGAATGAACAGAGATGAATAAGAGAGAGAGAGAGAGGAGGAAGAACGTGAAGAGGAGTGTGAAGCGGAGTAGCATGAAGATAACTGGAATGAGAAAGAGAAGAAGTAGAAGAGAATGAATACATGAAGGAGGAGAAATAATGGAAGTCAGCTGAGAATGGAGTGAAGTGTTGGAATTTATTGAACAGAAACTTTAAATCCAACCTAACAAAGACTATCATGAACCGATCAGGAAAATATACATAACCTTCTATACAGTAATTAATATCCTTATCCTTATTTGAAACTTAAAAGGAAATTCCGGCATAAATTAACAGCGTTCTGTCCTGAACCCCCGTTCACCAGCAGCAGTTCTCTCAACGCTGCAAACGGAGCAATCCGGATGACATCACGAGTGTCCACAGAGAAGTCAGTTATGTAAACAATGACGTCTGGGGTAAAGAGCATGCAAAATTTGCCCAGAGTTATTTGGTGGAGGTGGTTCTGTAAGTACTCCCGAGGATTGTTGTACATGGGGAAAGGGAAATGCTTTCGGATAGAGGATATTGAATATATATATTTACACTCACACACACACACACACACACACACACACAGTAGTGGAGGCAGGATCCATATATAGCTTTAAGCAGAGGTACGATAAAGCTCATGGTTCAGGGAGAGTGACCTAGTAGCGACCAGTGAAGAGGCGGGGCCAGGAGCTTGGACTCGACCCCTGCAACCTCAACTAGGTGAGTAAAACTAGGTGAGTACACACACACACACACGCGCGCGCGCGCACGTATGATAACGACAAGGTGGACAGAGACAGAATGGTCCAGAGATGGGACACATTAACAAGGGATCACAATTAGAAGCTGAAGACTCAGATGAGTCACAGGGATGTTAGGAAGTATTTTTTCAGTCATAGAGTTGTCAGGAAGTGGAACAGTCTGAAAAGTGAGGTAGTGGAGGTAGGTACCATACATAGCTTGAAGAAGAAGTATGATAAAGCTCATGGAGCAGGGAGAATGTGGATCTAGTAGCGATCAGCGAATAGGCGGGGGCCAAGAGCTGTGAATCGACCCCTGTAATCACAAACAGGTGAGTACAAATAGATGAGTACGTAAATACACAATCATAAATTTCTACAGTCTCAGGGGAAAAAATGACTTGGACGAGGCAGTGGTAGGGGTAAAGTCAATACACAACTTCAAGAGTAGATATGATAGGGTTCAAAGTTCCAGAAAACAGTTTTGGTACTTATCAAAAATATGGAACCGTAATTTCGCGTTTACTCTTTACGAAAAAGAAAAAAAAAATTTTCCGTATCGTACTGTATTTTCATACTGTACCGTACAGTTCTGTCAGCATTAAGACTGGCAGTACGGTACAGTACGGTATTTTTTTTTCATTATTTATCGTACCTGTCAGAAGTACTGTACCATAATTCCGCACCGTACATTTTAACAAAATAATAAACTGTACTTGACAAAATTCAGTACCGTATCGTACAATATTGCTAGCTTGCCGCAAGCACAATTCTGTGAGTACAATTTTGTGAACACACGAACACACATACACATAAGAGCAGACAGACATTATTGTTCTCAGTGAAACAAAACTTACTGGTAACATAACATATGCAAGTTTCCCAAAGGGATGCCACATAGGGAGGACAGAAGGTAAAACAAATGGCAAGGAGTGACACTAGTGATCACTAGTGATCAAGATCTACGGGTGCCCTGTGGCATGGTGACTAAAGCTCTCCCTTCACACGGTGAGGGTAGAAACATTGGGCTTGTTTCCTTATACCGGTTGTCTATGTTCCCCATCAGTAAAATGGGTACCTGGGTGTTAGTCGACTGGTGTGGATCGCATCCTGGGACAAAACTGACCTAATTTGCCCGAAATGTTCTTCATAACAAGCGGCTTTCTATGTAGTAGTAGTACGTCATTGATGTCAGCCAAGACTGTACACCTTGTACTTGTAGAAATATAGTTTTGAAGAATTAAACATTAGTATATTTAAAAACAAATCTTACTTAAGGGCAAAACTACTTATCATAGGAGACTTCAACCTCGGGGAGACGTATCTTAGGAAGCTTTAACCTCGGGGAGACGTATCTTAGGAAGCTTTAACCTCGGGGAGACGTATATTAGGAAGCTTTAACCTCGGGGAGACGTCTCTTAGGAAGCTGTAACCAAGGGGAGATATAATACGAGAAACTTAGACAAGCGTTGGAAAGAAGAACCACGGAGAGCAGAGCCAAAAGAGGTAGTGACAAAATCCATGAAGAGCGAGGACCGTCAAAGAAATGATAAATATTAAAGCAGGTGATGAGCCTACTCAATTAAATCTAGTTTTCACCCTAAACGAATCAGGTGAAATCAATTAGGCAGCAAAATTATGAGCTAGAGAACAATCAGTATTAAGCTCAGAGTGCCTGTTAAAAGCAAAAGTGTGGAGAACGGTAAAAGAAGGCAGATAACGGCAAAACAGACTAAGAAACAGGTCACTTTGATGAAATGAGAACCCTCGTGAAGACAATGTAATGGAACGTAAAAATGTCACAAAGATGCTATACAAAATATGAATGTAGGGAGACTAAACAGTAGTTTTTATGAAGTGAGGCTACTTAGAAATATTCATGCAGGGAGGTTATACAAAAATGTACGCTGGGAGGCTATACAGAAATGCAAAAACAATATAAGGAGAGTAACCCTGAAATGCAGGATGGTCATGGTTGGACCACAGGAAGGTTCAGTTTTTTTACTTTAAAAGAGGGAATGAAGTCACATCCCTCTATACATCCACAGAGATAATTGGTTGTTCAGGCCCAAAACTTATCGGCTACATGAAGGTCATTAAAACTGCGTGTCCCATGTTCACTACCAGGCAAAAATACCTTAATATATAAAATAAAGATTCAGGTAAACCTCAGCATATACACTCCAAGACATACACCCGCTTCGATGTATACATCAGGTGTGAAATATCCTTTCTAATATTTTTCTTTAATAGTAGTGGTTTGTTGATTGGTGAATGACAGGCTTTAAGCCTGTCAGTCACACGAGGATCATTAAAAGTGCACGTAACCTGCTCACTGCCAGACAGAGTTTCTCCTCTCGCTCGAACACCTCACATCCATTTTCTATGATGCCAAATCCCTCTCGATTCATTGCCAAATGTTAATTTTCTCTCTGCTTGTAGCTGGCTGGTAAACCTCGAACTTAATAGAGTGGTCTCTGCATGCCATTAGCTCAACATGCCGCTCACTAGACTACCTACCTGTAAACCCATGTTTAGTGGAACTGAGACCATTCTCCTGACCCTGGCTGAGGGTAAACTGGTTTATTTCCTTCTCATGTAAGTAAGTGAGTAAGTTTATTCAGGTACATATACACAAACACAGTTACATAGAATTATCATACATAGCAGCATATGTGTAGAGAACCTAAGATAACCCAAAAAAGTCAGACAGAGTGACTTATTTCCATTGGGGTCCTTTAATGTACCGGACCACTAAAACAACTAAATATATTTCAAATAAATTTACAATAATTTAATAATAAACAAACACAATGAAAGATCGCAGTAAACAGGTGATATCAGAATTTGCAAAACAACAACTGTGAAAGCATAGTGAAATTCCAAGCGCTTTCGTGACTTATCACATTATCAAGTAACTTTACATATATATATATATATATATATATATATATATATATATATATATATATATATATATATATATATATATATATATATATATATATATATATATATATATATATATATATACATATACACACATATATATATATATATATACATATATATATATATATATATATATATATATATATTATATATATATATATATATTATATATATATACATATATACATATATATATATATATATATATAAATATATATATATATATATATATATATATATATATATATATATATATATATATATATATATATATATATATATATATATGTGTGTGTGTGTGTGTGTGTGTGTGTGTGTGTGTGTGTGTGTGTGTGTGTGTGTGTGTGTATGTAAAACAACCACTGTGAAAGAATAGAGAAGTTCCAAGCGCTTTCGTGACTACTCACATTATCAAGGAACAATGAAAGTAAAGCATCAAAGGAAGGTATATAAAGGGGTAGCCCACACCTCACTATCAGATCCCACAACAACGAAACACCTGACGCGAGACAGCAGGCCCGCCGGCCGAACTAGACAGGTCCTTCATACAACCCACCAACAAACTGTTCTACCCAAGAAATAAGAAATTTAAAAAATTATTATTTATCCAATGTATTATTAAATTCTTCCCAAATTCTATTAATTATAAATGGATCTAATTTATATAAACCAAAGGAAATATTCATATTATTGTCAAAACTGTTTTTTATGAAACAAGATTCAATTTTATTCCTATCGACCATGGACTTGCTTGATACTACTTTCTCAACTTTTTGAAAATCAATTGGATGGTTAAAATCTCTTACATGAATAAATAGAGCATTGGAATCTTGTCCAGTTCTAATGCTATATTTATGTTGTTTTAATATTAGCTCGAAATTTTTACCAGTTTGACCGTAATAAACTTTATCGCAAATTTTACAAGGAATCTTATAGACGCATCCATCAGCATTTTGGGGGGAATTCTTTATCAAAAGTTTTTTACTGTATCAAGATTTTTGTATACAACTTTAATATTAAAAGTCTTAAGAAGAGAAGGCATATCAACCAGGTTTTCATGGTAAGGGAGAACCAACATATTTTTAGTTGAATAAGGCTGGTTGTCCCTTTTTGGATTGTAAAAATTATTTCTAGCAACTTTTAAAGATTTATCAATTACATTTCTTGGGTATTTCAAATCATTACCTATTTCATAAATTTTGGATGTTTCCTCATCTATGAACTCTGGACTACAAATTCGTAAAGCACTCAAAAACACTGATGAGAAAACAGACAGTTTGACTCTATCTTGATGCGAGGAATAATAGTGGACATATGAACAGTTATTTGTAGGTTTTCTGTAAATTTTAAATTTGAATTCATTATTACCCTTAATAATTAAAACATCTAGAAAAGGCAATGAGTTATTTTCTTCAAATTCAACAGTAAAATTTATAGAATGGACTAAGCTATCTAATTTGCCAAGGAAATGGTGTATATCTACATTTTTGGACATAAGACACAAAATATCATCAACATATCTGAACCATTTAGCTCTATTAGGGAGGATTGTGTTAAGTAACCTTGTTTCAAAAAATTCCATGTATAGGTTACTAAGAACAGGTGAAAGAGGATTTCCCATTGCCATACCAAACTTCTGAGTGTAAAACTTATCATTAAATACAAATTTTGCATCAACAATGCAGAGTTTAATAAGTTTAATGATAGTAGGAACTGGCAATGGTAAATAATTATTAACGAGTTCTTCAGATAAGAAACTTAATAAATCATCAACAGGAACTTTCGTAAACAAGGAAGTAGCATCAAAACTAACCATGTTAAAATCATTTAAGTCAGTCAATGAGCTTAATTTATCAACTATATCTACGTTCTTTTTAACATTAAAGTTAAAAATTTTGCCAACAATGAATTCAATGAATTCAAATTTAAAATTTACAGAAAACCTACAAATAACTGTTCCTATGTCCACTATTATTTTTCCCATCAAGACAGAGTTAAACTGTCTGTTTTCTCATCAATGTTTTTGAGAGCTTTACGAATTTGTAGTCCAGAGTTCATAGATGAGGAAATATCCAAAATTAATGAAATAGGTAATGATTTGAAATACCCAAGAAATGTAATTGATAAATCTTTTAAAGTTGCTAGAAATAATTTTTACAATCCAAAAAGGGACAACCAGCCTTATTCAACTAAAAATATGTTAGGTAAGACACATATGCAACAGTTAGGTATCTTTATTATGAAACGTTTCGCCTACACAGTAGGCTTCTTCAGTCAAGTACAGAAAAGTTGATAGAAGCAGAAGATACTTGAAGACGATGTAATCAGTCCATCACCCTTAAAGTTTTGAGGTGGTCAGTCCCTCAGTCTGGAGAAGAGCATTGTTCCATAGTATGAAACAATATTGTTTCATACTATGGAACAATGCTCTTCTCCAGACTGAGGGACTGACCACCTCAAAACTTTAAGGGTGATGGACTGATTACATCGTCTTCAAGTATCTTCTGCTTCTATCAACTTTTCTGTACTTGACTGAAGAAGCCTACTGTGTAGGCGAAACGTTTCATAATAAAGATACCTAACTGTTGCATATGTGTCTTACCTAACAACCTGTCCGTATTTTATACCATTTTAATGTTCAACTAAAAATATGTTGGTTCTCCCTTACCATGAAAACCTGGTTGATATGCCTTCTCTTCTTAAGACTTTTAATATTAAAGTTGTATACAAAAATCTTGATACAGTAAAAAAAACTTTTGATAAAGAATTCCCCCCAAAATGCTGATGGATGTGTCTATAAGATTCCTTGTAAAATTTGCGATAAAGTTTATTATGGTCAAACTGGTAAAAATCTCGAACTAAGATTAAAACAACATAAATATAGCATTAGAACTGGACAAGATTCCAATGCTCTATTTCTTCATGTAAGAGATTTTAACCATCCAATTGATTTTCAAAAAGTTGAGAAAGTAGTATCAAGCAAGTCCATGGTCGATAGGAATATAATTGAATCTTGTTTCATAAAAAACAGTTTTGACAATAATATGAATATTTCCTTTGGTTTATATAAATTAGATCCATTTATAATTAATAGAATTTGGGAAGAATTTAATAATACATTGGACAAATAATAATTTTTTAAATTTCTTATTTCTTGGGTAGAACAGTTTGTTGGTGGGTTGTATGAAGGACCTGTCTTGCTCGGCCGGCGGGCCTGCTGTCTCGCGTCAGGTGTTTCGTTGTTGTGGGATCTGATAGTGAGGTGTGGGCTACCCCTTTATATACCTTCCTTTGATTCTTTACTTTCATTTTTACATTAACATTAATGAAAAAATATATCTTTAAACGTACAAGAGAAAATTTTAGAAAGGGCTTAATTTTAAAGTTCTTGCTAATTGACCAGTTTTACATATTCGGCACGACATATATATACAAAGCGTATATCTGGGTGATTTCTGCTGGTGATTTACATATATCATTCTGGGTCTGCACGTATGTTTACGCAGGAAAACAAGGCCTCGTCTGAATCTAAAATGAGCTGATTTTACCCATTTCATTGTAAATTCTTTTTCATATATAATTATATATGATCATGTTACAAGGTCTTCAAGTACTGCACCTGACTTCTGGTTTTAGTGTATAACTCAGCATCCTCATGCCTCAGTATTAAGTTGATAATGCTTGCTGCGCAGGCGAAATGTCTCACTAATGAAGATACAGGTGGACAGTAGCATAAGAGAATATGGATACACAAAAGGTTTAGGAATTACTTCCCCAAAAAGGGGTTAACATGATTGTATCTGGATATGAAATTCAAATTTATGTTTCACCTCATGCAAGCAAATTTAGGATGATAGCTTAAAATGTCTGGTATCTCATTTTCATTAATATGAGACCTTGATATATCACATTGGTTATTATACTTCTACGTCTCTATATTCTTCAGGAAATGGGCAATCAATAACATAATACTTAAAAAAGTCAACATTATGTTCTTGCATTTAGTTTATTACCTGTGAGTAATGCCAAACTGCTAGACGCACTTGCAGCCAAGTCTGAGCCTGGCTGCTACGACAGCAGTGTGTTCACATTACAAGTTGCTCCGTAAAATAATCTTATCTACGTTTAAGATATCATAGCAAATTATTAATTTACTCAACCTGGAGTCTACCTACCTGGCATCTAACTGTATTCCCATGACATTTAGATTCATTATTTACTTTTCTCCTAATGTTATTTCTAATGCTTGACACAAATATACTAATGATATATTCTGTTATTTTCCTTTAAGGTACTTTTGTTAATTTTATCATGTAGGAATAATTAAGTGTTTGACGGAGTTCGTAAGAACTGTACATTAATTTCTTTCCCTTTGAAATGCTAATATCTACGTTTGGTTTCTCCAATGCGTATGTAGTATTGAGCCACTACGTGAGTCAAGTCCATTCAGTGATGACACAGAATCCATAATCATCAAGGAGTCCAGTTCATTCTCGTAAGCTAACAAACTATTCAGTTTGTAAAGTAGGAGGCCAGTTGTTAATTAACTCTTCCGCCTAACTCGACATGATTACAGATGCAGCCCTGCCAGTAGAGTAGACTCTTGCTTACGTACATCGATGTATATAATTTGTGATTAATTCTTACTAACAGTTAAGCGAGAAGTTTGTTCTCGACAAGTTGCTTTTGCAAGTGATTTAACAAAGAAATGACGAATATTAACAATACTAACTGCAAGACAAAGGTTGATGAAGTTGAGACTGTGCGGTGCGACCTGCCACGGTTACATTGCCACCAAGGACTCTACTGTAACTACCGCAGATGGGCGTCGAACCTCTTATCTAAATTCTTCTTTCTGATGCTAGTTAATTAAGCACTTGGCTGATGTGGACGAAGAAGAAATAAACATTGTATGTAAATTGCTGTTTCTGTGGGCGTTTATATTTTTCTGATGTTCTGAACAATGAATGAGGCGCAGTTTTGTATAATGCCAGAGTGAGAGAGAGAGAGAAAGAGAGAGAGAGAGAGAGAGAGAGAGAGAGAGAGAGAGAGAGAGGAGAGAGAGAGAGAGAGAGAGAGAGAGAGAGAGAGAGAGGAGGAGAGAGAGAGAGAGAGAGAGAGAGAGAGAGAGAGAGAGAGAGAGAGAGAGAGAGAGAGAGAGAGAGTAGCTGAGCGGTGACGTGACAAGCAGGACCTCGACCGTGCAAAAACTGGCCACGCTGCTAAATGGTGGAATTGAACGTTGACCTTTGACCCTCATCCCTTGCCTTCTCCCTTGTCCCCTCATCTAGACTTCTCTTTCCCCACGCTCGTCACCCCTCTCTTCCTCCTCTCCCACGCTCGTCGCCCCTCTCTTTCTCCTCTCCCACGCTCGTCACCCCTCTCTTCCTCCTCTCCCACGCTCGTCACCCCTCTCTTTCTCCCCTCCTTATTGCCTTTTCTCCGTTGACGCGCAAAGTCGAGATTAGTAATTAAAGAAGGAAATGAAGGTTGACTATATTAATCCATACAAACTGAGGAGGGAGTCGAAGAGGCACTCGTCATGCAAGAATGATTCTAGGTAAACATTGTCACTCAGTAGGTGGGTGCAGGCCAGCTGCTGAGACCCATCATCTTCGACAACAGTTTCTCTCAACAAAACTACTCTTTTCGTATCATATGATTGAGGGTGAGATGGTGTTGTTGTTCCTTATACTGTTGTTGTTCCTGTTACTGCTGCTGCTACTGCTGCTGTTGTTCCTGCTGTTGTTGTTGTTCCTGTTGCTGCTGCTGTTGTTGTTTCTGATGCTTCTGCTCCTGCTGTTGCTGTTGCTGCTGCTGCTGCTACTGCTGTTGTTCCTGCTGCTGTTTCTGCTGCTGTTGCTGCTGCTCCTGCTACTGCTGCTCCTGCTTCTGCTGCTGCTACTGCTGCTGTTGTTGTTACTGCTGCTGCTCCTGCTGCTGCTTCTGCTGCTGTTGTTGTTGCTGCTACTGTTCCTTCTGTTGCTGCTCGAATGATGACTGATGGTGAATGAAGAGGGGAAGAAGTGGGGAGGAAGAAGAGGAGAAGAAGAGGGGAGGAAGAAAAGGAAAGATGAGAGGAAGAAAAGGAAAGATGAGAGGAAGAAGATGGAGACAGATAATGAGCAGATGATGGAGGAAGATAATAGGAAGATATCAAGGCAATGATTTCTTATAACTCAGCAGTCTTCAAGCTGGCACTGGACAAGCACCTAAAGTCAGTTCCTGATCAGCCGGGCTGTGGCTCGTACGTTGGTTTGCGTGCAGCCAGCAGCAACAGCCTGGTTGATCAGGCTCTGATCCACCAGGAGGCCTGGTCACAGACCGGGCCGCGGGGGCGTTGACCCCCGGAACTCTCTCCAGGTAAACTCCAGGTACCACATGTAGTTTACCGGTATACAGTGGATGCTGGCAGACGACAGTAGAAGATGCACGATAGACAGTGGATGCTGGCAGACGACAGTAGAAGACGCACGATAGACAGTGGATGCTGGCAGACGACAGTTGAAGACGCACGATAGACAGTGGATGCTGGCAGACGACAGTAGAAGACGCACGATAGACAGTGGAGGCTAGTAGACGACAGTAGAAGACGCACGATAGACAGTGGATGCTCGCAGACGACAGTAGAAGACGCACGATAGACAGTGGATGCTCGCAGACGACAGTAGAAGACGCACGATAGACAGTGGATGCTGGCAGACGACAGTTGAAGACGCACGATAGACAGTGGATGCTGGCAGACGACAGTAGAAGACGCACGATAGACAGTGGAGGCTAGTAGACGACAGTAGAAGACGCACGATAGACAGTGGAGGCTAGTAGACGACATAGACAGCCTAGGGTAGATAGTAAATGTTGGCAGACGATGGTAGACGGAGGGACGTCAGCAGACGAAACCAGACAACAGAAGACGACGTAGGACTAAGCAGTAGAAGCAGGCTAGAGGACAGAGAGTGACAGGAGTGCAAAAACCAGGTTTCAGACGGAGGAGAGAGGAATTCAGAGGGCAGGACCTCTCTGCCTCCTGAGACTGGTGGGTTTGGCACCGACCTGCTGCAAATATAAGACCATTCACGGCCGCCCACAATGTTTTTGTCCTCTCCTTCTCCTCCTTTTCTTTTTCCTCATCCTCTTCTTTTTTCTTCTTCTTCTTCTTCTTCTTCATCATCATCTTTCTTTTTCCCATCCCGTTGTGTCTCGCCAAGTACTGTTTAATCTGGTACATCTCATCCAGTCCTGTTAATCCCGTTAAGTTTATCCAGTCGTGAAGCGAAGACAACGACAGAAGCTTTCAAATTAACATATTTCACTCTGTAGAGATTTATAAAGCTAACAAGGAGCGAAACAAGACTTGATAAAGCTCTTCTCAAAGTGAAACATGACTTGTAAAGCTCTATACAGAGTGAGAAATATAACTACGAGCGTCTCCATCACTGCACTCGTTACTCGGCCGTTACTAGCGCTATTTTATTTTTCTTCCACTGTTCGAATTCATCTAATGTTGGGATCCCGTGACAAACAGACACAGAAACAACGGAAATGCTTTAATTTAACCGTGTATCGTCCGCTGTGTGACACAGGGTCAAGTACCTCAACCAGGTGCTCAGTCACGCTCCGTCAAGTTACGTCGTGTTCAGTCACGCTCCGTTCCGTTATGCTCTGTTTATTCACGCTCCGTTGCGTTACACTGAGTTTACTCCGAACAGTTCTTCACTGTCCCAAACTGTTTCATACTGTCCCAAACAGTTTCACAGTGACGCCGGCAGTTTTAGACTGCCCTTATCTGCTGCAAACTGACTCAAACAAATATTTAAAATAATCCTGGCAGTCAGCCCCTGCTCATGAATACCAACGGAAGAAAGAGAGAGAGAGAGAAAGAGAGAGAGAGAGAGAGAGAGAGAGAGAGAGAGAGAGAGAGAGAGAGAGAGAGAGAGAGAGAGAGAGAGAGAGAGAGAGAGAGAGAGAGAGAGAGAGAGAGAGAGAGAGAGAGAAAGGCAGACAGACAGACAGACAGACAGACAGACAGACAGACAGACAGACAGACAGGCACACACACACACACACACACACACACACACACACACACACACACACACACACACACACACACACACACACACGGACTCGACCCCCGCAACCTCAACTAGGTGAGTACACACGTACACACAACGGAACAAGATTATAAACGATAACCAGCACGGATTCATGGAAGGCAAATCCTGTGTCACAAACCTTCTGGAGTTCTAGGACAAAGTTACAGAAGTGCGACACGAGAGAGAGGGGTGGGTTGACTGCATTTTCTTGGAGTGCAAGAAGGTCTTCGACACAGTTCCTCACAAGAGACTAGTGCAGAAACTAGAGGATCAGGCGCGTATAAGAGGGAGGGCACTGCAGTGGATAAGAGAATACCTGACAGGGAGGCAACAACGAGTCATGGTACGGGATGAGGTATCATAGTGGGCACCTGTGACGAGCGGGGTCCCAGAGGGGCCGATCCTAGGACCAGTGCTATTTCTGGTATATGTGAATGACATGATGGAAGGGATAGACTCAGAGGTGTCCCTGTTCGCAGATGATGTGAAGTTAATGAGGAAAATTAAATCAGTTGAGGACCAGGCAGGACTTCAAAGAGACCTGGACAGACTGGACACCTGGTCCAGCAACTGGCTTCTTGAATTCAACCCTGCCAAGTGCAAAGTCATGAAAATCGGAGAAGGGCAAAGAAGACCGCAGACAGAGCATAGACTAGGTGGCCAAGGACTGCAAACCTCACTCAAGGAGAAAGACCTTGGGGTGACCATAACACCGAGCATGTCTCCAGAGGCACACATCAACCGGATAACTGCTGCAGCACAGGGGCGCCTGGCAAACCTGAGAATAGCGTTCCGATACCTTAGTAAGAAATCGTTCAAGACACTGTACACTGTGTACATCAGGCCCATACTGGAGTATGTAGCACCAGTTTGGAACCCACACCTGGGCAAACACGTCAAGAAATTAGAGAAAGCGCAAAGGTTTGCAACAAGGCTAGTTCCAGAGCTCAGGGGTATGTCCTACGAAGAAAGGTTTAGGGAGATCGGACTGACGACATTGGAGGAGAGGCGGGTCAGAGGAGACATGATAACGACATACAAAATACTGTGTGGAATAGATAAGGTAGACAGAAACAGGTTGTTCCAGAGAGGGGACACAGAAACAAGGAGTCTCAATTGGAAGCTGAAGACTCAGACGTGTCATAGGGATGTTATAAAGTATTTCTTCAGTCATAGAGTCGTCAGGAAGTGGAATAGCCTAACAAGTGATGTAGTGGATGCAGGAACCATACATAGCTTTAAGACTAGGTATGACAAAGCTCTGGAGGCAGAGAGAGAGAGAGAGAGAGAGAGAGAGGACCTAGTAGCGATCAGTGAAGAAGCGGGGCCAGGAACTGTGAATCGATCCCTGAAACCAAAATTAGGTGAGTACACACACACGCAGGGTGATGGAGCACCTGGAGCAGAACAAGGTTATAAACGACAGCCAGCACGGATTCTTGGAAGGCAAATCTTGTGTCACAAATCTACTACAGTTTTAGGACAAGGTAACTGAAGTAAGACATGAGAGGGAGGGGTTACCTGGAGGTTACCTGGAGGTTATTCCGGGGATCAACGCCCCCGCGGCCCGGTCCACGACCAGGCCTCCCGATGGATCAGGGCCTGATCAACTAGGCTGTTACTGCTGGTCGCACGCAGTCCGACGTACGAGCCACAGCCCGGCTGATCCGGCACCGACTTTAGGTATCTGTCCAGCTCTCTCTTGAAGGCAGCCAGGGGTTTATTGGCAATTCCCCTAATGCTTGATGGGAGGCTGTTGAACAGTTTTGGGCCCCGGACACTTATGGTGTTTTCTCTTAGTGTACCAATGGCGCCCCTACTTTTTATTGGCGGCATTTTGCATCGCCTGCCCAGTCTTTTACTTTCGTAGGGAGTGATTTCTGTGTGCAGATTTGGGACCATTCCTTCCAAGATTTTCCAAGTGTAGATTATGATATATCTCTCCCTCCTGCGTTCCAACGAGTACAAGTCAAGTGCTTCCAAGCGTTCCCAGTAGTTAAGATGCTTGACAGAACTTATACGTGCAGTAAAGGATCTCTGTACACTCTCTAGATCTGCGTTTTCACCTGCTTTGTATGGAGATGTTAATGTACAGCAGTATTCCAGCCTAGAGAGAACAAGTGATTTGAAAAGGATCATCATGGGCTTGGCATCTCTCGTTTTGAAAGTTCTCATTATCCATCCTATCATTTTCTTTGCACGTGCGATCGTGGCACTGTTGTGATCCTTGAAAGTGAGATCCTCAGACATTACTACTCCCAGGTCCCTTACATTATTTTTCCGCTCTATTGTATGGCCGGAGTCAGTAGTATACTCTGTTCTAGTTATTATCTCCTCCAGTTTTCCATAACGGAGTAGTTGGAATTTGTCCTCATTGAACATCATATTGTTTACCGTTGCCCACTGGAAAACTTTGTTTATATCTTCTTGGAGGTTAACCGCGTCCTCAGCAGATGACAGCCTCATGCAGATCCTAGTATCATCCGCAAAGGATGATACGGTGCTGTGGTGTATATCTCTGTTTATGTCTGATATGAGGATAAGGAATAAGATGGGGGCAAGTACTGTGCCTTGTGGAACAGAGCTCTTCACTATGGCAGCCTCCGATTTAACTCTGTTGACCACTACTCTTTGTGTTCGATTTGTTAGGAAGTTGAAGATCCATCTCCCCACTTTCCCAGTTATTCCTTTAGCACGTATTTTATGGGCTATTACGCCATGATCGGGTTGATTACATTTTCTTGGACTGCAAGAAGGCCCTCGACAGTTCTTCACAAGAGATTAGTACGGAAGCTAGAGGATCAGGCACGTATAGCAGGAAGGGCACTGCAATGGATGAGAGAATACCTAACAGGGAGGCAACAGCAAGTCATGGTCCGTGATGAGGTATCACAGTGGGCGCCTGTGACGAGCGGGGTCCCACAGGAGTCAGTCCTGGGACCAGTGCTATTCTTAGTACGTATATGTGAATGACATGACGGAAAGGTTAGACTCAGAAGTGTCCCTGTTTACAGATTATGTGAAGTTAATGAGGAGAATTAAATCAGGTGCGGACCAGACAGGTCTACAAAGAGACCTGAACAGGCTGGATGCGTGGTCCAGGAACTGACTCTTAGAATTTAACTCCGCCACATGCAAAGTCATGAAGATTGGGGAAGGGCAAAGAAGACCGCAGACAGAGTATAGGCTAGGAGGCCAAAGACTGCAAACCTCATTCAAGGAGAAAGATCTAGGGGTGAGTATAATACCGAGTACGTCGCCAGAAGCACATATAAACCAGATAACTGTCGCGGCATATGGGCGCCTGGCAAACCTGAGAATAGCGTTCCGATACCTCGGTAACGAATCGTTCAAGATTCTATACACTGTGTACGTCAGGTCCATACTGGAGTACGCAGCACCAGTTTGGAACCCACACCTGGACAATCACATCAAGAAATTAGAGAAAGTGCAAATGTTTGCAACAAAGCTGGTTCAAGAGCTAAGGGGAATGTCCTACGAAGAAAGGTTAAGGGAAATTGGTCTGACGACACTGGAGGACAGGAGGGTCAGGGGAGACATATTAACGACATACAAAAATACTGCGTGGAATAAACAAGGTGGACAGAGACAGGATGTTCCAGAGAGGGGACACAGAAACAAGGGGTCACAATTGGAAGCTGAAGACTCAGGTGAGTCAGTGGGATGTTAGGAAGTATTTTTTTTTAGCCACAGAGTTGTTAAGAAGTGGAATAATCTGGCAAGCGATGTAGTGGAGGCAGGAACCATACATAGTTTTAAGGCGAGGTATGATAAAGCTCAGGGAGCAAAGAGAGTGAGGACCCAGTAGCGGCCAGTGAAGAGGCGTGGCCAGGAGCTGAGTATCAACCCCTGCAACCACAATTGGGTGAGTACACACAAACACACACACACACACACACACACACACACACATACACACACACACACACACACACACACACACACACACACACACACACACACACACACACACACAACAGTATGGCAAGAGAAAGATAAAAGATGCCTGACAACCTTCCGTTACCAACGAAGGTACAATAGCCAGCACAAACGTTGGTATTGTTCGTAATTAAAACTAGTACTGGCATACCCAGGTAACACAAACAGCAGCACCAAATTAATAACAACCAGTAACAGCAACAACAACAGCAACACCAGCAGCAGCAACACCAGCAGCAACAACAGCAGCAGCAGCAGCAACAACACCAGCAGTAACAACAACAACAGTCACAAGAACAGCAATCACAACATCAGCAGTAACAACACCAGCAGCAACAGCAGCAGTAGCATCATCGTCATCATTAGCTCAGTGGTGACGTGTACTTAGCTCTGTGAAGACCTGTTTGCGCGCTCTCTACGAATTGAAGCAAGATGCCCCCCATCGAGCAACTTTACCAACAGCTTAAGGAAGAATTGAGGTTGGCGAAGATGGAGATTCGGCGACTGACCGAGGAAAACAAGAAGATTCGTAGTAGTCCTCCTGTTTTGAGTCCTCAGGTCAAGAAAGGAAACTGGTCAGTGGTTGGACAGCAGGGAACGAAGTTGACGATCAGGAAGACGAATGGAAAGGTAGAAACGTTGAAGAAGAAAGAGACTGCCGTGGAAACTGTTGTGGAAACATCTAATACATTCTCAGTGCTACCCGACGAATGTGAGTCGACTACTGGGAACATCACGACGAACGACACCAAGGAAGGTAAGAATATTGTTGTTGTTGGGGATAGCCAAGTTAGGTATATGGATAGGGCGTTCTGCTTGAAGGACAGGAGTAGGAGACAGAGAGTTTGCTTTCCTGGGGCTGGGATGGAGGATATTGTTAGCCGTCTGGATGACATCATGAGAGGTAATGGGAGCAATCCTATTATCTGTCTCAGTGCTGGAGGCAACGATGTTGGCAGACATAGGAGTGAAGACTTGATTAGCAGGTATAGGACAGCAATAGAAATAATTAGGAGTAAGGGTGAGAACCCTGTCATATGTGGTATTTTGTCAAGGAGAGGAGTTGGAAATGAATGGTTGTCCAGGGCAATTGGTGTCAATTGCTGGCTGGACAAATACTGTAAGGAAAATGCGGTAACATTCATTGACAACTGGGACCTCTTCTATGGCAGAAATGACATGCATGCCAGGGATGGGGTTCACTTATCTAGGTCTGGGGTGGGAGCACTGGCAACTGCAGTGGAGGGAGCTGTTAAGACTTTAAACTAGGAATAGTTAGTGGTATGGGTTTTGGCAGGAAAACAGTGAAGTCCCAGTGTAGTAATATTATGAATTGTAGGGGAACTAGTAATAAGCAGAACGAGGTAGATATTGAAAAGCCAGTGACACTGGGTGATAAGGACAGTAATAGGTTTAGTAGAAAAACAGAAATGAGCAGGAAGGGTAAAGAGAAAGGAGAGTCTTTCAATGTTTATTATGCTAATAGCCGTAGTGCTAGGAATAAGATGGACGAGTTGAGATTAGTTGCTAGTGCAGGTAACATTGATGTATTTGCCTTAACTGAGCCTGCAGAATGTCACATTCAGGGTTTTAAATTGTTCCAAGTAGATAGAAGTATCGGGAAGGGGGGTGGGGTGGCATTGTATGTCCGAGATCGCTTGAACTGTTGCATAAAAACGGGTATTAAGTCTGAAGTAACACATACAGAGTCTGTTTGGATAGAATTTTCAGAGAGGCATGAAAAACTGATTTTAGGCGTGATATACCGTCCCCCAAACTTAGATAGGGACCAAGGGAGACTACTATGGGAGGAAACTGTTAAGGCCACAAGGCACGATAATGTAGTAATTCTAGGAGACTTTAACTTTAGTCATATTGATTGGAATTTCTTGATTGGGAATTTAGAATCATACGACTTCTTAGAAGTAGTTCAGGATTGTTTTTTGAAGCAGTTTGTGACAGAACCTACAAGGGGAAAAAACCTGCTTGACTTAGTTCTGGCAAACAATGAATCCCTTGTTAATAATTTAGAAATTTCAGAGGAACTGGGTACTAGCGACCACAAATCAATTACATTTAGCATTGAATGGAAATACGACAGTAGCGATAACTCAGTAACAGTCCCAGATTTTCGCTTAGCAGATTACGATGGGCTTAGAGAACACTTATCATCTGTTGACTGGGGTAACGAAGAGAGCTATCAATATGACAGTTTTCTGAACACTATACATGCTGCACAAAGAACGTTTATCCCATATAAAGAAATTAGATCAAATAGAAATGACCCAAAATGGATGAATAATAGGCTCAAATATGTACTAGGGCATAAGAAAGGAATTTATAGGCGTATCAAAATAGGTGAGGGTCATTTTATGAATCAGTATATTGACATTAAGAGGGACATTAAAAAGGGGATCAGAAAAGCTAAAAGGGACTATGAAACTAAAGTTGCTAGGGATTCTAAAACTAACCCAAAAAGTTTTTTCCAGGTCTATAGAACAAAAGTTAGAGATAAGATAGGTCCCCTTAAAAATAACTAGTATTCACCTTACTCTGAGCCTTTATATACCCTCTGTGTCCATGTATTGTTTGTAATGGCTTGATAAAGCTCCTGGAGAGCGAAACGTTGCCACAATAAATGTCACATTAGTTGCACTTGTGTCCTTTTACTTTACATATTGTCGGTAATTCTACCAACTTTATTACAGAAGTAAGAGTCTTCTGAGTTACCATCCCGATATATTCTCTACAGACAGAGGTAGACGACGGTGACAGAGTAATTTTCTCATTGAACAGAACCTTTCTCTCTGTCTGTCTCTCTCTCTCTCTCTCTTTACTTCCCCATTCTCCTCCCCTTCTCTTCCTTTCCCCTTCTCCACGTCTTTCATCCTGCCAGTCCTTCCCTCTCCCCATTTTTTCCCTCTATCTCTTTCTCTCCCCGTCGTTCCCTCTTCATTCTTAACCTCCTTTCACCCCCGTACTCCTCCTTCTCCTTCATTTCCCCTTTCTTCCCTCTATTCATCTCCCTTTCCGTCATCAACAACTCCTCCCCCACCTCCCCATCCTCCCTATCACCTCCCCATCCTCCCCTCTCACCTCCCCATCCTCCCCTCTCACCTCCCCATCCCCCCTCTCACCTCCACATCCTCTCCTCTCACCTCCCCATCCTCCCCTCTCACCTCCCCATCCTCCCCTCCCTCTCCCTTGTATAACTTATATGAACAACTCTTCTTCTTTTTGTCGAGGAGTGAAAGTTAAATTATCTAGTGTGTGTGTATGTGAGTGTGTGTGTGTGTGTGTAGTGTTGTGTGTGTGTGTGTGTGTGTGTATGTGTATAGTGGTGTGTGTGTGTGTGTGGTGTGTGTGTGTGTGTAGTGTGTGTGTGTATGTTGTGTGTGTGTGTGTGTGTGTGTGTGTGTGTGTATGTGTGTTGTGTGTGTGTGGGGGGGGTGGGGTGTGTGTGTGTGTGTGTACTCACCTAGTTGTACTCACCTAGTTGAGGTTGCGGGGAGCGAGTCCGAGCTCCCTGGCCCCGCCTCTTCACCTGATCGCTACTAGGTCACTCTCTCCTGAGCCGTGAGCTTTATCATCCCTCTGCTTAAAGCTATGTATGGATCCTGCCTCTGCTCCACTACATCGCTTCCCAAACTAATTCCACTTACTGACTATCTCTGTGGCTGAAGAAATCTTCCCAACATACCTGTGATTCATCTGTGTCTTTAGCTTCCAACTGTGTCCCCTTGTTAACAGTGTCCAATTCACCTCTGAGAACATCCGTCTTTGTCCACCTTGTCAATTCCTCTCAGTATTTTGTATGTTGGTTATCATGTTCCCCCTTGATCTCTCCTGTCCCTCCAGTGTCGTCAGGTTATTTCCCTTAACCTCTCCTCGTAGGACATACCTCTTAGGCTCTGGGACTAGTCTTGTTGGGCAAACCTTTGCACTTTCTCTAGTTTCGTCTTTACGTGCTTGGCTAGGGTGGGTTCCAAACTGGTGCCGCATACTCCAATATGGGCCCAACGTATAACGGTGTACAGGGCATGAACGATTCCTTATTAAGATGTCAGGAATGCTGTTCTGAGTTTGCTAGCGCTCCATATGCTGCAGCAGTTATTTGGTTGATGTGCCTTCAAAGGAAAAAAAAAAAAGAATTTTTGTGCCTGGTGTTATACTCACCCCAAGATCTTTTTCCTTGAGTAGGTTTTGTAGTCTGCTGACCCCCCTGACTGTACTCCGTCTGCGCCTTCTTTGCCCTTTCCCCCAATCTCATGACTTTGCACTTGGTGGATTGAACTCCAGGAGCCAATTGCTGACCAGTTCTGCAGCCTGTCCAGATCCTTTTGTAGTTCTGCTGGTCCTCGATCGAGTGTATTCTTCTCATCAACTTCACGTCATCTGCAAACCAGGGACAAACCTCAG
>NC_069399.1:94773749-94776249 GCF_026875155.1 Cherax quadricarinatus | reverse complement strand
GATTTATTTCTTCTCATCAACTTCACATCATCTGCGAATAGGGACACTTCAGTGTCTATTCCTTCCATCATGTCGTTCGTATATATCAAAAATAGCACTGGCCCTAGAACTGAGCCCTGTGGGACCCCTCTCATCACAGGCGCCCACTGTGATACCTCTTCACGTACCATGACTCGTTGCTGCCTCCCTGTCAGGTATTCCCTGATCCACTGCAGTGCCCTCCCTGTTACATGCGCCTGATCCTCAAGCTTCTGCACTATTCACTTGTGGGGAACTGTGTCAAAGGCCTTCCTGCAGTCTAGGAAAACGCAATCAACCCATCCCTCTCTCTCGTGTCTTACTTCTGTTACCTTGTCATAAAACTCCAGGAGGTTTGTGATACAAGATTTGCCTTCCATGAACCCATGCTGGTTTTCATTTATAATCTTGTTCCTGATAATCTTCTCCATGACTTTGCACACAATACATGTCAGAGACACAGGTCTGTAGTTTAGCGCCTCGTTTCTGTTTTCTTTCTTAAATATGGGGACTACATTTGCTGTCTTCTATTTCTCAGGTAGTTGCCCAGTTTCAAGGGATGTGTTGAAGATTGTGGTTAGAGGCACGCACAGCATCTCTGCTCCTTCTCTAAGGACCCATGGGGAGATGTTGTCCGGTCCCATCGCCTTTGAGGTATCAAGGTCACTTAGCAGCTTCTTCACCTCCTCCTCGGTTGTTCGTATGTCACCCAACACTTGGTGGTATACTCCCTCTTGATGTTCCCTTCTGTACTGACTTCCCACAGCCCTTCCTGTCTTTACTGTAAAACTCCCTTAAATCTCCTGTTTAGCTCCTCACATACCTCCTGGTCATTTCTTGTGAGTTCTCCCCCTTCTGTCCTTAATCTGATCACCTGGTCTTTGACTGTTGTCTTCTCCCTGATGTGGCTATACAACAGTTTCGGGTCAGTCTTGATTTTCGATGCTATGTCATTTTCATACTGTCGCTGGGCCTCCCTCCTTACCTGTGCGTACTCGTTCCTGGCTCTGCGACTGATCTCCCTATTTTCGTGTGTTCTCTGCCTTCTGTACTTTTTCCATTCTCTACTGCACTTTGTTTTTGCCTCCTTACACCGTCGGGTAAACCAGGGGCTCGGTCTGGTCTTCCCGTTGTTTCTGTTGCTCTTGGGAATAAACCTTTCCACTGCCTTCTTGCATTTTGTTGTTACATATTCCATCATTTCATTTACTGGCTTTCCTGACAGTTCTCTGTCCCACTGGACCTCCCGCAGGAAGTTCTTCAACCCTATGTATTGTGTGTGTTTGTGTTTGTGTGTGTGTGTGGGGGGGGGGGGGGAATCAGACCCATTGCGGTTGGAAACACTCTTCGCCGTCTCGTTGCCAAAGCACCAGTAAGAAACATTCGCCTAGAAGCTGCCAGTTTGCTCCAGCCACACCAACTGGGCTTTGGGGTCCCTCTAGGCAGTGAAGCTGCAGCTCATGCGGCAAGGGCCTACATCAGAGACCTACCAGAAGACAAGGCCATAGTCAAACTTGATTTTAGAAATGCCTTTAATATGGTAAAGAGAGATGCTGTCTTGCGAGCTGTTCGGGATCGCTTCCCCAGTCTTTTTCCGTTCATTTCAGCCGGCTACAGCAAACCCTCAATTCTTTTGTTTGGAGAACATGAAATTCTCTCATCAGAAGGTGTTCAGCAGGGTGACCCACTCGCTCCACTTCTCTTCTGCTTGGCAGTAAGAGAACTAACTTCCAGCCTACGCAGCGAGCTCAACATCTGGTACCTGGATGATGGCACTCTGGCAGGTACTGAAGAGTCCCTGGTAGGGGACCTAAAACTGGTGAAAACACAGGGAGAAGACTTGGGACTCATCCTCAATCCCTCCAAGTGTGAAATCATCACAGCAAACCAGGAAATAATCAATGCTGTGCGAAGAATTCTCCCAGAAGTCTCTACTACCACTCCGTCCAACAGTACCCTCTTGGGAGCACCGCTGGGTCACCAGGCCATCGACACAGTCCTCAAGGACAAATTGAATGACCTGATGAGAATGGAGGAGAGAATAAGCAATCTTGATGCCCATGATGCTCTGTATCTCCTCACAAGGTGCCTTACTATTCCAAGACTCACTTACTTCCTCAGGTGTGCACCCTCTTTTGACAACCCAACACTTGACGAATATGACGCACACCTGAGGTCAACCCTTAAGAAGGCACTGAACCTGTCACTAGAGGATCAGCAATGGGATCAGGCAACCCTCCCAGTACGACTGGGAGGAATAGGGGTGCGCAAACCAACGCATGTTGCTTTACCTGCTTTTCTGTCTTCGTGTTTGGCTTCCAGTGCATTAGTCAAGAAGATTGTTCCGAACGCTTGAGAGACATGGTAGGAGCTCAAGACCCCAGGTTTACTGAAGCAGCGATTCGGTGGGACACCCTTACAGATTCCTCCAGTAGACCAGCTCCTCCCAAAGAACACAAACAGTCCCACTGGGACAAACCGA
>NC_069399.1:94761249-94766249 GCF_026875155.1 Cherax quadricarinatus | reverse complement strand
GTAGTAGTAGTAGTAGTAGTAGTAGTAGTAGTAGTAGTGACAAAAGTAGTAGTAGTAATAAAGTATGGTAGAGCAATTAATTCGTACATGAGTAAAAGGATATAAAAGCTATTACTTGGGTAACATAAAAATAGGTTGGACAAATATAGACTGGAAAGAGGCAGCCTGTTTCAGTGTTCACTCTCTGTAATGTGCTTTGTGTAGTATAACAGGAGAGACTATGTGATGGCAGGGTTTACTGTTTTCAGGAGGATTCTTGCTAAGACTTCAGAGATGATGAAGCTGCCTTTGTTTTGTTTAATTGTATTCGAAACAGCGATCAGTGCTGATTCGAGGCACTTGCGTCTGCGGAAATTAGTTTCTTTAATCACTAATTGGGCGTCTCTGAATTTCATGAGATGATTGTTATGTAAGACACATATGCAACAGTTAGGTATCTTTATTTCGAAACGTTTCGCCTACACAGTAGGCCTCTTCAGTCGAGTACAGAAAAGTTGATAGAAGCAGAAGAGACTTGAAGACGATGTAATCAGTCCATCACCCTTAAAGTTTTGAGGTGGTCAGTCCCTCAGTCTGGAGAAGAGCATTGTTCCATAGTCTGAAACAATATGGAGTTGAAGTGACAGGATGGAGCCTTATATAGCGCCAGGAGGTGAGACGTAGGTCACTAGTAGAACGCAGATGTTGGGAGGTCAGGTCCCTCTCAAATCTCCATCGTCTTCAAGTCTCTTCTGCTTCTATCAACTTTTCTGTACTCGACTGAAGAAGCCTACTGTGTAGGCGAAACGTTTCGAAATAAAGATACCTAACTGTTGCATATGTGTCTTACATAACAACCTGTCGGTATTTTATACCATTTTAATGTTCATTAGATGATTGGTAGAATTTAGGTGTTGTACACAGGCGTTGTTCAAGTTATAGTTCCTACATGCATCACTTGGTTACGTTACGTGGACGACGTCCTCGCAATAACTCCCAAACGTTTTGATGTATGGAATCTACAGGCAAGGATCAACGAAGTTGAACCGGCGATCCAGTTTACACTAGAAGAAGAGTCCAATGACAAGCTACCTTTCCTCGACGTCCTCATTCACAAGTAGACAACAACCTAAGATTTCAAGTTTATCGGAAACCCACCAATAAAAATGATCTCACACACTTCTATTCCAGTCAAGATACCAAGACCAAAAGAGGCATCATCATCGGGTTTTTCCAAAGAGCATACCGAATTTGTAGTCCTGAGTTTCTTGACGAGGAATGTACTTACATTCACCAAACATTCACTGAGTTACATTTTCCTTCCTTTTTCATCAAAGACTGCAAGAAAAGAGCTCTTCAGATCATTAATTCTCCACGCACCAACACCACTCCCAACAAAGTTATAATTCTTCCCAACAGCCAGGTTGCACTGAACGTTTCAAAAGTACTTTCACAAGCTAACACCAGAGTCGCCATCGCTTCTAGCACTTCAATAAAGGATCTAACCAGGACAAAATCAAAGCACCACGAACCAGTCAACGCAGGAGTTTACACTATACCCTGTGGAGGCTGTGACAAGAATTACGTAGGTGAAACAACAAGAAACCTCGACACCCGCCTCAATGAACACATTTACGCATGTAGGAACGATAACTTGAACAACGCCTGTGTACAACACCGAAATTCTACCAATCATCTCATGAAATTCAGAGACGCCCAATTAGTGATTAAAGAAACTAATTTCCGTAGACGCAAGTGCCTCGAATCAGCACTGATTGCTGTTTCGAATACAATTAAACAAAACAACGGCAGCTTCACCATCTCTGAAGTCTTAGCAAGAATCCTCCTGAAAACAGTAAACCCTGCCATCAATTTATTCAAGATTGATGTACTGACCACATCGACTCAAGGCTGAGGGACTGATTACCTCATTCTCCTCCTGTTCTTCAAGTTTCTCCTTTGTATGGACTGATGAAGCCACTGTGTGACGAAACGTTTCCTCAATAAAGATACCCAAGAGTTGCACATGTGTCTAATTCAACAACATGTCGGTTCTCTGAACCATTCATCTACAAGGTGCTATACTGTATGATGTATGCACACCTCACTAATGCTGCAAACCCTGGTTCATTCAACACAACAATCAATGAACTGTTTCGCCTTAACAACATGCCAAACTTCAACTTTCCAGACACTCCACCATCACAAGACCTTCTCAAGCTAATTCCAGACATTGTTAACTTCACCTCAACCCCTGGTACTACTCGTATCTCTGACCAAGACTCTACTCCAGAACCAACACCACCGTCTACTGCCACCTCTCACCACCCACCACCAGCCCAACAAACCACAACCGACCAACACTCCCTGCCTCCTCTCAACACAGTCACAGAAGACGAAATAGAACCAGAACATTATGAACAACCCTCTGACGACGACGAAGTAGTAATCGAAGAAGTAACCGAAGAAGAAACCACAGGCAACCGTTACCTAAGCCAAGCCTTTAATGGGTCTCTAACCTTCTACACCACCCCCAACCTCCCAACCGAAATGAGCGCAGCTGATATGCTCCACTTAATGAAAGAAGGAGCTGTTAAGTACATCTGCACCAAACCTCACCAAATTCCTTTTGAAAACGCACTATCATACCTCGTGACGAATCTGAACTGCTCCATCCTCAGAATGCAACTATTCCACATGTCCAAGAGAGACTTCAAAAGACTCAAGAGTGGCTCCATCACCAGCGAAGTGTAGCCAAACACACAACACACTTCCGCAACACACAACATGAGCCTCCCGACACCTGACGTCCAAACCAGCTCTTCACCTCAGCCTGAAGCATATCGGCCAGCGAGCACTGTCTGCAGTCTGCTTTCTCATCTTTGTCCTCAACAAGCCCTCTCTATACTGCCTCGCAGTGCCACGCAGCTGGGTTTAGCCCTGGCTCTTTCAGCTACAACTCAAGACCTTCCTCTCACCGACTATTCTCCGTCTGTCCACACTTCCCCACTCACCCACCGGAGTCCCAACAGAAGAGCCTGCTATGTGTGTTCTCAATGTCTGTCCCACGATCG
This sequence comes from Cherax quadricarinatus, assembly GCF_026875155.1. NCBI lineage: Eukaryota > Metazoa > Arthropoda > Malacostraca > Decapoda > Parastacidae > Cherax > Cherax quadricarinatus. The sequence goes on along the minus strand of NC_069399.1, from coordinate 94,763,196 downwards.
ACTTAGCTGCTGGGTTAAGCCCTGGCTCTATTTCTACAACTAAGAACACTCCTCTCCAGCACTATTCCTCGTCTGTCCCGTCTTCCCCGCTCATCCCATTTGGGATCTTACCTGAACTTTCGTTCGTTCGTTCGTTTTGTATTGTTTGTAATGGCTTGATAAAGCTCCTGGAGAGCGAAACGTTGCCACAATAAAATGTCATATTAGTTGCACTTGTGTCCTTTTACTTTACATACACTTTCTTTGATCATTAATTGGGCGTCCCTGAATTTCATTAGATGATTGGAGGAATTTCGGTGTTGTACACAGGCGTTGTTCAAGTTACCGTTCCTATATGCGTAAATGTGTTCATTGAGGCGGGTGTCGAGGTTTCTTGCTGTTTCACCTTCATAAATCTTGTCGCAGCCTCCACAGGGTATAGTGTGAACTCCTGCATTGGCCAAAGGCTGCAAACCTCACTCAAGGAGAAAGACCTAGGAGTGAGTATAATACCGAGTACATCGCCAGAAGCACACATTAACCAGATAACTGCTGCGGCATATGGGCGCTTGGCAAACCTGAGAATAGCGTTCCGGTACCTCAGTAAGGAACCGTTCAAGACTTTATACACTGTGTATGTCAGGCCCATACTGGAGTACGCAGCACCAGTTTGGAACCCACACCTGGTCAAACACGTCAAGAAATTAGAGAAAGTGCAAAGGTTTGCAACAAGGCTAGTTCCAGAGCTAAGGGGAATGTCCTATGAAGAAAGGTTAAGGGAAATCGGTCTGACAACACTGGAGGACAGGAGGGTCAGGGGAGACATGATAACGACATACAAAATACTGCGTGGAATAGACAAGGTGGACAGAGACAGGGTGTTCCAGAGATGGCACACAGAAACAAGGGGTCACAATTGGAAGCTTAAGACTCAGATGAGTCAAAGGGATGTTAGGAAGTATTTCTTCAGTCATAGAGTAGTTAGGAAGTTGAATAGTCTGGCAAGCGATGTGGTGGAGGCAGGAACTATACATAGTTTTAAGACGAGGTATGATAAAGCTCATGGAGCAGGGGGAGAGAGGACCTAGTAGCGGTCGGTGAAGAGGCAGAGCCAGGAGCTGAGTCTCGACCCCTGCAACCACAATTAGGAGAGTACAATTAGGTGGGTGAGTACACAAATACACACACACACACACACACACGCACACACACACAAACACACACACACACACACACACACACACACACACACGCATACACACACACACACACACAGTGGGCACCTGTGACGAGCGGGGTCCCACAGGGGTCGGTCCTAGGACCAGTGCTATTTTCGGTATATGTGAACGACATGACGGAAGGGTTAGACTCAGAAGTGTCCCTGTTTGCAGATGATGTGAAGTTAATGAGGAGAATTAAATCTGATGAGGACCAGGCAGGACTTCAAAGAGACCTGGACAGACTGGACACCTGGTCCAGCAAATGGCTTCTCGAATTTAATCCTGCCAAATGCAAAGTCATGAAGATGGGGGAGGGGCACAGAAGACCACAGACAGAGTATAGGCTAGGTGGCCAAAGACTGCAAACCTCACTCAAGGAGAAAGATCTTGGGGTGAGTATAACACCGAGCATGTCTCCGGAAGCACACATCAATCAGATAACTGCTGCAGCATATGGGCGCCTGGCAAACCTGAGAACAGCATTCGATACCTTAGTAAGGAATCATTCAAGACACTGTACACCGTGTATGTCAGGCCCATACTGGAGTATGAAGCACCTGTTTGGAACCCGCACTTGATAAAGCACGTCAAGAAACTAGAGAAAGTACAAAGGTTTGCGACAAGGTTAGTTCCAGAGCTAAGGGGAATGTCCTATGAGGAAAGATTAAGGGAAATCGGCCTGACCACACTGGAGGACAGGAGGTCAGGGGAGACATGATAACGACATATAAAATACTGCGTGGAATGA
>NC_069399.1:94739872-94760749 GCF_026875155.1 Cherax quadricarinatus | reverse complement strand
TTTATCGACGAGGATCTCAAGACCTCGATCGAGGAACAAAATACCTGTGCGTCGATTGAAACATATCACCAAAATCCCCAACGCCTCTACAATGATCAAGCTAACCTTCTCCAACATCGAGATGGTAATAAAGTTGGTAGAATTACCGACAATATGTAAAGTAAAAGGACGCAAGTGCAACTAATGTGATTTTTTATTGTGGCAACGTTTCGCTCTCCAGGAGCTTTATCAAGCCATTACAAACAATATATGGACACAGAGGGTATAAAAGGCTCAGAGTGAGGTGCAATATAGTGGGGGTACCATTTAGATGTTCACTAGGGGTTTAGTAGTAGTAGTAGTAGTAGTAGTAGTATTAGTAGTAGTATAGTAGTAGTAGAAAGTGTAGTAGTATTAGAAAGTAGTAGTGACAAAAGTAGTAGTAGTAATAAAGTATGGTAGAGCAATTAATTCGTACATGAGTAAAAAGGATATAAAAAGCTATTATTGGGTAACATAAAAATAGGTTGGACAAATAAGACTGGAAAAAAGGCAGCCTGTTTCAGTGTTCACTCTCTGTAATGTGCTTTGTGTAGTATAACAGGAGGGGACTATGTGATGGCAGGTTTAAACTGTTTTCAGGAGGATTCTTGCTAAGACTTCAGAGATGATGAAGCTCCCTTTGTTTTGTTTAATTGTATTCGAAACAGCGATCAGTGCGATTCGAGGCACTTGCGTCTGCGGAAATTAAGTTTCTTTAATCACTAATTGGGCGGTCTCTGAATTTCATGAGATGATTGTTATGTAAGACACATATGCAACAGTTAGGATCTTTATTTCGAAACGTTTCGCCTACACAGTAGGCCTCTTCAGTCGAGTACAGAAAAGTTGATAGAAGAGAAGAGAACTTGAAGACGATTTTTAAATCAGTCCACACCCTTAAAGTTTTGAGGTGGTCAGTCCCTCAGTCTGGAGAAGAGCATTGTTCCATAGTCTAAAACAATATGGAGTTGAAGTGACAGGATGGACCCTTTATATAGCGCCAGGAGGTGAAGACGTAGGTCACTAGTAGAAAGCAGATGTTGGGAGGGCAGGTCCCTCTCAAATCTCCATCGTCTTCAAGTCTCTTCTGCTTCTATCAACTTTTCTGTACTCGACGAAGAAGCCTACTGTGTAGGCGAAACGTTTCGAAATAAAGATACCTAACTGTTGCATATGTGTCTTAACATAACAACCTGTCGGTATTTTATACCATTTTAATGTTCTTAGATGATTGGTAGAATTTAGGTGTTGTACACAGGGGGTTGTTCAAGTTTATAGTTCCTACATGCATCACTTGGTTACGGTTACGTGGACGACGTCCTCGCAATAACTCCCAAACGTTTTGATGTATGGAAACTACAGGCAAGGATCAACGGAAGTTGAACCGGCGATCCAGTTTACACTGAAGAAGAGTCCCCAAAGACAAGCTACCTTTCCTCGACGTCCCCCATTCAAAAGTAGACAACAACCTAAAATTTCAAGTTTATCGGAAACCCACCAATAAAAATGATCTCACACACTTCTATTCCAGTCAAGTACCAAGACCAAAAGAGGCATCATCATCGGGTTTTTTCCAAAGAGCATACCGAATTTGTAGTCCTGAGTTTTTTGACGGGAATGTATTTACATTCCCCAAAACCCTTTACTGGTTAATTTTCCTTCCTTTTTAATAAAGGGACGGCAAAAAAGAGTTTCTTCAGACATTAATTCTCCACGCACCAAAAACCCACTCCCAACAAAGTTTAATTTTTTCCCAACAGCCGGTTGCATGAAGGGTTTCAAAAGTACTTTAAACAAGCTAAAAAACCAGAGTCCCCACGTTTTCTAGAAATTCAATAAAGGATCTAACCAGGCCCAAAATAAAAGCACCCAAACCCAAAGTCAACGCAGGATTTTTACCCCTAACCCTGTGGAGGTTTTGGGAAAAGGAATTACGTAGGTGAAACAAAAAGAAACCCGAAAAACCCGCCTCAATGAACAAAATTTTTACGCATGTGGAACGTTAATTTGGGAACAACCCCTGTTACAACACCGAAAATTTTCCAATCATCTCATAAAATTTCAGAGACCCCAATTGTGTTTTAAAGAAACAAATTTTCCGTAACCAAGTGCCTCGAATCAGCCTGATTGCTGTTTCGAATACAATTAAAAAAAAACCCAACGGCATTTCCCCCTTCTCAAAAGTTTTAGCAAGAATCCCCCTGAAAACAGAAAACCCCTTTGCCATAAAATTTTTTCCCAAATTGATGTACTGACCCCTTTCGCCTCAAGGTTTGGGGGAAACTGATTACCCTCATTCTCCCCCTTTTTTTCCAAAGTTTTTTCCTTTGTATGGACTGATGAAGCCACTGTGTAAACGAAACTTTTCCTCAATAAAGATCCCCAAAAGGATTTGGCACTTGTGTCTAATTCAACAACAGTGGGTTTCTCTAAACCCCTTCACCCTAAAGGTGCTATATTTGTAAAATTATGCACACCTCACTAATGTGAAAAACCGGGTTCATTCAACAAAACCAATCAATGAACTGTTTCCCCTTAAAAACTTCCCCAAATTTTTCAATTTCCCCGGGAAAATCCAAAATCAAAGCCCTTTCCCTAAAGCTAATTCCAGACATTTTTAAAACTTCCCCAAAAACCCCCTGGTACTACTGGGATCTCTGACCAAGACTCTATCCAGAACCTAACCACCTTTTTCTCCCCTCTCAAAAACCCCACCACCGCCCAAAAAACCCAACCGCCCAAAACACTTCCCTGCCTCCCCCCAACCCACAGTACAGAAGACAAAAAATAAAAACCAGAACTTTATAAAAACCCCCCTCTGACGCCCGGACAAGTAGAAATCGAAGAAGAAAACCGAAGAAGAAACCACAGGCAAACCGTTACCAAAGCCAAGCCTTTAAGGGGTTCAAACCCTTCTCCCACCCCCCCCCAACCCTTTCCCAACCGAAATGAGCGCAGCTGATATGTCCATTTTAATGAAAGAAGGATTTTAAAAAATCGCAAAAAAACCTCACCAAATTCCTTTTGAAAAGGGCATATCTTATCGTGACGAATCTAAACCCTGCCCCAAAAATTTCCTCGGGAATGCAACTTTTTTCACATGTCCAAGAGAGACTTTCAAAGACTCAAAGGGGGTTTTTCCATCACCAGGGGAATTGTAGCCAAACCCCACAACACATTTCCGCAACACACAACATGAGCCTCCCAAACACTGACGTCCAAAACCCTCTTCACCTCAGCCTAAAGGGCATTTGGGGCCAGCGAGCACTGTCGGCAGTCTGTTTCTCATCTTTGTCCTCAAAAAACCCCCCTCTTAACTGCCTCGCAGTGCCACCGGCGGGGTTTTTTTGCCCTGGTCTTTCAGCTACAACTAAAAGCCTTTCCTCTAAACGATTTTCCCTCCGTTGTCCCATTTCCCCCAACTCACCCCCGGGTTTCCCAACAAAAAGACCCCTTTCCCCATGTGTGTTTCAATGTTCTGCCCACGATCAAATTTAGCGGGCGGGTTAAGCCCTGGCTCTATTTCTCCCAACAAAGCCCCCCCCCCTCTCCCCACACTTTTCCCTCGCCCGTCCCGCCCTTCCCCGCCACCCCTTTTTGGGAAATCTTACCTGAATTTTCGTTCGTTCGTTCTTTTGGGGTTTTGTTTGAATTGGCTTGAAAAAGCTGGGGGAAAAAGAGCCAAAAACGTTCCCCACAAAAAAAATGTCAATTAGTTGCATTTGTGCCCTTTTTTATTTTTCAAACCCTTTTCTTTGTTCATTAATTGGGGCGTCCCTGAATTTCATTAGTGATTGGGGAAATTTGGGTGTTTACACGGCTTTGTTAAGTTCCCTTTTCCTATATGCGTAAATGTTTTAAATTGGGGGGTTTGTCGAGGTTTCTTGTTTTTTCCCTTCATAAATCTTTCGCAGCCTCCACAGGGTATAGTGTGAACTCCTGCTTTGGCCAAAGGCTCCCAAACCCCCCTCAAGGGAAAGCCCTTGGAGTGAGTTTAATACCGAGTACATCGCCGGAAGCACACTTTCCCAGATAACTGCGGGCGGATATGGGGCTTGGAAAACCGGAAAATACTTCCGGAAACCCCCAGAAAGGAAACCTTTTTCAAGACTTTTTTAAACACTGTGTATTCGGGCCCATACGGGAGTACCCCAGCACCATTTTGGGAAACCCCAAACACCTGGTCAAACCCAAAAAATTTAAAAGGAAAGTGAAAAGGGTTTTAAACCCAAAGGTATTCCGAGTTTGGGGGAAAATTGTCCTATGAAAAAAGGGTTTAAAGGGGAAATCGGTCTGAAAACATTGGGGGGACAGGGGGTAGGGGAGACAGAAAAAGGGACAAAAATTTTTCTGCGTGGAAATAACAAGGTGGACAGAGACAGGGTTTTTTCCAGAGATGGCACACAGAAACAAGGGGTCCAATTGGGCTTAAGACTCAGATGAGTCAAAGGGTTTTTTGGGAAGTATTTTTTCTGGCATTGAGTAGTTGGGGAATTTGAATAGTCGGGCCCCAAAAATGGGGGAGGCGGGAAAACCATAAAATTTTTTTAAGAGGGGGGAAATTTTAAAAAGGGCTCATGGAGGGGGAGGGGAGGCCCTTTGTAGGGGCCCGGTAAAGAGGCAGGCCGGGAGTGGTTCGCCCCCCTGAAACCCAAAATTTTGGGAAAGGTAAATTGGGTGGGGAGTACCAAATACACAACCCCAAAACCACACACGCACACACCCACAAAACACCCCACACACACACACACCAAAACACACAAAAAACGCAAAACACACACACACACACACAGGGGGCACCTGTGACGAGGGGGGGCCCACAGGGGCGGTCCAAAGGACCATTGCTATTTTCGGTATATGTAAAACGACTTTAGGGAAAGGGTTTTTGACCAGAAGTGTCCCTTTTTTTGCAGGATGTGAATTTAATGGGAAAAAAATTAAAAATCGGGATGAGGCCCAGGCAGGACTTCAAAGGGGAACCTGGACAGACTGGACCCCCTGGTCCACCAAATGGTTTCCCGGGGAAAAAAATTTCCTGCCAAATGCAAAGTCATGAAGATGGGGGAGGGGCACAGAAAAAACCCCAGACAGAGTATAGGCTGGGGGCCCAAAAAGATGAAAACCCCTCACTCAAGGAGAAAGATTTTGGGGTTTGAGTAAACACCGGGGAAAAGGGGTCCCCCGGAAGCACACATCAATCAGATAACTGGAAAGCTTATGGGCCTGGCAAACCTGAAACAGCATTCATACCTTAGAAAGAATCATTCAAGCCCAACTTTTACACCGGGATGTCGGGCCCTTTACTGGAGTATGAACCCACCTTTTTGGAACCCGCCTTGAAAAAGGCACCAAAAAACTAGAGAAATAAAAAAGGTTTTGCGACAAGGTTATTTCCAAAAGCAAAGGGGAAAATGTCCTATGAGGAAAGTTTTAAGGGAAATCGGCCCTGCCCCAACACGGGGGAACGGGAGGGGTCGGGGGACATGAAAACCCAAATATAAAATACTTGGGGTGGAATAGACAAGTGGAAAAAAGGGACAGGATGTTCCAGGGGGGGGACAAAAGAAAACAAGAGGCCCCCCAATTTGGGAAGTTGAAGCAAAAATGGGGCAGGAGAAGAAAATAATATTTCTTCAGTCTTAGATTTTAAAGGAGGGGAAAAAGGGGCCTAGAAAATGACGTAGTGGAAGCGGGAAAACCATACACTTTTTTTAAGGGACGGGGTTTTGTTTAAAAGCTCAGGGAGGGGGGAAGGGGAGGGGGCCTTAGTAGAAAACTTTTAAAAGGGGGCGGGGCCGGGACGGGAAACTCGACCCCTGAAACCCCACAAATAGGTGAGTACAAATAGGGGAGTACACACACACACACACACACACACACACCCCCCCCACACAAAACACACAAATACCCCAAAACACAACACACACACACACACACTTCACACAAAAACACACACACCCACCCACACACACCAACACACATGGGGGGTTGCAGACGGGGGTTTACCCCAAGGCTCCGAGAACCTTCTGTTTTTGGGGGGTGAAATAACCCCTAGCAGTAATCGGGGTATGAAAAAGTCATTGAACAAAACCCCCGAGTGATAAAATGGGTTATTAGTTGAAAAAATTCGGGGGAAACCTAAATTCAGTATTTTTTTTAAAAGTGCCAAAACCGTTGGGGATCTATTTGGGCACTGTTGCCACCAGATAAAAACCATAAAAGATCAAAGTGAGTGTGGAAAGGGTTTGTCAAGAATTATCAGGGGTTTGGTTAACAATAAAAATTGGGGCACCGTAATGTAGTGTGAAAAATTTAAATAGCAAAAGGAGAAAAAAAAAATTTAAATTATACAAAAAGGGAAAGGGGTGGCATAGGCCACTGAAGCAGTGACGTCAAAACCCATTTGTATGCCATTAAAATTTAAAAAAGTGAACACCGAATGTGAAGTGAAATTTCCTGTAAAAAGTGAAAAGTGAAATCACTTGAGGAACGCGGGTTTGATGAGCTAAAAGGGTTTAAATAAAATAAACGGGTGAAGGGATTCAAAATAGTGAGAAAAAAGGCCTATTTTAGGGGCGGCTACGCCCATCACTTCTGGCAATTTTTTATCCACACCGCTGTCAGCGCAAGTATTTCACCTGGTTTTAGGGTTTCTTTTTCAAAAATTGAGTCTGGTCCTGCTCACTGTTAGATACTGGTCACTCACTCCTTTCAACCATTACCCGAAATTTGAGAGAAAAAACATAGAGGAGAGTTTCAAGGGGGGTAAAGCCCGGGGTGAGGGTTTAAAGTCCCGACACTTAAAGGGTGAGACAAGCCCAAATTTTTCAACCTAGGCCCATTTTTGAATTTTAGAAGTAAAAATCGATAATTTTTAAAAAGTATTGGGGAAGCTTGAATTACTGGGGATCTAGGAATTTTTTAGCAGTAGAAAATTAAAGTTGGGGGCCCCACACACACAACAACACACACACACACACACACAACACACACACACACACAAACCCCACACACACCCACACACACACACGCACACACACAAAGCACAAAACACCCCGCCCCACACAAAAACACATACACACAAAAAACACATACACAACAAAAACACAAACACACACACACACACCCCAAAAACCACCACAACACCCCTTACACCACACACCCCAAAAAATACACAAAACATAACACACATAAGCACACACACACACATACAACACATAACAAACCAACACACCCAACACACACCACACCCCTACACACACCACACACCCAACACCACACACTCACACACACACACACACACACACACACACACACACACACACACACACCAACCACCCACACTCACACACCACCCCACAAAAAAGGGACACACACACACACACACACACACACACACAACACACACACACACACACATACAAAACCCCATTACACACAAATACGCACACACACACACAAAACACACACATAAAAACACACATACCCCACAACACACACCCCCCCCCCCCCCCCCCCCCCCACAACACACAAAACACACACACACACACACACACACATACCAAAATAACCACAAAATCACCACACAACACCAACACACAAACACCCCACCCCACATACACACACCACTACACACACACACAAAACAAAACAAACCCCACACACAAACACCCACACAAAAACACAACACAACACACAAACACACACAAAACAAAAAACCCCACCACACAAAAACAACCAAAACACACCCCACACAAAACACCACACACACACACACACACACACACACAAAAGGAAAAGCATTTGTAAGCTGAAAACACATGCAAAAAACACACACACAGGATTTCACACCGTCCTGGAATGACCATTGAACCTTTCTCCTTTCCCCCCCCCTTCCCATTAAGTAGAGACCTTTCTCTACCTTTCTTACTCTTTACCTATATCTCTCTCTCTTTCCTATCTCTCTCTTCCCCCCCCTTCTCTCCTCCTTTCCCTCTCCCAAACTCTTTCCCCCCTAACATTTTTCTTACCTACAACACCTCCCCCCCTCTAACATCTCCCCCCTTTTAACATTTTCTCCCCTTTCCCTTATTTTCCCCTCTTTCCCCTTTTCCCCCCCTTTTCTCCCCCTCCTCCCCTCCCCTCCCCTAGCCTCTCTTCCCCCTCGCTCTTCCCTCTCCCCCCTCTTTCCCCCTTTCCCCCTCTTTTGCCCCCTCTCTCTTTCCCCCCTTTGCCTTCTCATTCTCTCTCTCTCTCCCTCTCTCCCCCTTCTCTCTCTTCCCCTCTCTCTTCTCTTCCTCTTCTCTCTCCTCTCTCTCTCTCTCTCTCTCTCTCCTCTTTCCCCTTCTCTCTCTTGCTCTTTCTCCCTTTCCCCCTTTTCCCTTCTAACTCTCCCCCTCCCTCTCTTCCCCTTTACTCTCTCCCCCCCTCTCTCACCCCTCCCTTTCCCCCTCTCCCTCTCTTCCCCCCCCTCTCCCTCTCTCCCTTCTCTCTTTGCTCTCTCTCTTCCCCCTTTTTTTCCCTTTTAACTTCCCCCCCCCTCTCCATACCCTTTTCCCCCCACTCTCTCTCCCCCTCTCTCTTACTCTCCCCTCTCTTCCCCTTTTTTTTTTTCTCACTATCCCCCCTCTCTACCTTCCCCCTTTTCTCCTTTTCTCTCTCTCTTCCCTTCTCTCTCTCCTCTCTCTTCTCTCCCCCTCTTCTCTTCCCCCCTCTCTCCCCTCTCCCCCCTCTCTCTCTCTCTCTCTCGCTCTCCTCTCGCTCTCTTTTCCCCTCCCTCTTTTTCTCCATTTTTCCCCTTTTCCCCTCTCCCCCCCTCCTTTTCCCCTTTCCCCTTTTTCCCCTTTCCCCCTCCTCCACACTCTTCTCCCCCCTTTTTTTTTTCTCACTCTTTCCCCCCTCCCCCTCCTTCTACCTTTTTCCCCTTTTTTTTTCTCTCACAAAAAAAAAAAAAAAAAAAAAAAAAAAGGTGGGGGAAATCGCAGGAAAACCCAAGGGGTCAGGGTGAGAATGGTTTTTTGGAAAGGGGGGAGTGGAAAGGAGGAGCAGTGGAAAAGGATGGAACAAAAGTGGGAGAGAAAAAAGGAGAGCTTTTGGGAAAAAAAAAGGGGGGAAGAGCTCTTGTGAAATTGGGGAAAAAAGGTTGGAGAAGGGGGACCCAAAAAATTGGGAGGCACAAATCCCAAGCTGCAAAACCCAGATAAAGGGGGCCCAAAGTTTAAATTTAAAAAGGCCCGAAGCGAGTTACAGGGGCAGTGGGCCAGGAAGAAAAAGCATATGAAGCCCGAGGGCCCAACAGGAAGGGGAAGGGAAATTAAAGAATTATCTAAAAAACATATCAGCCTGCCCAAAGGGGGACCAAGGGTGAAAGGGGAAGAACCCCCCCGGTTGCAGATGGGGGAGGGGATTTGGTTGAATTTTTGACCACAAACCCCGGGTATCAAGGCCACTGGGAAAAAACAAGGGGGAAAAAAAACCACATACAGGCAGGATCCAGAGTCACGAGGGTGAGGGAATGGGAGGAAGAAAGGGGGAAAATCAGTTTTTTATTTCCCTGGGCTTTAGGGAGGGGAGAGGGAAAGGACACAAACCCAAAAAGGGCAGGGAAAAAAGAAAAAGGGGATTGAAATATCATCAAGGAAAAAAGGTGAAGAGATGGACGAGATTTTAAATTTTCAGAGAAAGGGGGGGAAATCGAAGGGGAGAAAAACCCCCAAAAAAAGGGTGAAATTTCAGGACGGAAAAAAGTGCGGAAAAAGGATCCTACGAGAAACCCCGATTGAAAAACCGGAAAAAGTCAAGAGGGTTTTAGACAGGGACGAACAAAACAGAACGGGCAAACAGCTGAGGGGGGAGGACAAAAAATTTAAAGGAGCTAGGAAAAAAAGACCGGATGGAAAACCCCAGAGGTCCCGTCAGAGCAGAACAGAACGAAAAGGGGAAGAACACACACAACTATTTCAGAACCCTACAACCTATCACAAAACCCTCCCCAAAAACACTACAATCCATTTCCCACAAACCTCCACCCCAAAAACCGAATTATAGAAAACCCCACAGTATCCAACAGGTTTTCCTAAACCCCCACAGGGCCCCCCCAAAAACCCCATTTTTGGGGAAAAGGAAAAATGAGGGGGATGGTATACAAACGCGGGTGGAAAAAAAATAAGTGGAGAAGAGGGATGAAAGAGTCAAAGAAGCATCACCGGGGCATCAAGATCTCACAGAAACCAAGCTTACAGGTATGAAACGATGCCATCTTTCCAACGGGATACCAAAAACCGGGGGGAAAGACGAAGGAACAGGGGGGGTGGAGGGGTGGGGGTTGCTGTCAAAAAACGCTTTGGAAAATTTTATGAGTGGAAGAGGGGGACAGCGGGGGAAGGGGGAAATGATTACATAGCGGGAAAAGCTTCACTCTGGGGTCCCAAAGGGGGAATTTGCGTGTGTATAACCCACCCCAGAAAAGCAGGGGGGCCAAAAGGGGAAAAAATACGACGGGAGCAAAAAGAGCGAAAGGTTTGGGAAAAACCCCCTGGCTTTGAGTGGCCAGAAGAGTCAAAAAATGCAGGGCAAAGCTCCTGATCCCTGGGTGACTTTAACCCCCAAGGGGATCGATTGGGAGAACTTGGACCCCATGGGGGGCCCAAAAAACATGGGGGGGCTTTAAAATGTGGAGGTGGTTTCTGGAAAACTTTTAAAGTGCCAACCGTTAAAAAGACACTACAAGAGAGGGGAGGGAGAAGGGGTTTAAAACCCGCAAAGGGTGGAAAATTTTTTTTTCACCTTGAGTAGTGCAGATAACGAAAGGGCATCACATATGAAAAACCCCTTTGGGCCCTTTACCATGGGGGTTTTTAAAAGGGTTCGAAAAACACAGTTGAGCTACAAGTGGGGGGAGAAGCAGGAAGGCCCGGACGAATAAGCCAAACTACAAGAAAGGGGGGCTACACAGGAATGAGGGGAAATACCTGAACGGGGGTTTAGTGGGGCAGAGAACTGGGGGGGAAGCCAGTTTTAAAGAGAGGGTGGAAATGTAAAACAAAATGCAAGGGGGCTGAGGAGTGGGTTTTTACCCCAAGGGTAACAGGAAAAATGAAAAAGCCAGGATGGCCCCTGGGTTTTCCCAAAGGTGCAGGGGGGGCCCAAAAAACCCAAATGGTTTCTAGGGGAAAAGGGAAAAAATTTTAAAAGGCAAAGGAAAACCCGGAGAAAAAGGAGAAAAAAGTGTAAAAAGCCAGAAACGGGAAAATGCCAAAATAAAAGGGAGGGCCCCCGACAATATGAAAATTTACATACAGCGAAAAGCCAAATTGGGGCCCGAAACTGTTGTACAAGGGCCCCATCAGGGGGGAAAAAAAAACAGTCAAAGGGCAAGGTAATCAGGGTAAGGAAAAGGGAAAGGGGGAGAACAAAAAAAAATGACCGTGAAAATATGTGAAGAAAATAAAAAAGAGATTCAAAGAATGTTCACGAGGAGGGCAGAAGGGGGCTCCAAAAAAACGGAGAGGTGGGGGACAACCCCCAAGTGCTGGACACAGTGCCCCACAACCGAGGAAAAAAGTAAAAAGGGGTTCTGAGGAAACTAGAAAACCTCAAAGGTAATGGGGCCAGATAACATTCCCCATTGGGGATTAGAAGGGAGGAGGCGCTTGTGTAACCCCAAAAAACAAATTAATACATCTATCGAAAAAAGGGAGATTTCCCCGAGGCAAAGGAAAAACCGCAAATGTTTGTCCCAATCTTTAAAAAAGGGGACAGCCCTTTAACATTTAAAAATACAGACCATGTCACTGACTTAAAGTATGCAAAATCATGGAGAAGGGTTATCAGGAAAGAGTGGTGGAAAAACCTAGAAAAGGAACGATCTCTCAAAAGCAGCCAACATGGTTTCAGGAACGGGAAAAACCCCGTGTCACAAACCCCACTGGGTTCTATGACATGGGGAAGCAGTAAGACAAGGGGGAGAGAGGGGAGGGTGGAAATTTCTTTTCTTGGAAGCCCAAAGGCGTTTGAAAACCCGTTTTCCCCACAAGAGGGTTGGGGCAAAAAAACGGAGGACCAAGCAGGGGTAAAAGGGGGAAAGGGACCCACAATGGATCAGGGGAATTTTCTTGTAGGGAAAACAGCACGAGGGCATGGGACAAGGCGAGGTGTCCCCGAGTGGGGACCTGTGAAACCCGCGGGGTCCCACAGGGGGCATCCTAGGACCCAGTGCTGTTTCTGGTATTTTGTGAAAAGACATGCGGAAGGAATAGGGCTCTGAGGGGTCCCGTTTGCAGAAAGGGGTGAAATTTATGAGAAGAATTCACTCGATCGAAGACCAGGCAGAATTTTCAAAGGGATCTGGAAAAGGCTGCAACCTGGGCCAGCAAAATTTGGGTCCTGGGGTTCAAACCCCCCAAAAGGGAAAATCATGAAGTTTGGGGAAGGGCAAAAAAGGGCCGCAGAGGGTACTTTTTTAGGGGGCAGAGATAAAAACCTCAGAAGGAAAAAGATCTTGGGGTGAGTATACCAGGCACATTCCCGAAGCGCACATCAACCAAATAACGCGGGGCAGCTAGGGGCCCCTAGAAAACCTCAAACACATTCCGACTCTTAATAAGGAATCATTCGGGCCCCTGTACCCCTGTACGTTAGGCCCATATTGGAGTAGCAGCACCATTTTGGAAAAACCCCACCAGTCAAGCTGTAAAGAAACTAGAAAAAGTGAAAAGGTTTTGCAGAAGACTAGTCCCAGAGTAAGAGGTAGTCCTTAGGAGAGGTTAAGGGAAATAATGACGCCCGGGAGGAAGGAGAGATGGGGGGGACATGATAACGCTTACAAATCCTGGAGGAATTGAAAGGTGGACAAAGACAAATTTTCCCAAGACTGGACACGTAAAAAGGGGGGACACATTTGGAAGTGAAGCCCAGTAATAAAAAGGGATGTGGGAAGTTTTTTTCAGCCACAGGTAGTCAGGAAGTGGAATAGTTTGGGAACGAGTAGGGGATCAGGCCCATAAAAGTTTAAGCAGGGGTACGTAAAGCTCATGGTTCGGGGAAGTGACCTATTGCGCCCGGAAGAGGGGGCCCAGGAGCTTGGACTCGACCCCTGAAACCTCAACTAGGGGGACAACTGGGAGTACAAAGTGTGTGTTTGCAATGACAAAATTTGGGATGAAAAAATTTCATTCGATCAAAACCCAGGCGAACTAAAAAGGGTCTGGACAGGCTGCAGCCCTGGTCCAGCAATTGGCTCTTGATTCAATCCCCCCAAGTGCAAAGTCATGAAGTTTGGGGAAGGGCAAAGAGACCGCGACGGAGTACATTTGGGGGGCCAGAGACTAAAACCTCACTAAAGGGAAAAAGATTTTGGGGGTGAGTATAACCCCAGGACATCTCCTGAAGGCACATCAACCAAATAACTGCTGCAGCTTTGGGGGCCCCTGCCAAACCTCAGAACAGCTTTCCCGACTCTTAATAAAGAATCGTTCAGGACCCTTACCCCGTGTACGTTAGGCCCATATTGGAGTATGGGCCCGAGGGAAACCCACCCTAGTAAAGCATGAAAGAAAAAGGGGGAAAGTGAAAAAGGTTTGCAACAAGACTTCCCAGAGCTAAGAGTAGTCCTACGGGGGGAATTTTTAAGGGAAACAACCTACGACAGGGGAGGAAGGGAGATGGGGGGGACATGAAAACGACTTACAAAAATGAGGGGAAATTTGACAAGGGACAAAGACAGGACCAGCAACAGGGGGACACAGTAGGAAGTATTTCTTCACCTCAGAGAAATCAGGAAGGGGAAATAGTTTGGGAAAGCGACGTAGTGGAGGCGGGACCCATACTCTACACACCACAAAAAAACACACACACACACACACCCACAAAACACACAACACACACTCACACACACACACACTCACATCCACACACAACACACCACACACACACACACACACAACTACACACACCCCCCAACACACACCGTGGAGGGTACGGGGTTTTGGCTCGTGTTTTGGGGGTAATTTCTAACGTGCCATAAGGAATGAGTGTGGGATATAGGTGTGTGCACGCAAAAGAGCGAATAATCATTTTAAGCCCCAAAAAAAAAGGAAAATAAGTGATCCAGAAAAAAAACAAAGGGAAATAGTGGCTGGTGTTTAGTGAAATTACCGGAAGCAAAAAATTCTTCAACTTCTTGGACAGGCAACTCCACGCCAGCCACAAGAAAAATTTTAAAATAGTTGGTTTGCAGGGGGTCAATAGTCCCTGTCTCTACGGGAATTGGGGGTCACTCTCCTCGAGCTATCAGAATTAGAATAAGCACATTTTCTGGCTTTAAAAGGATTTAGAGTAGCGGGATATAGGGAAGCCTAGTTTTTATTTTTTAATGTAATTTTAAACGCTAAGACAGTACAGTGGGGAACCAAAAGATCGGGTACTTACAATATAATGTAGTACATACGTGGGGGAAAAAAGGACTGTTTAGTAAACTATGCACACAACTGGGGAAAAAACTTGCTGTTAGGGCCCTTTAATGCTGTAGCACACCAAATATACACACCACACACAACAAAACACACACACAAAAATGCACAACACACACAGCCCCCACACACACACACACAACAACCCCACACACACACACAACCACACAACCAACAACACACACACACACATATAAGGATTTCACACCTTCCCGTGAAGTACCCTATAACCCTTCCTTTCCCCCCCATTCTCTCCCCCTCCTCTCCTCCCCTTTCCCTCTTCTCTCCCCTCTCTCTCCTCTCTCTCTCTCTCTCTTCTCCTTTTCTCTCTCTCTTCTCTCTCTCTCCCTTTCTCCATCCTTTCTCTTTCCCCACTCTTTTCTCTTCTTTCCTTCTCTCTCCCTCTCCCTCTCCCTCTCTCCTTCCCCTCTTCCTCTTACTCTCTCTCTTCCCCCTTTTTTTCTCCTCTCCTTTCCTTGTCACTCCCCCCTCTCTCCCACTTTTTTCCCCCCCTTTTTCCCCTTTTTTCCCCTCCTTCGAGGGGTTCCCCCTTCTCTCTCTTTTTTCCCTCTCTCTCACTCTCCCCCTTTTCTCTTTCTCCTCTCTTTCATAAAAAAAAATGGGTTGGGGTCGCAGGAATCAGGGACAGATGACAATGGTATGGGGGGAGGAATGGATGGGGGAACGTGGAAAAAAAATAGGCAAGAAGAGAGAAAATTAGGGAAACTTTCTGAAAAAAAAGGAGAAAGAGCTCTCGTGAAATGGGAAAAAAAAAGTTGGAAAGGAAGAAGAATTGGGGGGACAAGTCGGGAAATGCAGTAGCCGGGTAAAGGTCCCAGAATTTGAGGAAAAGGTGAAGCAAGTCTCAGGGTAGTGACCAGAGAAGACCCCATACAAAGTGAGAGGCTAACAGGAAGAAGGGGTATGAATTTCTAAGGTATATCGCCTGCAAAAAAGGGCCGGGGTGGGAAGGAAGAGCGATGGGTGCAGAGGGGGGAGATAGGTGAATGCTGGGGCACAACCTGCTACCAAGGCCCCTGGAAAAATCAAGGGTGAAAATACCACTACAGACAGGAACCCGAAATCACAGAGGGGAGGCAATGGGGGGGGAAAGGGCAAAATCAGTGATTTCCAGGGCTTTTGGGAAAAGGGGAGGAAAGGACACAACTAAAGACGGCAGGAAGAAGAAAGGAGATTGAGAAAATCATCACGGAAATAGGGGGAGAAGACATGGGTGAGATTTTTAAATTTTCAGAGAATAGGGGGGTACTTGAAAAGGGGGGAAAAAACGCTGATCAAGCTGATTCTCAGACGAAACATGCGGAACGGGTCCTCAAAAGGGAAAAAACGGTTAAAAGTCTGAAGAGTACAAGAAGGTGTTTCCCAGACAGAGACAGAAACAGAGAAGACAGCAGTGAGGAGAGGACAAAAAAGCGAAAGGAGCTAGGAAAGGGAACAACGATGGGAAACCCGGAGGTCAGTCCCAAACGAAAGAGCGCAAGGGCAAGCACACACACAAATATCCTTGGAACCCCACAAACCCATCACACCCCCCAACACACAATACAATCCATACCCACAGTTCCCCCAAAACCCCAAACCCGGAAACCCCCGTAGCTACCAGGTCTCCCACCCCCCCAGGCCCCCCAAACCAAGTGTTGGAAAGGAAACTGAAGGGATGGTACACAAACGCTGATGGAAAAAAAAAAAAGTGGGAGGAGTGGCACGAAAAAGTCAAAGAGGCATACCAGACATCATGTGATCACAGAAACCAAGCTTAAGTATATAACAGATGCCATCTTTCCCCGGGGGTACCAATCCCGAAAAAGACAGAAGAAACAGGGGGGGGGGAGGAGTGGCATTGCTGATAAATGATGGAAAATTTTGATGAGCTGGAGAAGGAAAGAGCAGAGAAAAAAGTGGTTTCAAAACGGGAACGTTCACTCTGGTGGTCCCCAAAGGTGTAATTGAGCGAAGCATAACCCACCACAGAACAGCAGGAGGGCCCAAGGGAAGATATGAGGAGAGAAATAGAGCGATGGTTGACACATGGCTGCAGTGGCCAGAAGGCTCATGCAAGCAGGGCGAAGCCCCCGTCATGGGTGACTTTAAAACCCCAAGGAGACGAATGGGGGAACTTTGGGGCCACATGGGGGCCCAAAATACAAGGGCTAAGATGATGGAGGGGTACGGGAAAACTTTATGTACCAACACGTAAAGGACACTACAAGAGAGAGAGGAGAGGATGAACCAGCAAGACTGGACTTAGTATTCACCTTGAGTAGTGCAGATATTGCGGACCACTTGGGGCCAGCGATCATGTGGTTTTGAGCTTCGAATACACAGTAGAGCTACAAGTGGAGGGGGAAGCAGGAAGGCCAGGACAAATGAAACCAAACTACAGGAAAAGGGACTACACAGGAATGAGGAACTTCCTGAATGAGGTTCAGTGGGACAGAGAACTGGCAGGAGACAGACAGGAAGCACTAAACTACAGACCAGTGTCAGTGACATGTATAGCATGCAAAATCATGGAAAAGATTGTCAGGAGAAGAATGGTGGAACATCTAGAAAGAAATGATCTCATCACCAGCAGCCAACATGGTTTCAGAGACGGGAAATCCTGTGTCACAAACCTACTGGAGTTCTATGACATGGTGACAGCAGTAAGGCAAGAGAGAGAGGGGTGGGTGGATTGCATTTTCTTGGACTGCAAGAAGGCGTTTGACACAGTACCGCACAAGAGATTAGTGCAAAAACAGGAGGACCAAGGAGGGATAACAGGGAAGGCACTGCAATGGATCAGGGAATACTTGTCAGGAAGACAGCAGCGAGTAATGGTACGTGACGAGGTGTCAGAGTGGGCACCTGTGACCAGCGGGGTCCCACAGGGGTCAGTCCTAGGACCAGTGCTGTTTCTGGTATTTGTGAACGACATGACGGAAGGAATAAACTCCGAGGTGTCCCTGTTTGCAGATGACGTGAAGTTGATGGGAAGAGTTCATTCGATCGAAGACCAGGCAGAAATACAAAGGGATCTGGACAGGCTGCAGACCTGGTCCAGCAACTGGCTCCTGGAGTTCAATCCCACCAAGTGCAAAGTCATGAGGATTGGGGAAGGGCAAAGAAGACCGCAGACGGAGTACAGTCTAGGGGGCCAGAGACTACAAACATCACTCAAGGAAAAAGATCTTGTGGTGAGTATAACACCAGGCACATCTCCTGAAGCGCACATCAACCAAATAACTGCTGCAACATATGGGCTCTTGGCAAACCTCAGAACAGCATTCCGACATCTTAATAAGGAATCGTTCAGGACCCTGTACACCGTGTACGTTAGGCCCATATTGGAGTATGCGGCACCAGTTTGGAACCCACGCCTAGCCAAGCATGTAAAGAAACTAGAGATAGTGCAAAGGTTTGCAACAAGACTAGTCCCAGAGTTAAGAGGTATGTCCTATGAGGAGAGGTTAAGGGAAATCAACCTGACGACACTGGAGGACAGGAGAGATAGGGGGGACATGATAACGACTTACAAAATACTGAGAGGAATTGACAAGGTGGACAAAGACAGGATGTTCCAGAGACTGGACACAGCAACACGGGGACACAGTTGGAAGCTGAAGACACAGATGAATCAAAGGGATGTTAGGAAGTATTTCTTCAACCACAGAGTAGTCAGGAAGTGGAATAGTTTGGGAAGCGATGTAGTGGAGGCAGGATCCATACATAGCTTTAAGCAGAGGTACGATAAAGCTCATGGGTCAGGGAGAGTGACCTAGTAGCGACAAGTGAAGAGGCGGGGCCAGGAGCTTGGACTCGACCCCTGCAACCTCAACTAGGTGAGTACACACACATACACACACACGCACACACACACACACACACACAGACACACACACACACACACACACACACACACACACACACACACACACACACACACACACACACACACACACACACACACACACGCACACACAGATGGAAATTCGAGAAAATGGAAGGAATAGATGAGACGGGAGAAAGAGACTACACAGCAGGTACACTTCAGTCTGGGGAACACAAAGTGGTCATTGCAATGATGTATAATCCACCACAGAACTGCAGGAGGCCAAGAGAGGAATATGAAGAGAGCAACAGAGCAGTGGTGGACACACTTGCTGAGGTGGCAAGAAGAGCTAACTCCGGCAGAGCAAAGTTGCTGGTTATGGGGGATTTCAACCACAGGGAGATTGACTGGGAAAACCTGGAGCCACATGGGGTCCCGAAACATGGAGAGCCAGGATGTTGGATGTGGTGCTGGAAAACCTCATGCACCAACATGTTAAGGACACTACCAGAGTGAGAGGGGAGGATGAACCAGCAAGATTGGACCTTGTGTTCACCCTGGGCAGCTCAGATATTGAGGACATCAAGTATGAGAGTCCCCTAGGAGCTAGCGACCACGTAGTTCTGTGCTTTGAATACATAGTAGAGCTGCAAGTCAAATCTGACCCGAAACTGCTGTATAGCCACATTAGGAGGAAGACAACAGTCAAGGACCAGGTGATAAGGCTGAGGAAAGAAGGTGGAGAACTCACAAGAAACGATCAAGAGGTATGTGAGGAGCTCAACACGAGATTTAAGGAATTATTTACAGTAGAGACAGGAAGGACTCTTGGGGGACAGATCAGATGGGGACACCAGCAAGGAATACACCAACAAGTGTTGGACGACATACATACAGATGAAGAGGAGGTGAAGAAACTGCTAAGGGACATCGATCCCTCAAAGGCAATGGGACCGGAAAACATCTCCCTGTGGGTCCTTAGAGAGGGAGCAGATATGTTGTGCGTGCCACTTACCACAATCTTCAACACGTCCCTGGAAACTGGGCAACTACCTGAGGTATGGAAGACGGCAAATGTATTTCCTTTTTTTAAAAAGGAGACAGAAAAGAGGCACTAAACTATAGACCTGTGTCATTGACGTGTATAGTATGCAAAGTTATGGAGAAGATTATCAGGAGGAGAGTGGGGGAGCCCCTGGAACGGAACAAGAGTATAAATGCCAACCAGCACGGATTCATGGAAGGCAAATCCTGTGTCACAAACCTTCTGGAGTTTTATGATAAAATAACAAAAGTAAGACACGAGAGAGAGAGGGGTGGGTTGATTGCATCTTCTTGGACTGCAAGAAGGCCTTTGACACAGTTCCTCACAAGAGATTAGTGCAGAAGCTAGAGCATCAGGGCATATAACGGGAAAGGGCACTGCAATGGATCAGAGAATACCTGAAGGGAGGCAACAACGAGTCATGGTACGTAATGATGTATCACAGTGGGCACTGTGACGAGCGGGGTCCACAGGGGTCGGGCCTAGGCCAGTGCTAATTTTGGTATATGGAACGACATGATGGAAGGGTTAGACTCAGAAGTGTCCCTGTTTGCAGATGATGTGAAGTTAATGAGGAGTATTAAATCTGATGAGGACCAGGCAGGACTTCAAAGAGACCTGGACAGACTGGACACCTGGTCCAGCAAATGGCTTCTCGAATTTAATCCTGCCAAATGCAAAGTCATGAAGATAGGGGAAGGGCACAGAAGACCACAGACAGAGTATAGGCTAGGTGGCCAAAGACTGCAAACCTCACTCAAGGAGAAAGATCTTGGGGTGAGTATAACACCGAGCATGTCTCCGGAAGCACACATCAATCAGATAACTGCTGCAGCATATGGGCGCCTGGCAAACCTGAGAACAGCATTCCGATACCTTAGTAAAGAATCGTTCAAGACACTGTACACCGTGTATGTCAGGCCCATACTGGAGTATGCAGCACCTGTTTGGAACCCGCACTTGATAAAGCACGTCAAGAAACTAGAGAAAGTACAAAGGTTTGCGACAAGGTTAGTTCCAGAGCTAAGGGGAATGTCCTATGAAGAAAGATTAAGGGAAATCGGCCTGACGACACTGGAGGACAGGAGGGTCAGGGGGGACATGATAACGACATATAAAATACTGCGTGGAATAGACAAGGTGGACAAAGACAAGATGTTCCAGGGAGGGGACACAGAAACAGAGGCCACAATTGGAAATTGAAGACACAAATGAGTCAGAGAGATATTAGGAAGTATTTCTTCGGTCATAGAGTTGTAAGGCAGTGGAATAGCCTAGAAAATGACGTAGTGGAGGCAGGAACCATACACAGTTTTAAGACGAGGTTTGATAAAGCTCATGGAGCGGGGAGAGAGAGGGCCCAGTAGCAACCGGTGAAGAGGCGGGTCCAGGAGCTAAGACTCGACCCTTGCAACCACAAATAGGTGAGTAGAAATAGGTGAGTACACACACACACACACACACACACACACTACGGCTTCCGCTTTTCGTCTCGGAAGACGGTGACTATT
>NC_069399.1:94682372-94732372 GCF_026875155.1 Cherax quadricarinatus | reverse complement strand
GGATTTGAGAGGGACCTGACCTCCCAAAATGACCTACGTCTCACCTCCTGGCGCTATATAAGGCTCCATCCTGTCACTTCAATTAAATAGTGTTTCAGACTACGGAACAATGC
The DNA here is from genome assembly GCF_026875155.1 of Cherax quadricarinatus. NCBI lineage: Eukaryota > Metazoa > Arthropoda > Malacostraca > Decapoda > Parastacidae > Cherax > Cherax quadricarinatus. The sequence goes on along the minus strand of NC_069399.1, from coordinate 94,732,259 downwards.
TCTTCTCCAGACTGAGGGACTGACCACCTCAAAACTTTAAGGGTGATGGACTGATTACATCGTCTTCAAGTCTCTTCTGCTTCTATCAACTTTTCTGTACTCGACTGAAGAAGCCTACTGTGTAGGCGAAACGTTTCGAAATAAAGATACCTAACTGTTGCATATGTGTCTTACCTAACAATAAATTCGCAGATGACACAAAGATAGGTAGGATAATTGATTCAAACGTAGATGTTAGGGAGCTTCAGGAGGATTTAAACAAACTCTATTCTTGGTCAGAAAAGTGGCAGATGCAGTTCAATGTAGATAAATGCAAGGTTCTGAAGCTCGGGAGTGTCCATAACCACAGCACTTATAACCATAGCACTTATAAGGGTTAGGCCTAACCCTTGGGTACGACCTACTTCCACGTTGGACAAATGTGACACCACCTACGACTGCTGCCCCTCACCTGTCTACGGTTTATAAGCTGCTTCTCTGCTCATATACCGTATTCTATTCAAGATTGATGGACTGACCACATCGACTCAAGGCTGAGGGACTGATTACCTCATTGTCCTCCTGTTCTTCAAGTTTCTCCTTTGTATGGACTGATGAAGCCACTGTGTGGCGATACGTTTCCTCAATAAAGATACCCAAGAGTTGCACATGTGTCTAATTCAACAAGTTAAATGATGTAGAACTTAGCCATACAGATTGTGAAAAGGACTTGGGGGGTTATGGTGAGCAGCAACCTTAAACCAAGACAGCAATGCCTAAGCGTACGTAATAAGGCAAATAGATTACTGGGATTTATATCAAGAAGTGTAAGCAACAGAAGTCCAGAGGTCATACTGCAGCTTTATACATCATTAGTAAGGCCTCACCTAGATTATGCAGCTCAATTCTGGTCTTCATATTACAGAATGGACATAAATTCGTTAGAAAACATTCAGCGTAGGATGACTAAATTAATACATAACATTAGAAATCTTCCTTACGAAGAAAGATTGAAGTCTCTTAAGTTACATTCACTTTTGTAGATGAATGGTTCAGAGAACCGACATGTTGATAAATTAGACACATGTGCAACTCTTGGGTATCTTTATTGAGGAAACGTTTCGCCACACAGTGGCTTCATCAGTCCATACGTAGGAGAAACTTGAATGTTTCTCCTACGTATGGACTGATGAAGCCACTGTGTGGCGAAACGTTTCCTCAATAAAGATACCCAAGAGTTGCACATGTGTCTAATTTATCTACATTCACTTGTTAGACGAAGAATGAGGGGAGACCTGATCGAAGTGTATAAGTGGTGACGTGTACTTAGCTCTGTGAAGACCTGTTTGCGGGCTCTCTACGAATTGAAGCAAGATGCCCCCCATCGAGCAACTTTACCAACAGCTTAAGGAAGAATTGAGGATGGCGAAGATGGAGATTCGGCGACTGACCGAGGAAAACAAGAAGATTCGTAGTAGTCCTCCTGTTTTGAGTCCTCAGGTCAAGAAAGGAAACTGGTCAGTGGCTGGACAGCAGGGAACGAAGTTGACGATCAAGAAGACGAATGGAAAGGTAGAAACGTTGAAGAAGAGACTGCCGAGGAAACTGTTGTGGAAACATCTAATACATTCTCAGTGCTACCCGACGAATGTGAGTCGACTACTGGGAACGTCACGACGAACGACACCAAGGAAGGTAAGAATATTGTTGTTGTTGGGGATAGCCACGTTAGGTATATGTATAGGACGTTCTGCTTGAAGGACAGGAGTAGGAGACAGAGGGTTTGCTTTCCTGGGGCTGGGATGGAGGATATTGTTAGCCGTCTGGATGACATCATGAGAGGTAATGGAAGCAATCCTATTATCTGTCTCAGTGCTGGAGGCAACGATGTTGGCAGACGTAGGAGTGAAGACCTGATTAGCAGGTATAGGTCAGCAATAGAAATAATTAGGAGGAAGGGTGGGAACCCTGTCATATGTGGTATTTTGCCAAGGAGAGGAGTTGGAAATGAATGGTTGTCCAGGGCAATTGGTGTCAATTGCTGGCTGGACAAATACTGTAAGGAAAATGCGGTAACATTCATTGACAACTGGGACCTCTTCTATAGCAGAAATGACATGTATGCCAGGGATGGGGTTCACTTATCTAGGTCTGGGGTGGGAGCACTGGCAACTGCAGTGGAGGGAGCTGTTAGGACTTTAAACTAGGAATAGTTAGTGGTATGGGTTTTGGCAGGAAAACAGTGAAGTCCCAGTGTAGTAATATTATGAGTTCTAGGGGAACTAGTAATAAACAGAACGAGGTAGATATTGAAAAGCCAGTGACACTGGGTGATAAGGACAGTAATAGGTTTAGTAGAAAAACAGAAATGAGCAGGAACGGTAAAGAGAAAGTAGAGTGTTTCAATGTTTATTATGCTAATAGCCATAGTGCTAGGAATAAGATGGACGAGTTGAGATTAGTTGCTAGTGCAGGTAACATTGATGTATTTGCCTTAACTGAGACGTGGTTTAATTAAAAAAGTCGAGACATGCCTGGAGAATGTCACATTCAAGGTTTTAAATTGTTCCAAGTAGACAGAAGTATCGGGAAGGGGGGTGGGGTGGCATTGTATGTCCGAGATCGCTTGAACTGTTGCATAAAAACGGGTATTAAGTCTGAAGTAACACATACAGAGTCTGTTTGGATAGAATTTTCAGAGGGACATGAAAAACTGATTTTAGGAGTGATATACCGTCCCCCAAACTTAGATAGGGACCAAGGGAGACTACTATGGGAGGAAATTTTTAAGGCCACAAGGCAAGATAATGAAGTAATTCTAGGAGACTTTAACTTATGTCATGTTGATTGGAATTTCTTAACTGGGAATTTAGAATCATACGACTTCTTAGAAGTAGTTCAGGATTGTTTTTTGAAGCAGTTTGTGACAGAACCTGCAAGGGGAAATAATCTGCTTGACTTAGTTCTGGCAAACAATGAATCTCTTGTTAATAATTTAGAAATTTCAGAGGAACTGGGTGCTAGCGACCACAAATCAGTTACATTTAGCATTGAATGGAAGTACGATAGTAGCGATAACTCAGCAACAGTCCCAGATTTTCGCTTAGCAGATTACGATGGGCTTAGAGAACACTTATCATCTGTTGACTGGGGTAACGAAAAGAGCTATCAATATGACAGTTTTCTGAACACTATACATGCTGCTCAAAGAACGTTTATCCCGTATAAAGAAATTAGATCAAATAGAAATGACCCAAAATGGATGAATAAAAGGCTCAAATATGTACTAGGGCATGAGAAAGGAATTTATAGACGTATCAAAAGAGGTGAGGGTCATCTTATGAATCAGTATATTGACATTAAGAGGGACATTAAAAAGGGGATAAGAAAAGCTAAAAGGGACTATGAAATTAAAGTTGCTAGGGATTCTAAAACTAACCCAAAAAGTTTTTTCCAGGTCTATAGAACAAAAGTTAGAGATAAGATAGGTCCCCTTAAAAATAACTATGGGCATCTTACTGACAAAGAGAATGAAATGTGTTCGATTTTAAATAATTATTTTCTCTCGGTTTTTACACAGGAAGACACTAACAATATTCCAGTAATTAATTTTTATAGTGGGCTAGAAGAAGATAAATTATGTAACATCACAGTCACTAGTGAAATGGTTGTGAAGCAGATAGACAGACTGAAGCAAAATAAGTCGCCGGGTCCTGATGAGGTTTTTTCAAGGGTTCTTAAGGAATGCAAAATGGAACTCTGTGAACCATTAACTAATATTTTTAATTTATCTCTTCAAACAGGTGTAGTGTCTGATATGTGGAAGATGGCTAATGTAATTCCTATTTTTAAAACAGGGGACGAGTCGTTACCATCAAATTACCGCCCAATAAGCCTGACCTCAATTGTAGGCAAATTACTAGTCAATTATAGCTGAGATTGTGGAAAAAGACACTTATGTACAGTTCAGGACATTTATTAAAGGAAACGTTTCGCCACGAGTGGCTTCTTCAGTCCTAATACAGAGAAAACTAAGAAAACATTTATTTATATAGTGGCAGGAGTCAGGTGAGGTGACGCGTGGGTAGAGGTGGTGGTAGTAGTAGTGGTAGTAGTAGTAGTAGTAGTAGTAGTAGTAATGGAACTAAGGAGGTGAGGCAAGAGAGGGACCTGCTGGCATGAAGTAACACCAGTTCCCAGGATGGGTAATGTCCTCTTGCTTAGTAATTTTGAAATACTGTAACTACCGGATTTTTGCTTTATAGTGTTTACTGACAGAAGTTAGTGCAGCTTCAATGCATTTCTCCGTTTTTAAAGTCGTCTTCTTTAATAACTAGTTTAGCTTCATTGAATTTCATGAGGTGTCCAACATCGTCTCTATGTTGAACACATGCGTTTTTGCGGTCATCATTTCTGCAAGCATTTTTGTGTTCTGCTATCCTAATGTCCAGAGTTCTGGCTGTTTCCCCTACATATACTTTGTCACACCCCCCACATGGTATAGTGTAGATTCCTGCACTTGTGCCAGAATCATGCTTGGGTTTTTTGTATCAGGTTCCTAATAGTAGTTGAAGAGCTGGTAGATATTTTAGCCAGTTTTCTGTCAAACATTTTTGAAACATTAGTGGCAACGTTGCTGACCGGTAAAACGATGTAACTTAGAGGCTTTTCTTCAATTTGATAGGTGTTGGTCTTGCTGAGGATACGTGTCGCACGTTTCCTGCAGTCACGTATGAAGTGTAGGGGAAAGTGCAGTGAACTAAAAGAGTTGGTGATGTATGTACATTCTTCTTCGAGGAACTGTGGACTGGAAATTCTGTAGGCTCTCAGAAAGAAGCCAATAACTACCCCTCTTTTAGTTCTTGTGTCATGGTGAGACAAGAAATGTGGAAGATCGTTCTTGTAGGTAGAAAGTTTGTTTTCCCCTGTGCGTAAGAGAACGTCGAGAAAAGGTAATTGGTTGTCCTTCTCCTCCTCTAGTGTAAATTTAATAGTAGGTTCCAGAGTGTTGATGGTATTGAGGATGCCCCATACGTCAAGGTTTTTGGGTACAATGACCAAAATATCATCTACGTACCGCATCCATGTAACTGAGCGAGGGATGTTACTGAGGATCCTTCTTGATTCCAGGTCCTCCATATATAAATTGGCAAGAACTGCACTAAGGGGGGATCCCATGGCTAGTCCGAAGAGTTGTTTGTACTTCTTGTCCTCAAACCTAAAACAGTTATAACGAACACAAAGTTCGACAAGGCTCACAAAATCTTGGCGGGGTACAGGTAACTCTGTATCATCTTTAATCACCCTGCGAAGAAGATCAATGGCTTGATCAACTGGGACATTGGTGAATAAGGCAGTCACGTCAAAACTTGCAAGCTTCTTATCACTCATGTCGAGATCCCTGATAGGGTTAAGGAGGTCACCCGAATGCTTTAGATGAGCCTGACTGATTGTACCCAGGAGCTTTGACAAATATTTCGCCAAAACTCCTGCTAGACTGTGAGGGGCGCTGCCGATTCCAGATGTAATGGGTCTCATAGGCGCATTTGGTTTGTGGGTCTTTGGTAAACCATAAAGTCTTGCTGACTTGGGGTTGGTAGGGATGTGGCGCAAGAGCTTTTTACCTTCTTCTGATTTCCTGAGTATGCTGCGGGTCTTACTGAGAAAAGAATCTGTTTCTTTCTTCCATGCATGTTCGGGGATGGAAACGTATGTGTTGGCGTCGTTTAATAAATCTTGCATCTTACTAACGTAGTCTGTACTGTTGAGGATGACCACTCCTCCTCCTTTGTCTGCTGTGATGATGAGGATATCATTATTAATAGCTAAGTTTTTGAGTGCCTGGATATAGCGACGAGGAATGACTGGACGACTAGGTTCAGAAACTGCAGCTGCAATAAGTCCTTGTATGAAACCTTTGTTAAACTCAGAGTCACCGAAGAAATGGTTTTTGATCACTGTGTCTAACTCGCATTTAGGCTTCCGTATGCCAATAGCAAACTTGAGACCTAAGCTTAGTGCCATTTTTCAGACCAGGACATTAATTTGTCCAAATCCTCCTGGAGTACATTGCTATCCTCCTCAGAGTGAATTATACGGCCTATCTTTGCATCATCAGTAAACTTACTCATGTCACTCGTAATCCCTTCATCAAGGTCATTAATTTGTAGATGAATGGTTCAGAGAACCGACATGTTGATAAATTAGACACATGTGCAACTCTTGGGTATCTTTATTGAGGAAACGTTTCGCCACACAGTGGCTTCATCAGTCCATACAAAGGAGAATCTTGAAGAACAGGAGGAGAATGAGGTAATCAGTCCCTCAACCTTGAGTCGATGTGGTCAGTCCATCAATATTTGGTGCGGAACTCTATCAAAAGCCTTACTAAAATCTAAGTAAATAATATCAAACGCTTTATCGTGGTCAACAGCCTCAAAAACTTTACTGAAGAAAGTTAATAAATTAGTTAGACAAGACCGGCCTCTTGTGAATCCATGCTGAGTATCATTAATCAAGCTATGCTTATCGAGATGGCTTCTTATAATCTCAGCTATGAGGAAATGGTATGGTGATACCGACAAGATGTGGAAAAAGACACTTATGTACAGTTCAGGACATTAATAAGTACCTTACACTTATCCACATTGAACTTCATCTGCCATTTTTCAGACCAAGACATTAATTTGTCCAAATCGTCCTGGAGTTCATTGATATCCTCCTCAGAGTGAATTATACGGCCTATCTTTGTATCATCAGCAAATTTACTCATGTCATCGTAATCCCTTCATCAAGGTCATTAATGTAAATTATGAACAAGAGAGGGCCTAAAACTGATCCTTGTGGAACGCCACTAGTGACTAATCCCCATTCAGATTTCACTCCATTAATGGTAACTCTCTGCTTTCTATTGGTAAGCCATGCCTCAATCCATGCTAGAACTTTACCTCCTATACCATGAGCTGCCACTTTCTTAAGAGTCTCTTGTGAGGTACTCTATCGAAGGCTTTACTAAAATCCAAATAAACAATATCATATTCCTTATCACTGTCAACTGCCTCAAATGTTCTTTTGAAGAACGTCAGTAAGTTTGTCAGGCAGGAACGACCTCTCGTGAATCCATGCTGAGATTCATTTATCAAGTTATGCTCTTCAAGGTGACTTCTGATAATGTCAGCTATAATTGATTCTAATAACTTGCCCACTATAGATGTCAGGCTTATTGGACGGTAATTTGAAGGAGTGGACTTATCCCCTGATATGAATATAGGAACCACATTAGCCATCTTCCACAACTCTGGCACAACACCGGTAAGGATGGACGCATTGAATACACTCGTTAATGGCTGACTAAGCTCCATCTTGCATTCCTTAAGTACCCTGGAAAACAACTCATCGGGTCCAGGGGACTTATTTTGCTTCAGTTTGTCTATCTGTTTAATAACCGTGTCCCTCGTAACAGTAATATTAGTTAACTTAAATTCATCAGGAACTAAATAATTGTTAATTACTGGAATCTCATTTACATCTTCCTGTGTAAAAACTGACAAAAAATAGTCATTAAATAAGGAACACATTTCCAGTTCATTATCTGTCAGCTGTCCATTCCCAGTTTTCAGAGGTCCTACTTTTTCCTTCACCTTCGTCCTATACACTTGAAAGAACCCCTTTGGATTAGTCTTTGATTCATTAGCAACTCTTAATTTCATAGTCACGTTTAGCCTTTCTAATCGCCTTTTTTACTTCTCTTTTAAGCTGAACATATTGGTCAGTAAGGTTAACCTCTCCTCTTCTGATGCGCCTATAAATTCCCCTTTTCTTCCCTTTAGCCTCCTGTTAACCCATTTGGGATCGTTATTATTAGACCTAATTTCTCTCTGGGGAATGTATATACTCTGGGCACTGTGTACATTATTAAAAAAACAAACATAAAAGCAGATCCCTTCATATTCATAAGTATGATTATCGTCAATAAAATCATTAGCTAGATAACCCCAATCAAGATTAGACAGATGTTTCCTAAGTCCATTATAATCGGCAGAACGAAAATCAGGGATTTTTACTGTATTATCATTATTCTTGCATTCCCAATTAATGCTAAAAGTGATGGATTTGTGATCACTTGCGCCAAGCTCTTCAGTGATCTCCAGATTATTCACGAGTGTTTCCTTATTTGACAAGACTAGGTCTAGCAAATTATTACCCCTGGTAGGCTCAGTTACGCTCTGTTTCAGAAAACAGTCCTGAACTGTTTCCATAAAGTCACTGGACTCTAGATTACCTGTCAAAGAATTCCAGTCAATTTGACTAAAGTTAAAGTCCCCTACTATGACTATGTTACTGTGATCCAGGTCCTCAGAAATAAATACGTGAAACATTAGTGTCTAATTAGAACACAGTGAATAGTGAAATAAAGTGTTAGACCTTTCGTGATGTTTCAGTGTCGTCCTCCAGGTGCGCAGCAAAGGTAATTAACTTAGGTAACATACATCAGAAAGTCTATCTCTTTCTTATGCAATGATTGGATCATATAAGAAAGCAAGCCAGGTCAGGTCAGGTCAGGTCAATATTTACTTGGCTTCAACCTGGTTTAAAAAATTCACAGGTGTGAATAATAAAGAAAGCATTATTCTTATAAATCCCAGGATCTGTGTTGACATTATAATCGTCACTGCTTTCTTATAGTTAACTCGACTCTTACATTATGTTTAAATACTTTTCTTTTGCATTTATTATTTTTTCGTAGTTTAATCCACTGAACAAAATTTTTAATCTCTGTAACACGAATACACAGAGATTTCGAATGCTAGGTAAATAAGTCAGGAAGTTTTCATGATACATCTAGAATTTAAATACAGCACTGGTGTTAAACTTTTTAAGAACGGGGGAAGTTTCAAGAGTTTTTCTGATTCTGTTGTACTGATCCACTAATACAAGTTGATATTTAATTTACCAGCTAAATCTATATTAGTCTTCAAACATTTATTACAAACTTTATCTGCCCCCGAGCTCAATATTTTTACTAGACACTTTCAGAATTTTTATCTGTCAGATCCAAGGATTACTAATTATGAACCTGGTTGGATTATTTAATTTCTCGTTTTCTCTTAAGCCGTATATGTAACATAATAATAATAAGCTGATTGTGAAATGTTTTTTATTAATTCATGTTTTTTTTTCATTTTTAGTTTTTAGTTAACATCCGCATTGCCAGTATCGACCACATTTACTGACCCCTGGCCTCCAGGACCTACTTGTACTTGTTGCGCTCTGGACTCTTCAGCTGTCTATGATATCCTCTTCCACCATTTAGTTTTTCCCACTTACAAGTCTGATATTGAAAAAAATAAGAATTTCTTGACAATTATGTGGCTTATTTGTCTTTTAACTGTTGTGTCCTCAGGCTCCCTACCCAACTCTTCACGGATTTAAAAAAAAAAAATTTCTCTCTACTCTCATCATGCCCCCTTACGATTTATTCGCTTTAATGGGTTCCTTGTCAGGAAGCTCTAGATTTTTACCTCCTTTTCTTATGTGTTTGAGCAGGAACACGCTCCTTGCTGCCTCTGAATATTCAGAGATAAAGCGAACACATGTGTTTCATATCCCAAAACATTCTCAAAGCAATTCATAGATTAACAAGTTTTGCATATGCCACGAATGTACGTACTCCAGTGATTCTCTTCACATTGTAACTTATTAGTACTGAAGCGGCCTTAATACTGAGTCTCCAAAGGCTTGATGTTGAGTCTCCATAGGCTCGATATTGAAGCCACTAAATAGGAGGGCAATGTTAGATTTTAATTCGATTTCAGCTGGAGCCGCATTATAATCGTAATTCAACTGAACTGTCGTAAACTAAAAATTGGCTTCAACTAGCCAGTGAAACATACAGTCGCAGACAGGCAAGACGAATCAACTGATAGACTTGGCGAAACATCGAGCTATAAATGAAGGTACTTACGATAAAGAAAATCCCAAGCCGACGATCCATCGTTGTGGAGACTTCAACGCTGTGCTGGGTAGTGAGCCTGAATGTGTGGGGGTGTGTGGGCTTGTGTGGGCTTGTGTGGGCGGGGTCAGCTTGAAGCACTCTGCTCCTTCTGTCCTCTCTCCATCACTTTTATACCACCCACACCATCCCCTCCCTCCCTCTCCCTTCCTCCCTCCCTCCCTCCTTAACTTCCTCCTGTCTCTTTTTTACGATAATTATCACGTTTATTGCCCATTAGCTTGCCTTCGTTTTCAATTTGAAAACTACCTCCCCCCCCCACTTTCCGAAGCCCCTCAAAGACTCTCCTCTACCCTGATCCGGATTTTGGGAAGCCAGACGAATGATGAACCGGGGAGGAAAGGAGAAGGATGGAGAGGGGAAGAGAGAGAAGGAAACGGAGGTGACAGGAGAAAGGCGGGGAGGGAGAGGAAAAGATGGAGGGAAAAGGAAGGGGAGAGGGAGGGATGCACAGGGTGGAAGAAGGTGGAGGAGGAGAGGAAGAAGTAGGAAGAAGGAGGGGAGGAGGTGGAGGAGGGAGGGGAAGGAGGAGAAGAAGGTGAAGGAGGTGGAGGAGGGAGGGGAAAAAGGAGAAGAATGTGAAGGAGGGAGGGGAAGGAGGTGGAGGAGGGAGGGGAAAGAGGTGGAGGAGGGAGGGGAAGGAGGTGGAAGAGAGAGAGAGAGAGAGAGAGAGAGAGAGAGAGAGAGAGAGAGAGAGAGAGAGAGAGAGAGAGAGAGAGAGAGAGAGAGAGAGAGAGAGAGAGAGAGGAGTCATTTGGTTTGCCTTCTTTCTATTTCTAGCATTTTCTTTTCTACCTTGCTCGTGTTCCTTTCCATCACGCTTGCTTTTCCACTTCTATGTCCTATACACCTCTCACCACTTCATGTTTTTTAATCTTTACCCATTGATTGTTTCATCTCCTCTTTTCTCCCCTCGCTTCTCGTTTTGTCTCATCTCCCCCTTTTCCATTTAGTAACTTTCCCCTTTTCCATTTTCAAACCATCACCTCTTACCCTCCCTTTCCCCAAACCATTCCCTTACCCTTCCTCTATTCTCAAAAATCCCAATTACTTTTTTCCTCCTCCCACCTCCTTTCCTTCCAATCCTCTAATCCCAGACTTACCCACTTCTGCCAACCTCTTGTCTTCTTCCCCTCCACCTTCCCTTCTCTCTTCCTTTTCCTTGAGTCAGGGCAGGCGATTCAGAGATCCGTGTTTCAATGTCATATATATATATATATATATGTCGTGCCGAATATGTAAAACTGGTCAATTAGCAAGAACTCATTTAAAATTAAGTCCTTTCTAAAATTTTATCTTATACGTTTAAAGATATATTTTTTTCATTAATGCTGATGAAAAAATTTATAATTTTGCACCAAAAGGAACTTAGGAAAATTACCTAACCTTATTACAACAAGCGCAATTTATTTAGCCTAACCCAACTAAATATATTTTAGATTTGTTTACAATAATTTAATACTAAACAAACACAGTCAAATATATTTTTTTCGTTAGGTTCAGAATGATTTTGGCGAAATTAGTGCATACACAAATTTTCACTTGTCCTATATGGCAAGATGAGCGTTGCTATTTAAGCCAAGATCGCAAGTTCTGCCTATTCGGCACGACATATATATATATATATATATATATTATATATATTATATTATATATATGTATATATATATATATATATATATATATATATATATATATATATAATATATATATATATATATATATATATATATATATATATATATATGTCGTGCCGAATATGTAAAACTGGTCAATTAGCAAGAACTCATTTAAAATTAAGTCCTTTCTAAAAATTTCTCCTATACGTTTAAAGATATATCTTTTTCATTAATGTTAATGTAAAAAATTTAAATTTTGCACCAAAAGAATCTTAGAAAACTTACCTAACCTTATTATAACAAGAACAATTTATTTTAGCCTAACCCAACTATATATATTTTAGATTTGTTTACAATAATTTAATACTAAACAAACACAGTGAAATATATTTTTTTTCGTTAGGTTCAGAATAATTTTGGCGAAATTATTGCATACACAAATTTTCACTTGTCCTATATGGCAAGATGAGCGTTGCTATTTAAGCCAAGATCGCAAGTTCTGCCTATTCGGCACGACATATATATGTATATATATATATATATATATATATATATATATATATATATATATATATATATATATATATATATAAAATATATATATATATATATATATATATATATATATATATATATATATATATATATATATATATATATATATATATATATGTCGTGCAGAATAGGCAGAACTTGCGATCTTGGCTTAAATAGCAACGTTCATCTTGCCATATAGGACAAGTGAAAATTTGTGTATGCAATAATTTCGCCAAAATCATTCTGAACCTAACGAAAGAAATATATTTCACTGTGTTTGTTTAGTATTAAATTATTGTAAACAAACCTAAAATATATTTAGTTGGGTTAGGCTAAAATAAATTGTTCTTGTTATAATAAGGTTAGGTAAGTTTTCTAAGATTCTTTTGGTGCAAAATTAAAAATTTTTACATTAACATTAATGAAAAAAATATATCTTTAAACTTATAAGAGAAAATTTCAGAAAGGACTTAATTTTAAATGAGTTCTTGCTAATTGACCAGTTTTACATATTCGGCACGACAATAATATATATAATATATATATATATATATATATATATATATATATATATATATATATATATATATATATATATATATATAGTATATATATATATATATATATATATATATATATATATATATATATATATATATATATATATATATATATATATATATATATATATATATATATATATATATATATATATATATATATATATATATATATTATATATATAATATATATATATAATATATATATATATCGGGAGGTACCACCTCTAGAACCGTCCTGGGGACCCTCATCCTCAGAGAAAAGAATAAACTTGCTTCAGGGAAAACTCAAGGTTCTCCCTGAAGCTGTTTGAGAATTTTCTCCTACCACCCCCTATATTTCAAGTATGTTTTATTTAAAGACAAAATACATTGGCCAACCATTCACAAAAATACAACAGAAACTAAAATAACATAGGTAACTCAGAGCTACATCTCGAATACTTCGTCCAGCTCCCCTGCGGTGGGCTGCGTGCCCAGAATGCTGCAGGCATTTCCTCTCTGGATCGCAACACTGAGTCTCTGAAAGAGGAAGCTGGTCGCCCTGCGGTCCTTGGTTTCTGTAATGAGCTTTTCACTCAGCTCTTAGAGGAACTTTAGAACATACTTGCCCAATGCTCTAAGGGTCTCCGACCCTATTGGAATGAAGTTATAGCAAGGGGGAAGGTCTTCATATTTTCGGATCTTCTGGGTCTCCCTGTGGCTGGCAGCTCCACCCCCTTCCGCTACGGAGTATGGCAAGTAGGTGTCTGCCAATGTGGCGGCACAGGTGTAGTCCCAGGCAATCTGCTTTCCATCCTTCCATGGTAGCATAGTGGCTCCATCAGGACGCTTTTGACTTCCATCAGACCTCTGTACTTGGAGTTCCCGTTGAGCTGGGCAACGGGCTGTGGCGAGGCTTCTTTTTATGATGTCATTGATCTCCTCATGTCTGGCATACTTTCCTTTTGCTGTGTGATACACGAGACCATGAAGTCCGAATTGATCAGCTGTCGCCCTGCCGCAAATACACCTATGTTCGGTGAGGATGGGGCGGCTAGGCGAAGAGCAACACCAATCCGAATGACCTGTGGGTCGAGACGGGTGCCCAGGGAGGAATTGGGAACAGCTAACAGGAAATCTTCTGAGTGTGGTGCCTTCACTGTCAGGAGACGAGCTTTGTCCTTTCCTGAAGCACTGGAGAGCACTGTGTTGGCGATTTTTTCCATGATCGGTTTGTCCCAGAGGGACTGTTTGTGCTGTTTGGGAGGAGCTGGTCTACTGGAGGAGTCTGTAAGGGTGTCCCATCGAATCGCTGCTTCAGTAAACCTGGGGTCTTGAGCTCCTACCACGTTTCTCAAGGGTTCGGGAACAATCTTCTTGACTAATGCACTGGAAGCCAAACACGAAGACAGAAAAGCAGGTAAAGCAACATGCATTGCTTTACGCACCCCTATACCTCCCAGTCGCACTGGGAGGGTTGCCTGATCCCATTGCTCATCCTCTAGTGACAGGTTCAGTGCCTTCTTAAAAGCTGATCTCAGGTGTGCGTCATATTCATCGAGTGTTGGGTTGTCAAAAGAGGGTGCACGCCTCAGGAAGTAAGTAAGTCTTGGCATAGTAAGACGCCTTGTGAGGATATACAGAACATCATGGGCATCAAGATCGCTTATTCTCTCCTCCATTCTCATCAGGTCATTCAATTTGTCCCTGAGGACAGTGTCGATGGCCTGGTGACCCAGCGGTGCTCCCAAGAGGGTACTGTTGGACAGAGTGGTAGTAGAGACTTCCGGGAGGACTCTTCGCAGAGCATTGATTATTTCCTGGTTCGCTGTGATGATTTCACACTTGGAGGGATTGAGGATGAGTTCCAAGTCTTCTCCCTGTGTTTTTCACCAGTTGTAGGTCCCCCACGAGGGACTCTTCAGTACCTCCCAGAGTGCCGTCATCCAGGTACCAGATATTGAGCTCACTGCGTAACCTGGAAGTTAGTTCTCTTACTGCCAAGCAGAAGAGAAGTGGAGCGAGTGGGTCACCCTGCTGAACACCCTCTGATGATTGAATTTCATGTTCTCCAAACAAATGAAATGAAAGGAAAAAGACTGGGGAACCGATCCCGAACAGCTGGCAAGACAGCATCTCTCTTCACCATATTAAAGGCATTTCTAAAATCAAGTTTGACTATGGCCTTGTCTTCTGGTAGGTCCCTGATGTAGACCCTTGCGGCATGAGCCAGTTAACCCGGACCAGAGAGTTTGGAATATTCGGCAAAAAGTTCTGTGCCGAATTAGAATGAAAATTTGGTTTGCCATAAATCAGCGGAAATCAGTGTACATGCATCAGTCTGAACATGTATCTGAAGATGTATCATTGATTTTAAGTATCATTAAATTAATTTAAACTGACCTGTTATACATAGCAGTGTTTACCTAAAAAGAATTACGCTAGTTTAGGTTAGGTTAGGTGAGGTTCTAAGTCAAGTTTGGTCCAAAAATATTTTTCATAACATTATCAACGAAGAAAATATATCTATCAATCTGTATGTTTTTGTTCCCACCTCCTGTTGCATTATTCATTCTTTCCTGTGTTTCTTAAAAATTTCTCCACTTTTTTGTTGTTTTCGTTTACGTTCATTTATTAAGACAATTTTGCTTGTTTTAAGTGTCAAGAAATTTTTTTCGCTTTTATTTCCGTGTTTAAGACTATTTTTTAATCCTTGACTAAGGATGGCTGCTGTGCACCAGCTTCTTTTATTCCACTCACGTCTCCTCTTCTACTTAATTATCTCCTAAGAAATGCCTTTAAGAGGTTGTCTGAATATTTTTTCTTCCTCTATCTTTACGATTTTACTTCGCTTATAACTGAAGAACGCGTTATCCAGTCGGCTTCAAATTTCAACACGAGGACAAAAATTTTGCTCTAATAGCCATGGTCACGTGTCCTATGACCAGAGTTGTTGTGTTCATTCTCAGCATCCTGAAGTGGCTGGGATTACTTTCAAAATCCTCAGTTTTGGAACTTCAGAATTTCACAATAGACGCCATAAAAACTGAGGACTGAGGAGAGTGATGTGAAAGAGCAGATTCGACCACATTGTGTGTGAAATGTTTATTCCCGTTAAATTACGCTAAATGATTAATAGTTTCCCTCTCCTGAACGGTTTCAATATTTAATGGCTGATGCATCTTAGGGCCAGGATAGGAACTGTTAAGTTTTGTTTACGTGCCGGCAAATTTGTTGATGATAGTAAAATAGCAAAACAAACTTGAAATCATTGGAATCTCCATAACTGATAGTGACTCATCTGATCGCCTCAAAATTTTCACCACTTGTCTAGTTTTCAGAACACAAGACTCACCTTGCAAATGGCTGGGATAAGTCCCAGTTCGCCGTTGCATTCTGTAGGAAGGATGATTCCACATAAATTTAGTTCGATGTGGAAGTTTTATTTGGCAGTTTTATTGAGCATATTGTTTGCCATGCAATAACTAGAGAATGACTCTCCTGATCAGCTTCAAACCCTAAATGTTGGTATATCTTAATTTTCGGTTTTACTGGTACCAATCGGCTGTTTTTTGTCAGTTTTATCAAACTGGATAGTTTATTAAAATATGAAAATTCTAATATTTTTTTCTTACAGGATTGTATAGAATGTTAAATAAAATGTAAACGGGAAAAGTAACCCAGAAAAACACTTGCAGTTTTATGCTATTTTTTTAGTTTAACGTGGGAAGAAATTTTACTTTCTTATTAAACATTCTCAACAACATTTTCGTTTGCTTTCTCATAATTTTTTTTTCTTGCTCGAGAACGCCTTATTCGATCGGCTTCAAATTTTCAAAGCCTGTGTAATGTATCTTGGGTAAGATTCATGGGTCTGTGTGCATGCCTGGGGGAGCCATGCATGATGCGACACGGGACTATTCCCAGTTTTTGTTTCTCGAGTGATAGGTGGAGACAGACTCCTCTAATCCACTTCAAAGTTTCCTACACAGAAGAAGGTTGGTATATATAATGGAGTGTAGAAACTACTTTGTCACTTTTAACCTCGAAATGATTTTGTATTATTGCATCTTATTATGTTTTGCCTTGATGCTGGTCAGAGGCTCTTGATCCAAAGAAGTGGACTTATATTTCTCTTGCTTGGATGAAATTTATATACCTCTCTATATGACCCTACGGGTTTAGCGATCTTCTATGATAAAAATATAATAATAATAATAATAATAATAATAATAATAATAATAATAATAATAATTATAATATTATTATTATTATTATTATTATTATTATTATTATTATTATTATTATTATTATCAAAACTAAGCACTAAACCAGAAAAAAATATAATAATTATGAGCTTCATCAATCTTCACTAGTTGATGCATCGTAAGATATGGATGGATCTTTTCGAAGGGTTTAGGTTGTGTAGGCACAAATTTTCTAAGATTTTATGCATTAATTAATTGCATTTCAGGTCAGCTGTGAGCTTGTAGTGCTGTGTTTCCCTCAAAGGAAACAGTGTCTTGATATGTAAGTTATTTTCCAGTTATATTAATGAAATTAGTTTCTGTGTAATAACTGGAAAATGTTTCTTTTGATCGGAAATAAGCCACAATGTTCAAATGGTTACATGTGATTATGCTAGGTTACATCACCTTGATATTTTTTTGCATGTGCCTATAACATCCGTGTGCCCTTAAGGCCATTGTTAAACATTTGCATGTTATGTACATGAAACTCACATAAAACTTACTGAGGATATTTGTATTTTTGGTCTCCTTGAAAAGCTTGAATTAGATTTGTATTGTAAAGTATCTAATTTATCATTTTTATTGACGAAATTTGAGTATTAGTTTCCTTGTGATGACTTGTGAATGCCTCTTCCGATTCCCTTCAAGTTTTCAGCACTAATATTTAACTGCCGCACTCTGCACTATTCCATTCGCATGCACTGAGGCACAGAAGACTGGTATAATGCAATATGGATATTATTCTCGGATCTAGCAGCGACCGCAACGCATCTAGTTTTGCGAGAAGTCATTTCATTAGCAAGGCGCTAATGAAATGACTTCTCACTACTATAGATAAGTTGGACACCTACGTAACAGTTTGGTATAGTTATTGAAGAGACGTTTCTCTTCCTCAGCAGGCTTATTCAGTCGAAATACAAAAGGATACAACAGAAGTCGTGGAGATGTAGACACAAAGTGGTCAGTCACTCAGCTTTGACGTATATTTAGCGACACTGTGTCACTTACTGAGTACTCTGATCACATAGACATTTCCATTAATGAAGCCTGCTGAGCAGGCGATACATCTCATCAATAATAATACTCAGCTGTTGAACACGTGTCCTACTCATCTACTTGACGGAGTTTTACACCAATAACATAATGATCCATCTTTGTATGTTGTTCATGTGTGTTCATCAAGGTTCTCTCCCACCGACATAGGGTAGCCCAAAAGAGATGAAACACATTCACCGTCATTCATTCAATTACTGTCTTGCCAGAAGAGTGTTGATATCATGGTTAAAATGATATCAGCAGCATCCCCACCCGTCCTTCAGAGTGCAGGCATTGTACTTCTCATCTCCACGACTCGAGTCCGGTTAACCGATTCCCTTAAATCATTACATAAATATTACCATTCTTACACTCCAACAGCACGTCAAGTCCGAAAACACTTGCTTACACTTACTTCCATGTAAGGCGCTCACACAAGCCTGTTACTGCAATCAATCTGTACGAACCATACAGCGCCCGGGAAATAGGAGGTAATCAGATTTTATTAATTGGGAGAATAATTCCGATTCCTTGGATCAAGAGCACTTTAACAGCATCAAGGAAGAGAATAGATAAAGTTCATAAAGCAGCGATACTATGGAAAAAGTTTACCTCCAATGACCTCTTATTACCTCCAATGACCTCTAATTACCTCCAATGACCTCTTATTACCTCCCATGACCTCTTATTACATCCCATGACCTCTTATTACCTCCCATGACCTCTTATTACCTCCCATGACCTCTTATTACCTCCCATGACCTCTTATTACCTGCCATGACCTCTTATTACATTCCATGACCTCTTATTACATCCCATGACCTCTTATTACATCCCATGACATCTTATTACCTCCCATGACCTCTTATTACCTCCCATGACCTCTTATTACCTCCCATGACCTCTTATTACCTGCCATGACCTCTTATTACATTCCATGACCTCTTATTACATCCCATGACCTCTTATTACATCCCATGACCTCTTATTACATCACATGGCCTCTGATTACCTCCCATGACCTCTTATTACCTCCCATGACCTCTTATTACATCCCAAGACCTCTTATTACATTCCATGACCTCTTATTACATCCCATGACCTCTTATTACATCCCATGACCTCTTATTACCTCCCATGACCTCTTATTACATCCCATGACCTCTTATTACCTCCCATGACCTCTTATTACCTCCCATGACCTCTTATTACATCCCATTACCTCTTATTACCTCCCATGACTTCTTATTACATCCCATGACCTCTTATTATATCCCATGACCTCTTATTACCTCCTATGACCTCTTATTACCTCCCATGACCTCTTATTACATCCCATTACCTCTTATTACCTCCCATGACCTCTTATTACCTCCCATGACCTCTTATTGCATCCCATGGCCTCTTATTACATTCCATGACCTCTTATTACATCCCATGACCTCTTATTACATCCCATGACCTCTTATTACCTCCCATGACCTCTTATTACATCCCATGACCTCTTATTACTTCCCATGACCTCTTATTACCTACCATGACCTCTTATTACATCCCATGACCTCTTATTACATTCCATGACCTCTTATTTCCTCCCATGACCTCTTATTACATCCCATGACCTCTTATTACATCCAATGACCTCTTATTACCTCCCATGACCACTTATAACCTCCCATGGCCTCTTATTACCTCCCATGACCTCTTATTACATCCCATGACCTCTTATTACATCCCATGGCCTCTGATTACCTCCCATGACCTCTTTTTACATCCCATGACCTCTTATTACATCCCATGCCCTCTGATTACCTCCCATTACCTCTTATTACTTCCCATGACCTCTTATTACCTACCATGACCTCTTATTACATCCCATGACCTCTTATTACCCCCATGACCTCTTTTTACCTCCCATGACCTCTTATTACATCCCATGACCTCTTATTATCTCCCATGACCTCTTATTACCTCCCATGACCTCTTATTACATCCCATGGCTTCTGATTACCTCCCATGACCTCTTATTACATCCCATGACCTCTTATTACATCCCATGGCCTCTGATTACCTCCCATGACCTCTTATTACATCCCATGACTTCTGATTACCTCCCATGACCTTTTATTACATCCCATGGCCTCTGATTACCTCCCATGACCTCATATTACATCCCATGACCTCTTATTACATCCCATGACCTCTTATTACATCCCATGACCTCTTATTGCATCCCATGGCCTCTGATTACCTCCCATGACCTCTTATTACATCCCATGACCTCTTATTACATTCCATGACCTCTTATTACCTCCCATGACCTCTTATTACATCCCACGACCTCTTATTCCCTCCCACGACCTCTTATTACCTCCCATGACCTCTTATTACCTCCCATGACCTCTTATTACCTCTCATGACCTCTTATTACATCCCATGACCTCTTATTACATCCCATGGCCTCTGATTACCTCCCATGACCTCTTATTACATCCCATGACCTCTTATTACATCCCATGACCTCTTATTACATTCCATGACCTCTTATTACCTCCTATGACCTCTTATTACGTTCCATGACCTATTATTACATCCCATGACCTCTTATTACCTCCCATGACCTCTTATTACATCCCATGGCCTCTTGTTGCCTCCCATTGCCTCATATTGTGGTCAGTGTAGTATGGTAGTGTATCAGGTGTGGAGGAATAAGGTCAGGGTAATATGGTAGTGTATCAGGTGTGGGAGAATAAGGTCAGGGTAGTAAGGTAGTGTATCAGGTGTGAGAGAATAAGGTCAGGGTAGTAAGGTAGTGTATCAGGTGTGGAGGAATAAGGTCAGGGTAATAAGGTAGTGTATCAGGTGTGGGAGAATAAGGTCAGGGTAGTAAGGTAGTGTATCAGGCGTGGAGGAATAAGGTCAGGGTAATATGGTAGTGTATCAGGTGTGCGGGAATAAGGTCAGGGAAGCATGATCTAGTTCTTGATCTATGACGGAACTAAATGAAATTTCCCAATTACAGTGGAGTTATAAGGGCAAGGTCCAGCTTTCTCTGATGAAATCTGTGGAAGCATGTGTGTGTGTGTGTGTGTGTGTATGTGTGTGTGTGTGTGTGTGTGTGTGTGTGTGTATGTGTGTGTGTGTGTGTGTGTGTGTACTCACCTAATTGTGGTTGCAGGGGTCGAAACTCAGCTCCTGGCCCCGCCTCTTCACTGATCGCTACTAGGTCCTCCCCCTCTCTGCTTCCTGAGCTTTGTCATACTTCTTCTTAAAACTATGTATGGTTCCTGCCTCCACTACTTCACTTGCTAGGCTATTCCACTTCCTGACGACTCTATGACTGAAGAAATACTTCGTAAAGTCCCTGTGACTCGTCTGAGTCTTCAGCTTCCAGTTGTGGACCCCTTGCTTCTGTGTCCCCTCTCTGGAACATCCTATCTCTGTCCACCTTGTCTATTTCCCGCAGTATCTTGTATGTCGTTATCATGTCTCCCCTGACCCTTCTGTCCTCCAGTGTCCGTCAGTCCGATTCCCCCTCAACCTTTCCCTCGTACGACATTCCCCTGAGCTCTGGGACTAGCCTTGTTGCAAACCTTTGTACTTTCTCTAACTTCTTGACGTGCTTGACCAGGTGTGGGTTCCAGACTGGTGCTGCATACTCCAGTATGGACCTAACATACACAGTGTACAGTGTCTTGAACGATTCCTTATTATGGTATCGGAACGCTATTCTCAGGTTTGCCCAGGCGCCCGTGTGTGTGGGGTGTGTGTGTGTGTGTGTGTGTGTGTTGTGTGTGTGTGTGTGTGTGTGTGTGTGTGTGTGTGTGTGTGTGTATGTTGTTGTGTGTGTGTGTGTGTGTGGGGTGTGTGTGTGTGTGTGTTGTGGGGTGTGTGTGTGTGTGTGTGTGTGTGTATGTGTGGTGTGTGAGAGAGAGATTCACAACTC
The DNA here is from genome assembly GCF_026875155.1 of Cherax quadricarinatus. Lineage (NCBI taxonomy): Eukaryota > Metazoa > Arthropoda > Malacostraca > Decapoda > Parastacidae > Cherax > Cherax quadricarinatus. The sequence continues at coordinate 94,710,339 of NC_069399.1, read as the reverse complement.
CTGGCCCCGTCTCTTCACTGGTCGCTACTCGGTTCACTCTCTCCTGGCTTCGAGAGCTTTGTCGTACCTCATCTTAAAGCTATGTGGTTGTGTGCGTGTGTACTCACCTAATTACTCAATTGTGGTTGCAGGGGTTGAGTCATAGCTCCTGGCCCCGCCTCTTCACTGACCGCTACTGGGTCACTCTCCTTGCACCATGAGCTTTATCATACCTCTTCTTAAAGCTATGAATGGATCCTGCCTCCACTACATCGCTTCCCAAACTATTCCAGTTTCTGACTACTCTGTGACTGAAGAAATACTTTCTATCATCTCTGGAGAAGAGAGAAGTGTAGAGGAGGGAGGGAGATTTTGGGATATGTTGAGTGAATGTGTGGGGAGTTTTGAACCAAGTGTGAGAGTAATGGTGATTGGGGATTTCAATGCTAAAGCTGGTAAAAATGTTGTGGAGGGAGTAGTAGGTAAATTTGGGGTGCCAGGGGTAAATGAAAATGAGGAGCTTTAAACTGTTGCTTCTTTCATTGCATTTAAATTTTCTTTACATCAAAAGTTTTCATTCTGAATGCATTAGTCGTGACTTTAAACCCCTTCACTCTTTTGCAGTTGGTGTATCTGAAAAAACTGGTGAGCGTGTCAACATTCACCGGTGGCGTAGGTGTCAACAGGTCAACACCTCGAGCGGTGAAGACTGAGACACTTATGCAACATATGGGAATCTTTATATTCAACTCCTGCACACTATGTACAGGAGCTGAATATAAGTGTACCAAATGGAGACAAAGAATGGTGAAAGCAGAAGCCAGAGAGGGAGCACTGTACTCAACCAGCTAGTAGGCAAGTCTGGCAAATGCTGACTGCGTGTGAACTACGTCGCCTCAGAATTTGGCAGGCTGGCTTGTGATTGGACAATGAACCAAGGTACTGATTTAACGACGGGTACCCTAAAAAATCGTTAAACCCTTAGCACCCGGTTTGCTGGTTGGGAGGCAGCCTATGTGGGACTGTGCACATACCTTGAATAAATTACAACATACTCTTTGCATGCCACAGAGGTTAAGGTGTTGTCAATAAATTTGGCTGAGAATAAGAGAAAAAGCTTTAGAGTGAGATTAATAAGGTGAGAAAGCCTAGGGAACTAATGGATTTCACAATTAAAAACAGAACAGAAGAGTTATTAGATAGGGAGTTGGAGATATCAGGAATATGGAGGGAATATTTTGAGGAACTGTTAAATGTTGATGAAGTGAGGAAAGATGTGATTTCATGCATTGGCCAAGGAGGTAAAACATCTTTTAGGAGTGAGGAATTACCAGATGCGAGTTGGGGAACGTGCATGAGGCTGTGGGTAAAATGAAAGAGGTAAAGCAGCTGAAATTGATGGGATCAAGACAGAAAAGTTAAAAGCAGGTGGGAATATAGTTTTGGAATGGTTTGTGCTTTTATTTAATAAATATATGAAAGAGGGGAAGGTAACTAGGGCTTGGCAGAAAGCACTCATTGTATAACGGCAAAAGGGACAAAAAAAAAAGTGTAAAAATTATAGGAAAATAAGCCTGTTGAGCATACCTGGTAAAATGTATGGTAGAGTTATTATTGAAAGAATTAAATGTAAGACGGAGAGCAGTATCGCAGAGGCTTTAGGAAAGGTAAGGGATGTGTAGACCAAGTCTTTACATTGAAGCATATGAGTGAACAATATTTAGATAAGGGTAAGTAAGTTTCCGTTGCATTTATAGATTTGGAAAAGGCATATGACAGGGTGGATAGGGGAGCAATGTGGCAGATGTTACAAGTGCATGGAATAAGTAGTAGGTTACTGAAAGCAGTTATGAGCTTTCTGGAGACTAGTAAGGCTCAGGTTAGAGCATGCAGGAGAGAGGGAGATTATTTCCCAGTAAAACTGGGCTTTGTGAACATTAAAATGGTATAAAATACCGACAGGTTGTTAGGTAAGACACATATGCAACAGTTAGGTATCTTTATTTCGAAACGTTTCGCCTGCACAGTAGGCTTCTTCAGTCGAGTACAGAAAAGTTGATAGAAGCAGAAGAGACTTGAAGACGATGTAATAAGTCCATCACCCTTGAAGTTTTGAGGTGGTCAGTCCCTCAGTCTGGAGAAGAGTATTGTTCCATAGTCTGAAACAATATGGAGTTGAAGTGATAGGATGGAGCCTTATATAGCGCCAGGAAGTGAGACGTAGGTCACGTTTACATTATTACCTCTACTAGTGACCTACGTCTCACCTTCTGGTGCTATATAAGGCTCCATCCTATCACTTCAACTCCATATTGTTTCAGACTATGGAACAATACTCTTCTCCAGACTGAGGGACTGACCACCTCAAAACTTCAAGGGTGATGGACTGATTACATCGCCTTCAAGTCTCTTCTGCTTCTATCAACTTTTCTGTACCCGACTGAAGAAGCCTACTGTGTAGGCGAAACGTTTCGAAATAAAGATACCTAACTGTTGCATATGTGTTTTACCTAACAAAACTGGGCTTTAGACAGGAATGCGTGATGTCACCATGGTTGCTAAATACATTAATAAATTATTATATTTAATATATTTATAGGTTTGGGAGTCGTTACAGGTGTTTCTTGCTGATGACAATGTGGTTTTTGGGAGATTCTGAGGGGAAGTTGCAGAGGTTGGTGGACAAATTTGGGAGACCATGGAAAAGAAGGAAATTAAAAGTGAACATAGGAAAGAGCAAGGTGATGAGGAGGTGTAGGGTTCCTAAAAGTATTATCCAGAGGTATTGTTGAAGTAGTTTGGACATTTAAAGAGGATGAAGCAAAATGTGAGTGGCAGGAAGGCGGGGTAAGGGCCCTCCTAGGAAAGGCTGGAAGGAGGGGGTAAAGGAGGTTCAGTGAGGGAAGGTTTTAGACTTCCAGCAAGCGTGTGTGAGCATGTTAGATAGGAGTAAGTGGAGACAAGTGGTTTTTATGAATTGGCGTGCTGTTAGAGTGCTAGCACAGTAATATTTATGAAGGTATTGAGAGAAACTGTTAGTAGGATTTGAGTACTGGAGGTGGGGCGTACAGTGCCTGCATTCTGAAGGAGAGGTGGGATATTTTCAGTTATGAACTGTAATATCGACGCTCCTCTCTGTAGACAATGATAGAGTGAGTGATGGTGACAGTAAAGAAAATCTCACTGGGAGACGGCCAGTGAAATTTTTATTTTTGTGACTAAACTTAATTCAGAAACCTCACCAAACCTAACTTAAGCTAACGTAATTTATTTTAACTAAATTCTGCTGTGTATTGCGTAGGTCAATTTAAATTTATTTAATTTTTTTTTTTCGTTGTGTTCAGATTGATTTCCGCTTATTTATGACAAAAAACATATTTTTATTCTGCTAAGCAGAAAGATGGACGGGAGGTTCGAACCGTGGTACTAGTGTGGCAGGTACGGAACTTCTGATAGGAAAGATCCGGAGAGAGAAATGCTACTTCTTCGGAAACCAGTGCTCGGGTTACCAGGATAGTGTTCCTGGCGAATATACTAACAAAGTGGCAGGATTCACTTTGTCTTCAAGTGATATCAGGGTAAGGCAGGAGGCCGCTGTCCGCACCATTACGCTGATCCTCGCATCTACCATTACTGAAGAACAAAACTAAGAAAGATCTTGTTGCCATTGTGTCACTTTGCTTCATAGTTTCCAGCTATTGTAGTTAAGGAATAGGGGGATAAAGGATGAATGAAGAGATGGATGGGAAGAAAGAGAAAGGGAAACAGCTAGAGAGAGAGAGAGAGAGAGAGAGAGAGAGAGAGAGAGAGAGAGAAGTGAAAGCCTTCACTGGACACATCCTTAATATACAACAGAAACACATTCCTCACCGGCAATATGTGACAAAGCCTACAGATCAGCCTTAGTTTGGCTTTCGTTGTAGAGAGGCTGCTACTGCTAAGTACAAAGCATGGCGAAGGTATAAGAGACATCCTACCACCTATAACAGGAACTTGCACACGCAAGCCTGTAGGAATATGGGTGACGTTCAAAAGTGAGCCATTGCTAAGTGGGAGGTGGACACTAAAAGAAAGCTAGCATCAGGTAGGGTAGGCTCCAAAACCTGGTGGTCCCTGGTCAAGGACAGACAAGGTTATCTGCCTGATGAACTCATTCCACCTCTAAATCGACAGGATGGGACCACCTCTACTAGTAGTCAAGAGAAGGCGGACCTCTTTGCTGAACAATTTGCTACCAAAATGCAAGTTCCTGATCCAGCAAGGGACCCTCCTTGGCTAGCTGCAAGAACTGTGTCAAAACTGTCAGTGGTGACAATAAGGCAGGAGGAGGTGCATTTCCTTCTTAAATCGCTTGACCAAGAAAAGGCTGTGGGCCCAGACAAGTTGAGCCCAAGATTGTTGAGAAGATGTGCAGACCAGCTAGCAGCACCTCTAACTCGCATCTTTCAGCACTGCCTAGTACAGTGTAAATGGCCCTCTCTATGGAAAGAAGCAAATGTAGTCCCTGTTCACAAAAAGAAGAGCAGAGCAGAAATCAGCAACTACAGACCAGTGTCACTCCTGTCAATCACTGGTAAGATCCTTGAGACAATAATCTCAAGATAAATGGCAGAGTTTTTTGACTACCACTCACTACTTTGTGATCGTCAATATGGCTTCAGGAAAGGTTACTCTGCTGTTGATCTGTTGTTAAACCTCTCCACTAAGTGGCACCAGTCACTGGATGAATCCAAAGTCAGCTGTGTGGTAGCATTGGACATTGCTGGCGCTTTCGACCGGGTGTGGTACCAGGGCCTCTTAGCAAAACTTCAAACACTGGAAATTGCAGGCTCTACCTTATGTCTCCTCAGTGATTACCTTCATGGTAGATATCTAAGTGTAGTTCTCAATGGAACGGAATCAGCAAGACATCCTATTGGGGCAAGTGTTCCACAAAGAAGCGTACTGGGACCATTGTTATGGAATGTCTACTTCAACGACCTTCTTCATCTCATCCCAGAATCACATGCATGTGAGGACGACTGTACACTGACATTCACTTATCCAAGAGAAGAAATGCCAGCTGTTTTAAACTACATCAATCACCAGCTGAGAGCTATATCAGCTTGGGGAAATAGGTGGCAAGTAACATTTGCACCTGAGGAAACGCAAATGATGATCGTCTCTAGGCACCATGATGGTAATGCTTGTGCAGTAGTAAGGATGAATGGGAGGGTGTTGGCACCTGGAGAAGAAGTTGATATCCTTGGGGTGAAATTTGACTCCAAACTAACCATGAAGAACCATGTTGTAAATCTTGCAAACAAGGCAGCCAGGAAGCTTACAGCACTTCGCCGTATCTCGCATCTGCTTGACAGTAGGGGTTGCAAGATTCTGTACGAGGCACAAGTATGCTCACACCTTGAGTATGCTCCACTTTCTTGGTTTGCCTGCCCCCCCCCCCGTCTCATCTACAACTGCTTGACAGAATAGAGAACAGAGCAAGATGTCTCATCTCTCGCCTGGACCCATCCTGGATAGATCTGTCATTTCAGCAGAGCCTTCAACATAGGAGGGATGTGGGTGGCCTTAATGTTATGTACAAGGCCAATATTGTCAAAGTACCACACTTGGATCCACTTCCAGGACAGCGTGAAACAAGCTTTTATGCCACAAGACGGGCAGAAAGCAGCAACTTCACTCTGGCTGTACCCTTCTCCAGAACATCACTCCATCTGAGATCCTATATGCCCAGGATGACTCGAGTATGGAACACATTCGTACAGCATAATGATGTCAACGAGATAAAGTCAGTTGATCAAATGAAAATGCTGGCCCACAGATGGCTCCAACTTCATCCTGTTCCCTACTTGTATGTCTCATAACAATAAAAATGCTTTCAAATGAGCTGATGTAGGTAACATCTCTTAGCTTGCCAATAAAGTTAGGAATTCTTAACCTGTAAATAGCTTGTCAATAAAGCTAAGGATCCTTAACCTTGTCAAACCCTGTGTAAAAAAAAAAAGTGGGGGAGGGGGAATGAGGGAAGGGAACTAAGGCGTGAGGGGAGAGGAGGAAGGAACACAAAAACGGCATTTTACAGAAAATTAAGTAATTATGTACAAGAGCGTAAGAGAAGTAGCAGTTCCTTGTCATGTTAGTCACGTCCCCTGAGCCTCTTTTTACCTCCTCTTCCCCTTCCCTTCTTTGAAGCTCCGGGTCGTCCAGGGGGTAGGCAGGGGCGCTGGAACCCCCTGAATACCGTCCAAGACGAGCGGCTGCGGTAAGGAGGATCTGAAAACTAATAAAATTAAACCACAACGAGGTGCGCTGGACATACATACAGCTCATAAATTATCCCTAATTATCCCAGCCGGATCTAGTCCCCCCCTAGGTGGCTGTGGCCACCAGTGCGAGGCCTGAGGTAGCCTAGAGTGTGAGGAATGGGCATCCAGACGGCCGTAGACGATAGAAGACAGTTGACGGCATTGCTGGCACTAAGTTGCACAGCAGAGAGGCTGATTCAGACGTTGCTAAATCAAATTACGGAAAAGACAGGCAGTGACAGCAGGTATTCACAGAGACAGCAACATCCTTGTAACATCTGTATCAGAAGCTCCTGCAGAAGATGAAAACAACACAGAGCACTGCAGGTAGGTCTCCAGTACCATCATGTATACACAGGTGAAATGCCGTTAAGCATGGATATGAAGATGCAATATGCAGAACAATTTTTTATTGTAGAACCTTACCAAGACAATGACTTGATAAAGCTCTACCCTGAGCGAAACTGCCCCAGTAAAAGCCTCTTTTGGATACTGTGTCTTCATTCACATGCTAATATGTCTCAGTATATCTCCCCAGTTACAAACGCTCAATCTCGTATCTCTCATCTCGTTCTGTGATTACTTAAACTGAATCACTGTCTAAGTAACTAAAAATTTTTGGTACTAAAACAGTTTCTATGTGCTGAAAACTCTATTTAATGAACGATTGAAATAAATCATACGAGTGACGCGATTCGAACCCGCAATTTAGATCATCATTTCGTAGTCTTAGTCCACTGCACCACAGAGGTTCATGAACAAGCCTTCCTAACCAGAATCCCTGGAAGGTCTGTTAGCCTTTCCTAACTGGAACCCTCATCACACGTTTTAGTTGTTATGGAGAAAACCTGATCGGCAGCCAGTGACTAATTCTAGATTTTGTGTTTCTAGAATCACACAGACTATTGGTGTCTGCAGTTCATAGCCTGATAGACACTGCAGCTATGCTGAGCAAAAACGGTTTGCGTGAAATTATCAAATTCTTTCTCGAAGACAGTCAAAGATTTGTTGGAACTTGAAGGTAAGAAATACTGACAAACTGGAACAAAGACAGCATAAGTAGTATGGAAACTTTTTTAAGACGGCATTTCTATGCTGTCTTAAAAAAGTCATATAGGGAAACTATAAGACTTTTTTAGTTCTTAGTGTACTTACTACACCCATGCTTTTCACTGGGGTAATTTTCATTGGCTAAAACCTATCTTAAGGAGATATTTTAACAAGCAGAATTAGAACTAGGCCCTCTAGTATTTTCGAAGTGCCAGTGTGAAAAATTTTTCTCTTGCACTCCTGACAGAACAAGTGGACGGCTTTAGTGTATACAATACAGCTTGGGAGGATGTGGGCGCTGAATGTTTGCTGTACATTTTCCTGGTCATTAATTTTGCTTGCATTAGAAGGGGATGTCACTGTACAGTAGTGTTCCGGTATAGATAGGGCAGTTGTTATAAAGAGCATCATTATTGGTGAGACATATCCGATTTAGTTTGAACTTCCAAGCACTATAATCGTTTAATTATTTAGCACTTTAAACACAAGCAGTTAATGATACCATAATTAAATTACTTCTTTACCAACTTACTGCTATCTTGACCAATTTACTGTTATATTACAACAGTTATCCATACAAGCAAAAAAAAAAAAAAAGGAAAGTCAGTTATTCAGAGTCCAAAACCTATGTCCATCAGTGGCTCCAAGTCATCGTCATATAATATAATCGGAAGTGAAAATATCCTCACCATTTATCAAGTAAAGAGATGCTGGGTTCCTTGTCAGGCAAGATGTTGTTCCTCAATGGTAGCGCCTTTGGCTCATCAACATCGAACACGTGTTTAATCCCCTGGCTGGTGGAAACGTGAGTATGTTTACCTATGCATGTTGCCCTTGGTCATTAGTATTACTTATTGTGGGAACCTGGGTGTCAGTAGACTGTTGTGGGTGGCATTCTGGAAAAGAGGTAGTATGCCTTAGACAGGGTTAGGCTTCGGAACGAGCTGAGGTAGGATCACAGCTCTTAAAAAATTTTTATGGGGGTGGACTGGTAAGCCAGCGGAAGGCCTCGGTCAGATGACCAAAAGCTCCAACGGCGGGTCATCCTCTAAGACCCGCGTCGGGAAACACTTGTCCTGTTTCCTGATTAACCTTACTTAATGTAAACTTAGCCCGTAGATTCAAGGGTATAAGAGAGTGGTAGATCTCCCGGAGAGGAGGGACCGCTTACCTCTGGAAACAATCCTTCAACTCGCCACCGTGTTAAGATGACCCGGCGTTCGTGTCTTGTCTGGGTACTTATAGTTTTAATAATCTGTTTTATCATCTATTTTTAACAGTTACGAGAACAATTTTGCTTCACTTTTATTAATGTAACTTCTGGGCCTCTCACATTTCTCTTCCAACCAAGTGTATGGTTTAGTAAGTTGATGATGCAGCTGATCACTCAGTGCTATATATTAAAAGCCAATTATTTCTCTTTCATCTGATTATTATTATTATATCCAAAACTAAGCGATAAACCCAGAAGGGCTTACATCATTGCAGGGCTATCAATCCAAAGCACAGCGTGAGAGATCTGCAGTGAATTTAGAAGCAGAGAAGTTAGGGCAGCCATGTGTGGGCCAGGTGAGGTGACTGGGTGTCCTGCTCCTGGGTAGCCAGGTGAGGTGACTGGGTGTCCTGCTCCTGGGTAGCCAGGTGAGGTGACTGGGTGTCCTGTTCCTGGGTAGCCAGGTGAGGTGACTGGGTGTCCTGCTCCTGGGTAGCCAGGTGAGGTGACTGGGTGTCCTGCTCCTGGGTAGCCAGGTGAGGTGACTGGGTGTCCTGCTCCTGGGTAGCCAGGTGAGGTGACTGGGTGTCCTGCTCCTGGGTAGCCAGGTGAGGTGACTGGGTGTCCTGCTCCTGGGTAGCCAGGTGAGGTGACTGGGTGTCCTGCTCCTGGGTAGCCAGGTGAGGTGACTGGGTGTCCTGCTCCTGGGTAGCCAGGTGAGGTGACTGGGTGTCCTGCTCCTGGGTAGCCAGGTGAGGTGACTGGGTGTCCTGCTCCTGGGTAGCCAGGTGAGGTGACTGGGTGTCCTGCTCCTGGGTAGCCAGGTGAGGTGACTGGGTGTCCTGCTCCTGGGTAGCCAGGTGAGGTGACTGGGTGTCCTGCTCCTGGGTAGCCAGGTGAGGTGACTGGGTGTCCTGCTCCTGGGTAGATTTTATCAGAAAGCATTGTAGTAGTGGTCGATGCCAGAGGCAAGAAGTTTTCGCGCGATCTTGTGGTGTCCACTACTTCCTAGATTTTATGATTACAAATTCACTAATAGTCAACACTTTTGAGAAATTTTGACGTTGAGGTCCGTCCTCGACCATCACAAAGTCACGACTGCAACGTCGTCTAATATTTCTCCTCCTAAGTGTAACATATTAAACTAACCTCTAAGTGTAGGTTATTTGTGAAATGCTTCAACAACGGGACTTGATTCTTCAATCTTTAAGTGACTGCAAATATACTCCAAACTTAATTTCTAACTACTCTGAGAGATTTAAATAATGTGTGAGGTCTGTGCTAGTTTTTTTTATTTTTCTCTGTTTACAAGCTTGCTTAGAGAAATTTATGTGTCACTTGTCTCGAGAAATATCTCTATCTTGACTTTGTCTCCCTATAATGAGAACTTTCTGCGTCTTCAGGAACGATTAATAGATTGTTTTAAGACGTAGTAATTCTGAGACGATGACTGCAATGTCATAAGTGTTAGTCTTTCATGTCTTTGAGATATGAACAACACTTTGTTATTATTATTATTATAATCAAAAAGAAGCGCTAAACCAACAACGCCCTGTGACATTCATTTTCTCGGTGCGCGCCCGTGCGAGTAAGAAAGAGAGAGAGAGAGAGAGAGAAACAGTGGTGGAACATTACTGAGAGTCTGACCTTGGGAAACCCCCTCCATCACCTCGTCGCCTCCGTCATCCTGTCAGCTATCATAACCCAGGCAGTCTCCACTCCGCCAGTCGCGTAACACGCACACACACACACACACACACACACACACACACACACACACACACACACACACACACACACACACACACACACACACACACACACACACAGTTTGGAACCCACACCTAGCCAAGCACGTAAACTAGAGAAAGTGCAAAAGGTTTGCAACAAGATCAGTCCCAGAGCTAAGAGGTATGTCCTACGAGGAGAGGTTAAGGGAAGTCAACCTGACGATACTGGAGGACAGGAGAGATAGGGGGGACATGATAACGACATACAAAATACTGAGAGTAATTGACAAGGTGGACAAAGACAGGATGTTCCAGAGATGGGACACAACAACAAGGGGACACAGTTGGAAGTTGAAGACACAGATGAATCACAGGAGTGTTAGGAAGTATTTCTTCAGCCACAGAGTAGTCAGGAAGTGGAGTAGTTTGGGAAGCGATGTAGTGGAGGCAGGATCCATACATAGCTTTAAGCAGAGGTATGATAAAGCTCATGGTTCACGGAGAGTGACCTAGTAGTGACCAGCGAAGAGGCGGGGCCAAGAGCTAGGGATCGACCCCTGCAACCTCAACTAGGTGAGTACAACTAGGTGAGAACACACACACACACACACACACACACACACACACACACACATGCAACCTTATTATATATTACGACTTATCTTGAGTTTACGCTTCGGACCGATACGTTGACGTAAGCTCGTCTCTCATATGTGCGGGTTATTTGTGCATTGTTCCAGTCACGGTATTGTTCCTTTTTGTTATTTCTGGGACTGTGGGAAGTAAAAAAAAAAACAGTAACGCAGACCTTGTCACAGAAGTGCTGCCTCGTAGCTCAGTGCTACTAATTTTTTTAAATATGCGGAAAGAACTCGATATTCCAAATATCAGAGATCGTGTTACCGAGAGTATTGTCCTCATTAGGGTCAATATGCTCAGGCTAGCCCATTCAAACCCTTACACAGAAGCCCTTCAAATTTTCCTCATCACTGGTGAACACCCCTCCAGATGGATCGAAAACACTGGAACTGACCTCCGCATGAACCAGATACACGATCTCTGTCATGTAGACATTACCCTATTCCAAACTACCTTCCCTCCATTTCCCCCTAAAAATCTTCTTAAATCACAACCAAAGCTTCTCCTTGAAGCCAGACAGGATGCCTTAGTTGAAGATTGAGACACTTATGCAGCATATGGGAATCTTTATTCAGGAAACGTTTCCTGAATAAAGATTCCCATATGCTGCATAAGTGTCTCAATCTTCAACTTGTCGGTTATTCAAACCATTCATCACAGGATGCCTTAGGCTGTATTGATAACTTAGTCACACTGCACACTTTCACAAATTATTTATGTTGATGGTTGTGTTCACCAATCCACTGGTGCAGCTGGTAGTGCTGCTGTTGTCACACAATACACATCAATAACTGGGCCTCTAACTTTCAATCAGAACTGTTTGCCATACTCCATGCACTCAGATGCGTCCATGTATCGAAGATTAAGATTCTGATTGTAACTGATTTTCTATCTATAAATGCTCTCAACTCATTAAGTATAAATTGTAGCATTCTTGTGTCAGAAGCCAGACACAGGTATGGTAGGACTGTGAACAGTGGAGCCAGAAATGCACCTTCTGTGGATTCCGTCCCACATTGGTCTTCAGATGCATGATAGAACCGATGAATTGGCTAAGCTGTATGCTTTCAAAGAGGGATTAGATTACAGTCATGGCTTGTAAATTAGCAGTTTGAGAACAATAATACGAAAAGAGCTTCAACCGAACTTTATTGACTTAAGACTCAGGGAGACTGGCACCAGTCAGTCCATCTATCATCATTCCGTCATGCAGGAGGAGCCACATGTCTATGGTGCATCCAACAAAATAACCAGCCCTTGGATGCCACTACTTCCCGCTTCCGGCTGAGTTACAAGTACCTTTGGCAGGTTAAATCACCACCACCAGATGTAGACGCCAGATGGACTATTGTCACACCCTGCGTCATTATGTGCTGGAATGCGATAAAATTAATGAATAGAGAGACAACCCACTCAGAAATGTTCAAGATATGCCGAAGTATTTTATACTACCACTACCACTACGACTACTACTACTACTACTACTACTACTACTACTACTACTACTACTACTACTAATAATAATAATAATAATAATAATAATAATAATAATAATAATAATCATAATAATAATAATAATAATAATAATAATAATAATAATAATAATAATAATAATAATATTGTTATTATAATAATAATAATAATAATAATAATAATAATAATAATAATAATAATAATAATAATAATAATAATAATAATAATATTAATAATAAAAAAGGATGGGTGTTAATGTTGCAGTTTTATAACTGTAGTGTAAAGCACCCCTCTGGCAAGACAGTGATGGAGTGAATAATGATGAATCTTTTTCTTTATCGGGCCACCCTGCCTTGGTGGGAATCGGCCGATGTGTTAATAATAATAATAAAAAAAAATGAAAATAATAATAATAAAGCTACTAGATTAGCCCTGACCTACTTTCATTAGTGGACTCTGGCCAAGTGCGTCGGTGCCTCCAACTGCTCCACCTCACCCGTCTTCTGAAGACGGGTGAGGTAGATTTTTGACGGGTTGCACATGGGCCAGTATGCCTGATACAATGCTCCTTCTTATGTTCTTAAGACACCTCGGCTGCTGATGTGGCGAGGATGTTCTTACGAGGAGCATTGGTAAGCCACGGGAGGTTTCGGTCACATGATCGAAAACTGGGTCACAAGTGCCATTACAGGAATAACCCGCACAAAGGAGAGAGAAACTTACGACGACGTTTCGGTCCGACTTGGATCATTGACAAGCGTAACTTTGTAAATGATCCAAGTCGAGCCGAAGTGTCGTCGTAAGCTCCTCTCTCCTCTCTGCGGGTTAGTTGTGCATTGTCCCAGTCACGGTATTGTGCTCTTTTTGTTCTTTTTTAAGTGCCACTGATAGTGATACAGTGGTACGATGATAGTGATACAGTGGTACGATGATAGTGATACAGTGGTACGATGATAGTGATAGAGTGGTACGATGATAGTGATACAGTGGTACGATGATAGTGATACAGTGGTACGATGATAGTAATACAGCGATACGAAGATGGTGATACTCATACTAATAACAATAGTGTTACGAAGGTTAGTACAGTGACACTGCAATGGAAAAGACAGAGTGAGAGAGTAAGAGAGAGAGAGAGAGAGAGAGAGGAGAGAGAGAGAGAGAGAGAGAGAGAGAGAGAGAGAGAGAGAGAGAGAGAGAGAGAGAGAGAGAGAGAGAGAGAGAGAGAGAGAGAGAGAGAGAGAGAGAGAGAGAGCATAGTAATGGAGCTCAGACTCGAAATTCTGAATCGTGAAGATAACACATACGAGAAGGAATGAATCAAAGCATTACAAAGCATCGTACGCACACACACACACGTACATGCACGAGGATATACGCACATGAGTACAAGCACACACGGTAAAACATACACTCACTCACAAGTTAAAATACACAGACACACATACACACGGTAAAACACGCATATACACACACACGGTAAAATACACACACATACACTGTAAAACACACACATATACACACACGATAAAATACTCATGCATACATCAGACCAAGTGTCTTATCGATAAGTGCCTTTGACAAATGGTAACTAACACACGCACACACACACACACACACACACACACACACACACACACACACACACACACACACACACACACACACTAACAGACATAGTTCCCACTTACAACATTAATACCATCACAACAGCAGCCTACCATAATATCCAGCTGTCTTCCACTCCTTCAGCTCGCACCAACTCCTCCCACCCCTCAAAATACGGTTCTGGAAAGGAAGTTGAAGGTATGACACACCAACGCAGATGGAATAACTAAGAAGAGTAAGGAGTGACAGAAAAGAATCATTGAGGCATCCCAGACATTATAGCACTCACAGACACAAAGCTCACGCGGGTGATAACAGATGCAATCTTCCCAACTGGATATCACATCCTGAGGAAAGACAAAGGAAACAGAAAGGAATATGTACTGCTCATCCAGAAAAAAAAAAGTTTTGAGGAGATTGAAAAACTAGGCAGAGGTACAGTAGAAGACTACATAGTAAGAATACTTCACACAGAAGGGTCCAAAAGTGATGATAGCATTAATACACAACTCACCACCAAACAGCAGGAGACTAAGGCAAGAGTAAGAACATAAGAACATAAGAAAGAAGAAACACTGCAGCAGGCCTACTGGCCCATGCGAGGCAGGTCCAAGTCTCCTACCGGCTTAAGCCAATGCTCCAACCTAGTCAGGTCAGGTCAGATTCACTTAAGGGAGGAACACGGCAACTGACCTAGTAGCACAAGCTAATCAGATCCAACTCACACCCACCCACACCCACTCATGTATTTATCTAACCTATTTTTAAAACTGCACAACGTTTTAGCCTCTATAACTGTACTCGGGAGTTTGTTCCACTCATCCATAACTCTGTTACCAAACCAGTGCTTTCCTATATCCTTCCTGAATCTGAATTTTTCCAACTTAAAACCATTGCTGCGAGTCCTGTCTAGGCTAGGTATTTTCAGCACGTTATTTACATTCCCTTTATTTATTCCTGTCTTCCATTTATACACCTTAATCATATCTCCCTTAATTCCACACCTTTCTAGAGAGTGCAGATCCAGGGCCCTCAGTCTATCTTCATAGGGAAGGTTTCTGATACCTGAGCTCAACTTCGTCATCCTCCTCTGTACGTTTTCCAGCGCATTTATATCCATTCTGTAATACGGTGACCAAAACTGTGCAGCATAATCTAAATGAGACCTAACCAAGGATATATAGAGTTGAAGAACAACCTGAGGACTCCTATTATTTATGCTTCTTGATATGAAGCCAAGAATTCTGTTAGTTTTATTGCGAACACAATAAGAGATATAGAGCGATAGTGGACACACTAGCCGAGGTGACCAGAAGGGCCCAAATGGGCAGGGAAAAGTTATATATCATGGGATATTTCAACCACAAAGAAACTGACTGGGTAAATCTGGAGCCACATAGGGGACCAGAGACATGGAGGACTAAGATGCTGGAGAGGTGTTGGAAAACTTCATGCACCAACATGATAAACACAACCAGAGAGAGAGAAAGAGAGAGAGAGAGAGAGAGAGAGAGAGAGAGAGAGAGAGAGAGAGAGGAGAGAGAGAGAGAGAGAGAGAGAGAGAGAGAGAGAGAGAGAGAGGAGAGAGAGAGAGAGAGAGAGAGAGAGAGAGAGAGAGAGAGAGAGAGAGAGAGAGAGAGAGAGAGAGAGAGAGAGAGAGAGAGAGAGAGAGAGAGAGAGAGAGGAGATGATGAGCTAGCAAGGCTGGACCTCGTATTCACCTTGAACAGTTCAGGCATAGGGGATATCACAGATGATCATGTGGTCCTGAGTTTTGAGTATGTAATAGAATTAGCAATGGAGAGTTAACCAGTATGGGAAGGACGGGAGAAGCGAAACTTCAAAACAGGGGACTAAACAGGTATGAGGCAATTCCTGCATGAGGTGCAGTGGGAAAGGAAGCTAGAGGGGTGGACAGCAAACAAAATGATGGAACACATGATTACAAAGTGCAGGGAGGCAGGGAAATAAAAGGAAGACCAGAGTAAGTCTATGGCGTACCCAGAGGTGTGGAGAGGCCAAGGGAAATAATGGGAAGACCAGAGTAAGTCTATGGCGTACCCGGAGGTGTGGAGAGGTCAAAGCCAAGTGTGCCAGAGCATGAAAATTGTATAGAAGACAAAGGACTCAGGAAAACAAGGTACTGAGCCGCAGAGCCAGAAACGAATATGCAGGGATAAGGAGAGAAGCCCAGAGGCATTACGAGAATGACAGCATCAAAAGCCACAGTAATTAGTCTGAGGAAGGAAGGAGGGAAGCGAACAGGGAGCAACCAGGAAGTATGAGGGGAGCTCATCTCTAGATTCAGGTATATATTCACATTGAAACAGAGAGGCTTCCAACAAACTGAAGCAGTAGGGTGCACCAGCAAATGATGGACACGCTGCACACAACCGAAGAGGGGATGAAGAAGGCCGTGGACCCAGATAGCATATCTAGATGGGTCCTGAGAGAGAGAGAGAGAGCAGACGCAGTATGTGTGCCGCTAACAACTATCTTCAATAAACCTATCGAAACAGGGTGACTACCTGAGGCGTTGAAAACAGCAAATATAGACCTGCTTTTTAAGAAGGGAAAGAGACAGGCTTCACTAAACTACGGACCAATATCGCTGACATGTATAGCATGGAAAGTTACGAAGGAAATTATCAGAAGAATGGTGGAACACCTAGAAAGGAATAGGGTCATACTTGACTACCAGCTTCAGTTAAAGGAAATCTTGCATCACAAACCTACTGGACTGTAAGAAGGCTTTCGATACAGTACTACAAAAGAGACTGGTTAAAAAGCTAGAGGAACTGGCATAATAGCATGGAAAGTACTGAAATGGATTGGGGAATACCTGATAGGACGAGGTATCAGAGTGGGTGCATGTGTTGAGTGGGATTGCACAAGGGTCAGTCCTAAATCCGGTGCTGCTTCTTGTAAATGTGAATGACATGACGGAAGGAACAGATTCAGAGGTGTCCCTGTTCGAAGACGATGTACAGCTGATGAGGAGAATACCAGCAGACGAGGATCATGTAAGCCTGGAGAGTCGGCAAGCCTGGTCCGACGAATGGCTCCTGGGGTTTAACCCCAGCAAGTGTGAAGTCATAAAGCTTGGGAAAGAACAAAGAAGACCGTAAATGGTGTACAACCGAGCACATCTGAGGCGCACATCAACCAAGTAACTGCTGCTACATAAGGGTGCCTGGCAAAACTAAGAATAGATTTTCGACATCAAAGTAAGGAGTCATTCATGACACTGTACACCGTCAAGAAAATAAAGTGCAAAGGTTTACAACAAGACTAGTCCTGAAGCTAAGGAGTGTGTTCTATGGAAAGAGAACTCAACCTGACGACACTGGAGGACAGGATGAATAGGGGATACATGATAACAAACATGAAGTACTGAGAAAAACCCTAAAACAAGTTTAAGAAGAGGCACGTTAAGGCTCCGGGAAAGGAGGGAGAGAATGGGGGCTCCCTAGCGATAAACAGCGAAGAGGAGGGACCATTAGCTAAAACCGCCCCTACAACCAAAAATTTAATGTAGTACACTAACGCAAAACACTATTGACAAGAATTCGACAGCACTTTAAGGTTCCTCAAGTACATGGCTTGAAACCCGGGTTTTCCAACTTCTGGACATCTGTGGCCAATAAACTAGACTCTGGGAGCGTCACGGGGGAACCGTCGGGTTTCCCGGGGACAGGGTTTTTTAAAATCCTGTTTGACTAGAATCAATCCCCCCCTTCGCTATATAAATATATAAAAAATTTTAATATAAAAGGATATTAAATAATATATAATAATAAATATATATATATCCAGGCTGCCTTCTTTGAAAATCATACTTTGAAATATGTAAACCACAATTGTTTACATTTTAAGTCAACCCCAACATTGTAATCTTTAAGAAAAAAAACCCTTTTCAAAAAAATATTTGTACTTGCACTGGCCAAAGGGCGAAAACCCATGCTTTTTTGGGCCCGCCCTGGGGGGCGAAAACGCATGACCCTTTAGACTACAAGACCACCAACCCTTTTAACAATAGTGCATCAGCCTACTAGATTTTTGAAACCTCCCCTAGAAGGACAAAACGGTGGTGTGGACCCCCTCAAAAACTAATTTCATTCTCCCCCCCCCTTTTGGGGCACTGCTAAAAAAAGCAGAAATTTAAAATTATTTCCCTTTACGGAACGTAAAATGGGTCCCGGGCTGGTCCCTTTGGGGCATACGGGGTCTTGATTACCCCCATAAAGATATGGTAGATTTTCTGACCTGGGGCCGAGAGTTTTTTTAATTAGTTCGTCATTCCCCATAAAATTGCATTTTAGGTTGTTTATTAAAAAGGGGCTCACTCGGGAAAGGGAAATTGAGTAAACGCTATCTTTAACCACTTTAGTTCCTGAAATTTAAACCCACCAGGTTTGGGATGCTGCCCCGGGTTTAATTGTCCCAAACCCGTTTTTTCAAGGAAAGAAACAAAAATTGAATCTTCCTCTTGAACCATGACAAATATACCGTAAATAACCAAATATGGGTTTTTAAAAAGCTCGACAGCGTTTTAGAAAGGGTCTATTTTACACAACATTAAACAACAATGCATAAAAAATACGGGTTTGCTCTTTAAATGCCAGGGGGCCTCATGAGTTTTGGTGACGTTCAA
The DNA here is from genome assembly GCF_026875155.1 of Cherax quadricarinatus. NCBI lineage: Eukaryota > Metazoa > Arthropoda > Malacostraca > Decapoda > Parastacidae > Cherax > Cherax quadricarinatus. The sequence goes on along the minus strand of NC_069399.1, from coordinate 94,691,688 downwards.
GCTGTGTTTTACTCCCCAAAACACCAGGAACTTTCATTTCGAGTAGGGTTATATAACGAAAATTGGGCTGTGATTGTAGGGATACACGTTTGGGTTTACCCAAAAATTACCTGATAACATTTTGGAACATTCAAGTACCCAGAAAGGGCATTTAAAGGGACAAAAAAACCCAAAAATTCTTTCCTTTCTTTTTTTTAAAAAAAAAGGGTTTACACAGAAAATGCAATCTATAATATAATATCCACCGAGAAATGTATTTTTTTTCAAGTCATATGACATGAACTAAAACGCTAGCCCAAAGTTTTGGGGCGGGACTATTTTATCTTAAAAATTTCAAAATTCTTGAAAATTCAAAAACCCTCTTCCCCCATAAGGGGGGAAAGATGGTGGTATTCCCGGGGTGTAAAAAAAAACCCCTTGGGCCCACATTCGAGAACCAGCAGCAAGGAATACCCCTGCACAGCCATTCGAAAAAAACTTCCCCTCACCCCTTTCCCTTTGGCAGTTTTTTAACTTTGGGCATATCTCCTGATGACGACTGAAAATTTTGATAGTATTTGGGATTAAAGACCGCAAATAAATATAATATATAAAATATATATATATAATAATATATATATATAAATTTTATATATATATATATATATAAAAATTATATTTAAATATAAAAAATATAAATTATAAATATATATATAAATAAAAAAATATATATATAATATATATATATATAATAAAAATATAAAGGGTCTTTCCCGAATGGGAAAGAACTTGCAAATTTTGGCTAAATAGCAACGTTCATCTTGCCAAAAAGGGACAAGCGAAAATTTGTGTATGCAATAATTTCGCCAAATCATTCTGAACCTAACGAAAAAAATACATTTCACTGTGTTTGTTTAGTATTAAATTACTGTAAACAAATCTAAAATATATTTAGTTGGGTTAGGCTAAAATAAATTGTTGTTGTTATAATAAGGTTAGGTAAGTTTTCTAAGATTCTTTTGGAGCAAAATTGAAATTTTTTACATTAACATTAATGAAAAAAATATATCTTTAAACGTATAAGATAAAATTTTAGAATGGACTTAATTTTAAATGAGGAATTGCTAATTGACCAGTTTTACATATTCGGCACGAAATAAAAAATAAAAATATATATATATATATTATATATATATTATATATATATAATATATATATATATATATATATATATATATAATATATATATAATATATATATATATATATGCAAAAAAAAACCCACTCTAAAAAGAATAGAAATTCCAAGCGCTTTCGTGACTACTCACATTATCAAGGAACTATGAAAGTAAAGCATCCAAGGAAGCTATATAAGGGGTCTGGCCAGTTAAACACCTGACGCGCGGCGAGCCAACTTGGATAGGTCCTTTGCACAACTCACCCACAAACTATTCTACCCAAGAAAATTTAAAAATTATTATTTGTCCAGTGTATTATTAAATTCTTCTCAAATTCTATTAATTATAAATGGATCTAATTTATATAAACCAAAGGAAATATTCATATTATTGTCAAAACTGCTTTTTATGAAAAAAATTCAATTATATTCTTGTCGACCATGGACTTGCTTGATACTACTTTCTCAACTTTTTGAAAATCAATTGGAGGGTTTAAAAAATCTCTTACATGAATAAATAAGCATTGGAATCTTGCCAGTTCAATGCTATATTTATGTTGTTTAATCTTAGTCGAGATATTTACCAGTTTGACCGTAATAAACTTTATCGCAAATTTTACAAGGAATCTTATAGACACATCCGTCAGCATTTTGGGGGGAATTCCTTATCAAAAGTTTTTTTACTGTATCAAGATTTTTGAATACAACTTTAATATTAAAAGTCTTAAGAAGAAAAGGTACATCAACCAAGTTTTCATGGTAAGGGAGAACCAACATATTTTTAGTTGAATAAGGCTGGTTGGGTCCCTTTTTGGAATTGTAAAAAGTATTTTCTAGCAACCCTTTAAAAGATTTATCAATTACATTTCTTGGGTATTTTAAATCATTACCTATTTCATAAATTTTGGATATTTCCTCATCTATGAACTCAGGACTACAAATTCGTAAAGCTCTCAAAAACATTGATGAAAAAACAGACAGTTTGACTCTATCTTGATGCGAGGAATAATAGTGGACATAGGAACAGTTATTTGTAGGTTTTCTGTAAATTTTAAATTTAAATTCATTATTACCCTTAATAATTAAAACATCTAGAAAAGGCAATGAGTTATTTTCTTCAAACTCAACAGTAAAGTTTATAGAATGGGCTAAGCCATTTAATTTTCCAAGGAAATGGTGTATATCTACATGACTCAAGAAATCATAAGACACAAAATATCAACATATCTGAACCATTTAGCTCTATTAGGGAGGATTGTGTTAAGCAACGTTGTTTCATCTTCATCATTGCCTATCGTTCCTCCTTGCATCTTTGTACCCTCTCTTTCAGTGTAGTCCTTTCTTCTTGTGTTCTGTCGCGATCGAGGTATACCTCGGTTTGTCCCTCAGTCGTGCTTTCTCTTGCAGGATTCTGGTTCAAGGTGATTCTTCCTTGAAAATTACTTTGTCAGGCCTTTTCCTTCCACTCGCAAACCACCCAATTCTCTGAAAATGTGTCACCTGGGCCATATCGCCTTCACCTATTGTTTTCATGTTGCCTTCAATCATTGCTTCCTCCTTCTGTTTTCTTTCATCGAAGGTGTATGTGTGTGTGTGTGTGTGTGTGTGTGTGTGTGTGTGTGTGTGTGTGTGTGTGTGTGTGTGTGTGTGTGTGTGTGTGTGTGTGTGTGTGTGTGTGTGTGTGTGTGCGTTGTGTGTGTGTGTGTGTACTCACCTAGTTGAGGTTGCAGGGGTCGAGTCCAAGCTCCTGGCCCCGCCTCTTCACTGGTCGCTACTAGGTCACTCTCCCTGAACCGTGAGCTTTATCATACCTCTACTTAAAGCTATGTATGGATCCTGCCTCCACTACATCGCTTCCCAAACTACTCCACTTCCTGACTACTCTGTGGCTGAAGAAATACTTCCTAACATCCCTGTGATTCATCTGTGTCTTCATCTTCCAACTATGTCCCCTAGTTGTTGTGTCCCATCTCTGGAACATCCTGTCTTTGTCCACCTTGTCAATTCCTCTCAGTGTTTTGTATGTAGTTATCATGTCCTCCCTATCTCTCCTGTCCTCCAGTGTCTTCAGGTCGATTTCCCTTAACCTCTTCTCATAGGACATACCTCTTAGCTCTGGGACTAGTCTTGTGTGTGTGTGTGTGTGTGTGTGTGTGTGTGTGTGTGTGTGTGTGTGTGTGTGTGTGTGTGTGTGTGTGTGTGTGTGTGTGTGTGTGTGTCACATCAATCTTTAAAGATTTAGGCCGTTCTGGAGACACTTGCAAGTTATATGATACAATTTATATTTAACCTTCATAAAAAAATTGCATATTTGAACTAACACATAACAATCTGAAGCTTTCTGTAAGTTGAATATGCAAGTGTTGGAAGTATTAAGTCAGTCGAGTTATCGCACGAACACTAAAACTTCTTTTAGGTCTATAAATTGATCAAAGGAAATATATAGATGCGAGAAGTTGCGTACACTAGCCTTGAAAATTTGAGGCCTATGGAATGAGGCATTTTCGAGTTAAAATTTACCTTCATTTTAACTGCATCGATTGCTTTCACCTCCCCTCACAGTATCGAATACTTCACAAACACAGAACATGCGTATGTTTTAACCACTCCTGGCACGGATTCCAGGCGTTTATACAGCACATTTAAAGGCCTGGGCACCACGCCAATCATCTGACCTCGACACATGATGGTAACTAGCCCCAGACAGGCCACTGATTACAATATTCTTACCACGGCGGCACCTTCACTTTCTTCACTACACTAGGGCAGCGTCAGTCTGGCCCGGAGCCACTGGTCTTATTACTTAGTTGTACTCACCTAGTCGAACACACCTTACTGTATTTACAGCGAATGATATCTAGATCCTGGTACCGCCTATTTATTTTTATTGCTCGGTTATATTAATTTTTGACCTTCAGTGCCCGATCGTGATGCTGTGTATGGTATTTCCTGCAACTTCTTTTATATATCTTCATCACCCATCCTTGTTGTTGAGTACTCACCTAATTGTACTCACCTAATTGCGGTTGCAGGGGTCGATTCACAGCTCTTGGCCCCCTCTCTTCACTGGTCGTCACTAAGCTCACTCTCTCCCCGCTCCATGAGCTTTTTCATACCTCTTTTAAGTGTGTGCGTGTGTTGTGTGTATGTATCCATGAGTACATGAGAATACACGGGAAAGACAGACATTATAGGACTTAGGAATCCACACACAGGCTCTTCTGTATGGATTGAGAACTAACGCGCATTATCCAGGCGTTTGAAGCAAAGAAAAGATAGATAGATAGATAGATAAAGAGATAGATAGATAAAGAGATAGATAGATAAAGAGATAGATAGATAAAGAGATAGATAGCTAGATAGATAGATAGATAGATAGATAGAGAGAGAGAGAGAAAGAGAGAGAGAGAGAGAGAGAGAGAGAGAGAGAGAGAGAGAGAGAGAGAGAGAGAGAGAGAGAGAGAGAGAGAGAGAGAGAGAGAGAGAGAGAGAGAGAGAGACCTGGACTGGTAGCGTGGGGTTGCTCATCAGTGAAGTGTATTTACTAAAGATCAACGACTGAATTCCTGCAGTAAACTCTGTACTAGACCCTCCGAGGAGAACCAGAAGTTGTGTGTTCTCTTTTTCTCCTCTTCCCCCTCCACTTCCTCCTCCACTTCCCCCTCCTCCTCTTCCTCCTCTTCCTCCTCATTCTTCTCCTTCTTCTACTCCTCCACCTCTTTCTCATTCTCCTCCTCCTCCTCCTCCTCCTCCTCCTCCTCCTCCTCCTCCTCCTCCTTCTCCTGCCTTTTGTTTTCCTTTCCTCTTTCAAACCTAAAAATATAAGTTGCCATCACGTTCAAGAATTTTCCTGATATTTTCCAGCGAGTGTTGTCAGTAACACTCCGTCTGATATTCCCAGTAATTCTTCTTGATGGGTCGTCTCAGGTGTCTCTTTCTAAGTTTTACAAAAATGGTCAAATTTACGCTGAAAAAAAGTCAAATTTGCTCCCCAAGTAAACTCTCAGTCCTTCACTTTTTATAGTAAAATTGTGTGTGTACTCACCTATTTTGTACTCACCTATTTGTGGTTGCAGGGGTCGAGTCATAGCTCCTGGCCCCGCCTCTTCACTGATTGCTACTAGGTCCTCTCTCTCCCTGCTACATGAGCTTTATCATACCTCGCCTTAAAACTATGTATGGTTCCCGCCTCCACTACTTCACTTTCTAGACTATTCCATGACTTGACTACTCTATGACTGAAGAAATACTTCCTAACATCCCTTCGATTCATCTGAGTCTTCAACTTCCAATTGTGACCTCTTGTGTCTGTGTCCCATCTCTGGAACATCCTGTCTTTGTCTACCTTGTCTATTCCGCGCAGTATTTTATATGTCGTTATCATGTCTCCCCTGACCCTCCTGGCCTCCAGTGTCGTCAGGCCGATTTCCCTCAACCTTTCTTCGTAGGACAATCCCCGTAGCTCTGGGACTAGTCTTGTTGCAAACCTTTGCACTTTCTCTAATTTCTTGACGTGCTTGACTAGGTGTGGATTCCAAACTGGTGCTGCATACTCCAGTTTGGAACGACTCCTTACTGAGGTATCGGAACGCTATCCGTAGGTTTGCCAGGCGCCCGTATGCTGCAGCAATTATCTGATTTATGTGCGCCTCAGGAGATATGCTCGGTGTTATACTCACCCCCAGATCTTTTTCCTTGAGTGAGGTTTGCAGTCTTTGGCCATCTAAACTATATTGTGTCTGCGGTCTTCTTTGCCCTTCCCCAATCTTCATGACTTTGCATTTGGCAGGGTTAAACTCAAGGAGCCAGTTGCTGGACCAGGCTTGCAGCCTGTCCATGTCTCTTTGTAGTCCTGCCTGATCCTCATCCGATTTGATTTTTCTCATTAACTTCACATCATCTGCAAACAAGGACACTTCTGAGTCTATCCCTTCCGTTATGTCGTTCACATATACCAAGAACAACACAGGTCCTAGGACTGACCCCTGTGGAACCCCGCTTGTCACAAGCGCCCACTCTGACACCTCGTCACGTACCATGACTCGTTGTTGCCTCCCTGTCAGGTATTCTCTGATCCATTGCAGTGCCTTTCCTGTTATGTGTGCCTGATCTTCTAGCTTTTTCAGTAACCTCTTGTGAGGAACTGTGTCGAAGGCCTTTTTGCAGTCCAAAAAAATGCAGTCGATCCACCCCTCTCTCTCTTGTCTTACTTCTGTCACCTTGTCATAAAACTCTAGTAGGTTTGTGACACAGGATTTTCCTTCCCTGAAACCATGCTGGTTGTCAATTATACACTTGTTTCTTTCCAGGTGCTCCACCACTCTCCTCCTGATGATCTTCTCCATGACCTTGCATACTATACACGTTAGTGATACAGGTCTGTAGTTTAGTGCCTCATGTCTGTCTCCCTTTTTAAAAATTGGGACTACATTTGCCATCTTCCATACCTCAGGGAGTTGCCCAGTTTCAAATGATGTGTTGAAGATCTTTGTTAATGGCACACACAATATCTCTGCTCCTTCTTTAAGGACCCACGGAGAGATGTTGTCTGGTCCCACCGCCTTTGAGGTGTCAAGTTCGCATAGCAGCTTTTTCACTTCCTCCTTGGTTATATGTACCTCATCCAGCACTTGCTGGTGTACCCCCCTGTTCTGATTTCCTGGAGTCCTACTGGTTTCCACTGTAAATACTTCTTTAAATCTCGTGTTGAGCTCCTGAAAATACCTCTCGGTCGTTGCTTGTGAATTCCCCATCACCCTTCCCTCAGTCTGATTACCTGGTCCTTGACTGTTGTTTTCCTCCTGATGTGGCTGTACAACAGCTTCGGGTCAGTCTTGACTTTCGATGCTATGTCAATTTCATATTGTCGCTGAGCCTCCCTTCTTATCTGTGCATATTCATTTCTGGCTCTTCGGCTAATCTCTTTATTTTCCTGAGTTCTCTGTCTTCTGTACCTTTTCCATTCTCTAGTAAAACCTAGTTTTTGCCTCCCTACACCTTTGGGTGAACCAAGACTCGTTCTGTTTCTTCCCATTATTTCTGTTTCCCTTGGGAACAAACCTCTCCTCTGCCTCCTTGCATTTTGTTGCCACATAGTCCATCATTCTTGTACTGGTTTTCCTGTCAGTTCCCTCTCCCACTGAATGTTTTGAAGGAAGTTCCTCATGCCTGAGTAGTTCCCCCCTTTTTTAGTTTGGGTTTTCCCATCCTATTCCTGCTACCCCTCTCCACTTGGAGCTCAACTATGTAGTCGAAGCACAGAACCACATGATCACTAGCTCCCAGGGCCTTTCATACAAGATATCCTCGATGTCTGAACTACTCAAGGTGAATACAAGGTCCAGTCTTGCTGGTTCATCTCTCTCTCTCTCTCTGGTAGTGTCTCTAACATGTTGATGCATGAGGTTTTCCAGTACTACATCCAAACATCTTGGCTCTCCATGTTTCGGAACCCCCATGGGCTCCAGGTTTTCCCAGTCAATCTCCTTGTGATTGAAATCACCCATAACTAGTAATTTTGCTCCCCCCACGTGTGCTCTCCTGGCCACCTCGGCTAGTGTGTCGACCATGGCTCTGTTGCTCTCATCGTATTCTTCTCTTGGTCTCCTGCAGTTCTGTGGTGGGTTGTACATTACTGCAATTATCACCTTATGTCCCTCAGACTGGATTGTTCCTACTAAGTAGTCCCTTTCACCCGTGCCATCCATTCCTTCCATTTTCTCAAAACCCCACTGGCTTTTAATGAGCAGTGCAACTCCTCCTCCCCCTCTCCTCCCTCTGTCTTTCCTGAAGATTTGATATCCGGGTGGAAAGATTGAATCTGTTATTATTCTGGTGAGTTTTGTTTCTGTGAGTGCTATTATGTCTGGGATGTCTCCTTGATTCTTTCGTGCCACTCCTCATACTTATTTGTTATTCCATCTGCATTTGTATACCATACCTTCAACTTCTTTTCTAAGACTGTGGTCTGGGAGGTGTATTGGGGTTGGGGAAGTGGGAGACCTATAAGGAACTATGGGTGGTTGCTGTGGGGGTGGAGTTTGTAATGTAGTGGGGGTGGGGGCATTGGATATGGCATGGGTGTTGTGGGTTTTGAGTGTTTGGCTGCACTGGGGTTGACCTGGTTGGGAGGCTTCTATAGGAAGCTGTGAGGGAGGTTGTATTTGATCTTCTTCTGTGGGCTGGGATCTCCTGTCTGTCTTCTCCATCCCCTCTCTTTCCTCCTTTCGCCTTTGTACCATCTCTCTCAGTTTCCGCCTTTCGTCTTGTGTTCTGTCGCGGTCGAGATACATCTTCCTGTATCCCGGCATGTCCCTTAATCGTGCTTTTTCCTGCAGTATCCTGTTCCGAGTCGATTCTGCCTTGAAGGTCACTTTCACTGGCCGGTTTCTTTTTTTACAAACCCCCTATCTCTCCGAAAATTTTCCAGCTGGGTCATGTCATCTTCTCCGATTACTTTCATGATGCTTTCAATTGCATTTTTTTCCCCTTGTTTTCTTTCTTCATATGTTTCCCCTTCAACTTCCTGTAGCCCATACACAAAGACTGACCTCACCCTTTTCATTCTCCCACTGCATATCCCTGTGTATCCCCTCATTCAATTTGATTTCCTCCATTGCAGCTTTCCTTTCTTCAGTTTCACTAGCTACTGTACATGGGCTCAGTGGCCTGTCATTTTCCCATCTCGGCTTTCCCTGGGCTCTGTTGTGGTCTTTTAGGCCTCCACATATAGCTTAGCTCTTTCATTTACTTACAGTCTCCACTGATAGAGCTTCTACATGCAGTTTTGCTCCTCCTTTCCCTACAGTCCCCTTATTTGTGGCTGAGGTAGCGGTCTCTGTTGTCAATCCCATAATGTTCTTTAGTTCTTTAGGCTGTTTCAGATTTTCCAGTTTCTCTTCTAAACTCTGTATCCTGGCCTCTGCTGCTTTGACTTTCACCTCCCACTTCCTGCTTTCCATGTCTATCCTCTCTTCCATTCTCATGCTAAGTTCTTCTAGTTTCTTTTCCCATTCTTGTTCCCTTTTTGTGAGCTCTGCTGCCCAATCTTCCTTTGCAGTTTCCTCCTCCTGTCCCTTGGGTTTTCTTGTTGCTCTCTGGCAACCCATTTTTGTTTTATCCTGATTGCCTCAGAGTGGGAAACCTATGTAATTCTGTATGT
>NC_069399.1:94669872-94677372 GCF_026875155.1 Cherax quadricarinatus | reverse complement strand
CTGCAGCATATGGGCACCTACCAAACCAAAGAAGAGCATTCTGACATCTTAATAAGGAATCGTTCAGGACCCTGTACACCGTATACGTTAGGCCCATATTAGAGTATGCAGAACCAGTTTGGAACCCACACCTAGCCAAGCAAGTAAGGAAACTAGAGAAAGTGTAAAGATTTGCAACAAGACTAGTCCCGGAGCTAAGGGGTATGTCCTACGAAGAGAGGTTAAAGGATATCGACGTGACGACACTGGAAGACAGGAGAAGTAGAGGGAATATGATAACTACATATAAAGTACTGAGAGGATTCGACAAGGTGGACAGAGACAGGATGTTCCAGAGATGGGACACAACAAGGGATCACATTTGGACGTTGAAGACTCAGATGAATCACAGGGATGTTAATAAGTATTTCTTCAGTCACAGAGTTGTCAGGAAGTGGAACAGTCTGAGAACTGATGTAGTGGAGGCAGGATCCATACATAGCTTTAAGAAGAGGTATGATAAAGCTCATGGAGAAGGAAGAGTGACTTAGTAGCGGCCAGTGAAGAGGCAGGGCCAGGAGCTGTGACTCAACCCATGCAACAACAACTAGGTGAGTACACACACACACACACACACACACACACATGAATGATGGAAAGGATAGACTCAGAGGTGTCAGTGTTCGCAGATGATGTGAAGCTAAGAGGAGAATTAAATCAGATGAGGATCAGGCAGGACTTCAAAGAGACCTGGACAGGTTGGACACGTGGTCCAGCAACTGGCTTTTCGAATTCAACCTTGGCAAATGCAAAGTCATGAAGATCGGAGAAGGGCAAAGAAGACCGCAAACAGAGTATAGGATAGGTGGCCAACGACTGCAAACCTCGCTCAAGGAGAAAGATCTTGGTGTGAGAATAACACCGAGCACGTCTCCGGAAGCACACATCAACCTGGTAACTGCTACAGCATATGGGCGCCTGGCAAACCTGAGACTAGCATTCCGATACCTAAGTAAGAAATCTTTCAAGACATTGTACACCGTGTACGTCTGGCACATACTGGAGTATGCAGCACCAGTTTGGAACCCGCACCGGGTCAAGCACGTTAAGAAATTAGAGAAAGTGTAAAGGTTTGCGACAAGGTTAGTTCCAGAGCTAAGGGGAATATCCTATGAAAAAATGTTGAGGGAAATCGGCCTGACGACACTGGAGGACAGGAGGGATAGGGGAGACATGATAACGACATAGAAAATACTGCGTGGAATAGACAAGGTGGACAGAGACCAGATGTTTCAGAGAGGGGACACAGAAACATGGGGTCACTCTTGGAAGTTGAAAACTATGATGAGTCACAGGGATGTTAGGAAGCATTTCTTCAGTCATAGAGTTGTCAGTAAGTGGAACAGTCTGGCGAGAGATGTAGTGGAGGTAGGAACCATACATAGCTTTAAGACAAGGTATGATAAAGCTCATGGAGCAGGGAGAGAGAGGACCTAGTAGCGATCATTGAAGAGGCGGGGCCAGGAACTGAGTCTCGACCCCTGGAACCACAATTAGGTGAGGTGAGTACACACACACACACACACACACACACACACACACACACACACACACACACACATATACACACACTCACAAACACACATACACACACACACACACACATGAAGATTGGGGAAGGGCAAAGAAGGCCGCAGACGGAGTACAGTCTAGGGGGTCAGAGACTACAAACCTCACTCAAGGAAAAAGATCTTGGGGTGAGTATAACACCAGGCACATCTCCTGAAGCGCACATCAACCAAATAACTGCTGCAGCATATGGGCGCCTAGCAGACCTCAGAACAGCATTCCGACATCTTAATAAGGAATCGTTCAGGACCCTGTACACCGTATACGTTAGGCCCATATTGGAGTATGCGGCACCAGTTTGGAACCCACACCTAGCCAAGCACGTAAAGAAACTAGAGAAAGTGCAAAGGTTTGCAACAAGACTAGTCCCAGAGCTAAGAGGTATGTCCTACGAGGAGAGGTTAAGGGAAATCAACCTGACGACACTGGAGGACAGGAGAGATAGGGGGGACATGGTAACGACATACAAAATACTGAGGGGAATTGACAAGGTGGACAAAGACAGGATGTTCCAGAGATTGGACACAGTAACAAGGGGACACAGTTGGAAGCTGAAGACACAGATGAATCACAGGGATGTTAGGAAGTATTTCTTCAGCCACAGAGTAGTCAGTAAGTGGAATAGTTTGGGAAGCGATGTAGTGGAGGCAGGATCCATACATAGCTTTAAGCAGAGGTATGATAAAGCTCACGGCTCGGGGAGAGTGACCTAGTAGCGATCAGTGAAGAGGCGGGGCCAGGAGCTCGGACTCGACCCCCGCAACCTCAACTAGGTGAGTACAACTAGGTGAGTACATACACATACACACACACACACACACACACACACACACACACACACACACACACACACACACACACACACACACACACACACACAGGAGATTTGTACCAAAGGGTAACAGAAATAACGAAAAAGTCAGGCAGTGGAACAGTCTGGCGAGCGATGTAGTGGAGGTAGGAACCATACATAGCTTTAAGACAAGGTATGATAAAGCTCATGGAGCAGGGAGAGAGAGTACCTAGTAGCGATCAGTGAAGAGACGGGGCCAATTACAATTTGGTGAAAAAAAAATAGGTGAGCACACACAGACACACACACACACACACACACACACACACACACACAGTTTAGTCTTTATTTCAAGTGACCACACACACACACACACACACACACACACACACACACACACACACACACACACAAACACACACACACACGCCACACCACAAACCACACTAGAAAAAAAACAGGTAAGAATAAAAGAGAAAGTGCTGCTGGGGATCAGTAAGTCTTGAGTCAGAGCACCTGGTCTTCTTAATATATGTTTATGACTTCCCTTTTTGTAGACAAAAAATAATAGCGAGAAAGATAAGAACATAAGAAGGTAGGAACACTGCAGCAGACCTATTGGCCCATACTGGGCAGGTCTTTCTCTAACCCAAACTCTCTAACAAAAATATTTGCCCAGCTCATTTTGCAGCAGTACCCAAACATGGAGTTTAAGGAGACTTGGGCAGGTTGTAAGAGCGATCCATCAAACAGCTACTGGAGATTAGATCTAGTAAAAGCTAGTCATGCGCTTCGGGTAAAAGTGTCAAGAAGACAGGCTGAATACACACAAACAGTCCAGAGTTTTGCTATAAACCAGTTCTTGAGGTCACAGACCTGAGCTTAGCAGACAGAATGAACAAAACTGAGTCTGACGACACTTGATAAACGATGGCTTTGAGGAAGCATGATCATAGCATTCTAAGTAGTCACAAAAAGATCGTCAAGGGGAAAACACTTACAACTTGATCACCCTAATGAGCCGAAGATATAAAAGAATTAACTTCTGGAGGTCTGATAGCTAGGGTGATGGCCTCCAGAAATATCAATAGGCAGACAGCAGAGAGGGAGCGTGAGCGGGTGAGTAAGTACAGCGCACCGCAGGAGGTATGTGAGTCCAACGCTGGACATATGCTGAAAGTTAATATGACAGAACTTTGGTGGGAACTGATGCATCACATAGGTCTGTCAGTGGCTAAAAAGAAAGAGGGGTTCCAGAAGTTCAAGCCTGAGCCCCATAAGCACAGATCAGAGAATTAGACGCTCGATTAGATATTTAGTTTATTTGCATAAACAAGACTCCAACACGAGTATGAGTTAAAGTACAACATATTGACTTTGCTGCCAGACATGGGTCACATTGATAAATGAGTCAATTGTACAACATTTGGGCATCTTTATTCTGGAACGTTTCGACAGCTAGTGGCTTCTTCAGTCCAGTGCATAAAATGGTGGAAGATGAGCAGGAGTTTGAATTAATCTGTCCCTCAGCTTGGAGTCGATGTGTTCAGTCCGTCAGTCTTGACAAAAGTGCAGTAAATTCGTTACAGGTGAGGTGGAGCAGTGGTAGGCAGAGTCACCAGTGGACAAAACCACTGGTATAAGTAGGTCATGTATATAGGTTAGACAAGTTCTGAAGAAATCCCTGCATCAAGATCCCAAGATGTTGCTGTGCCTGACAGGATGTGAATAAACCTGTCGGTTTTCTAAACGGTTTATTCCCATTAGACGCATAGCTACTGTCAACGCCACAATAAAACAATTATCCTCTGACAATTTTTGTCATATTATTTCCTTACGAAAGTTATTTAGGTTAGGTTACATTAGGTTGGATTAATTTAGATCAGTTTATGTTTGATTTGGTTTGATTGGTAGATTATCGTTAATTCATTCTCGGAAAGTAAGCATGGCCAGTGTAAAGGCAGACAATATGGTGAAAAATCATGAAGCAGTAAGTACGTACGTTACTTACGCGAAGCTGCAAGGCCCGTATATTTCTTTTTTTTTTTCCTTTAAGTTATCAACTCGTATGTGCATATTGAAATTACTTGTTGTGATGGACAAATTTAAAAAATGAAACTTATGAATCTGAGAAAAGGCTGGAAATGGCCTGGGTTCGATTACAGGGATTTTTGGAACTTGTGGATGCGTCCCCTTGCACCTGTTACCTCAGTTCACCTAGAAATAAATAGGTACTGTGTTAGTCGACTCTTGTGAGACACATCCTGGGGAAGGGGAAGTTCAAATACAAATAATAATAATAATAATAATAATAATAATAATAATAATAATAATAATAATAATAATAATAATAATAATAATAATAATAATAATCAAGAAGGGACACAGCAAACACTGGTCTGCTCCAGTAACAGTAAGTTATCACACACTAGTAAATAATGAGTCCAAATGCTAGGCAAACCCATTACTTTAGAGAGCTGTTTGTATGAACTTGATGAACACTTACATCATGACACTTGTATGAAGTTGATGAACACTTACATCATGACACTTGTATGAAGTTGATGAACACTTACATCATGACACTTGTATGAAGTTGATGAACACTTACATCATGACACTTGTATGAAGTTGATGAACACTTACATCATGACACTTGTATGAACTTGATGAACACTTACATCATGACACTTGTATGAAGTTGATGAACACTTACATCATGACACTTGTATGAACTTGATGAACACTTACATCATGACACTTGTATGAACTTGATGAACACTTACATCATGACACTTGTATGAAGTTGATGAGCACTTACATCATGACACTTACGTGAATTTTCCTTAAATACATTTGCAACTTTTTTTCTTAAAACATACATTCGGTGTCTTAAGAGTTAACTAACCATTCTTCACTTTGCCTGGAAAAACGGTGAGAAGATATATTTTTATTTTGGTATCGCTGAAGAACCTTTAAAATCATTTATCGGCCTTGAAGGGAAGAAGGACAAATAATTGTCTTTAAGGACAGATAATCCAATTATCTTGCCTTGGAGGGCTGAGTCACCGATGTAGTATTCTCAAACTGCAGACAAGAACAAATATTTTGCCTTTTGGGAAAGAAAAGCCATTTAGCCTCCTTTGAAAGACATACGGAAGCGCTAGCATGAATTATTTTAGTTTACGCTGAGGAAGATGTAATGAAATGTGTATCTGAGTTGTCTTGGCTGCTGACTGTCTCTTACAGTCTTGGCTGCTGTCTGTCTTGAGTTGACTTGACTGCTGATTGTCTCTTGAGTTGACTTGGCTGCTGACTATTTATTGAGTTCGAGGCCTCCGCACTCCTGCTGGCTTCCCCGAGGTCACTTGCTCTCCAACCAACTCTCTCTCTCTCTCTCTCTCTCTCTCTCTCTCGCTCTCTCTCTCTCTCTCTCTCTCTCTCTCTTTCTCTCTCATTCACCCACACCTCACCACAAATACGTCACAGCACTGCATAACTCCCTCCTAGCACAGGTACAAATTAGAAGGAATGTGCACAAATAACTCGCACCTAAAAATGAAACTTATGACGCCGTTGACATAAGTGTCATTCTCCTGTGTCCGGGTTATTTGTGAATTGTTCCAGTCTCGGTATTGTGATTTTTTTATTCGTTAAGAGGACTGGGATGGAGTATATCAGGGTAGTATCTGGGAGAGAAGAGAAAGTATTAATACTAGAGGAACCATGAAGATGCAAGTTTGGGATTGGAGTCTCATAAGAAACACTACTGGGACTGCTACTGTTCCTAATACAGTATAACCAGACGACCTCGTGGTTTGATGGCCATGTTCAATTAATCACTAGAATAAGGACAGGAGAGAGAGAGAGAGAGAGAGAGAAGAGAGAGAGAGAGAGAGAGAGAGAGAGAGAGAGCGAGACAGAGAGAGAGAGAGAGAGAGAGAGTGAAACAAAAGGTTTCGGGGAGTAAACATCATATATGAATTATATACATTACATATATATATAATATTATATATATAATATATATATATATATATATATATATATATATATATATATATATATATATATTATATATATATATTATATATATATATATATATATATGCAATAAGATCACAGTAAACAGGTGATTTCAAAATATGCAAAACAACCCACTCTGAAAGAATAGAAAAATTCCAAGCGCTTTCGTGACTACTCACATTATCAAGGAACTATGAAAGTGAAGCATCCAAGGAAGCTTATAAGGGGCCCGGCCAGCCCCTCACTATCAGATCCCACAACGGTTAGACACGTGACGCCCCGGCGAGCCAACTTGGACAGGTCCTTTGCAAAACTCACCCCCAAGCTATTTATTTGTCCAGTGTATTATTAAAATTTTACCCAAATTCTATTAATTTTTAAATGGATCTATTTATATAAAAACCCAAAAGGAAATATTCATATTATTGTCAAAACTGCTTTTTATGAAACAAGATTCAATTATATTCCTGCGACCATGGACTTGCTTGATACTACTTTCTCAACTTTTTGAAAATCAAATTTGGGTGTTAAAATCTCTTAATGAATAAATAGACATTGGAATCTTGTCCAGTTCTAATGCTATTATTTATGTTGTTTTAATCTTAGTTCGAGATTTTTCAGTTTGACCCTAATAAAAATTTATCGCAAATTTTACAAGGAATCTTTTAGACACATCCATCAGCATTTTGGGGGAATTCCCAAAACAAAAGTTTTTTTTTCTGTATCAAGATTTTTGAATTTCAACTTTTAATATTAAAAGTCTTAAGAAGAGAAGGCATATTTAACCAAGTTTTTCATGGTAAGGGAGAACCAACATATTTTTAGTTGAATAGGCTGGTTTTCCCTTTTTTGGATTATAAAAAGTGTTCCTAGCAACTTTAAAAGATTTTTCAATTACATTTTTTGGTATTTTAAATCATTACCTATTTCATAAATTTTGGATATTTCCTCATCTATGAACTCAGGACTACAAATTCGTAAAGCTCTCAAAAACATTGATGAGAAAACAGACAGTTTGACTCTATCTTGATGCGAGGAATAATAGTGGACATAGGAACAGTTATTTGTAGGTT
>NC_069399.1:94604872-94664872 GCF_026875155.1 Cherax quadricarinatus | reverse complement strand
GGTGTTCTCAGTGGGGTGTTCTCAGTGGGGTGTTCTCAGTGGGGTGTCCTCAAGAGGGGGTTTTATCTGCTAAAAGTATCTTCGATTTACCAGTGACTTACGCAATAGTTTTCCTAATTGTCAGAAGTTTATTGTGATACACTGTAGCAAAGAATGTACACTGTAGCAAAGAATGTACACTGTAGCAAAGAATGTACACTGTAGCAAATAATGTACAAGCTAGAGCCAATTTAAAAAACCTACTGCCATTTTCGAATTCAGCATAACCAAAATACCCTAAATACCTTCAAATATCTTTGGCAACGATTTTTTTTATTGACTAATAAAAACAGAGAGAGTGTTGAGCTGGTCTACATGCTGCAGTGATTATTCGTATTATTATATTCATGGGAAGAAACTAAACCTGCACGGGTCATACAGCGCCTGGAAATGGGAAGCAATCAGGTTTGATAAGAGGAGGAGGACGAGGGAAGATCCAATTCTTCGTTGTGAATCTGAACTTGTACATCGTTGATTACACTGTACTGTTTTCAGCGTATGAGTATTGTAGAAGCGTTGCTTCCTCCGAAACTACGATGGAAGTACCTCACTGTGGGAAGTTAAAGCTTGTCGACTACGACGAGGGTCGTTAAAGATGCGTGCCACCCGTTCAGTAAAATAAGGATTAAAAAGTAAATTCTCGGCACATATACACCATGAGAAATACAAGTCCCATCTCATGGTGTACATGTCCTTGTGCTTCATATCACTTGTCCTTCACCTGCAAGATTCATCTCTCTCAATAGCAGACTGTACCAGTTAAGGGGGCTGTCAATATTCCAGGAACTAACAAACTTTATTTTTTTTTTGTGAAATAAAGATACGTTCATTTAGAGAAAAGGAGTCACAGAAAATTAGAATAAGCATTGTTCTCTCGGCACCAAGTGTCCAAACAACCTTACGTAGTCCCATATAGGAGAAAAATTGAACACTATGGCATTTTCAGTAAATCAGTCATTTCTCAATTGTTGTTTGAGGTATATTTTTGATAAATATTTTGAAGAAAGAGTGAAACCACTTTGTCTTGTGTACCAAAACTGGAGAAAATCGGACGGTAAACAACAGAGTTACAGATTTTGCTTAAACCCCGTTAACTAACACGCCAACCAGTTTCGAAGTTATGCAACAAGGAGGCTGAGGCAATATGTAACTGTTCAGGACGTGGAGATCTTCAGGTGGATGCACCTGAAGATCTTTCATTACCACAACCTGAACAGTTCACCACTAACCCACAATCTGGAGACGATACTTTAGACGACGTTTTGGGCCAGTGCAAATCTATTCACCGTCGGTAGGCTGGTCATAACGAAATTTGCACCTCAAGTAAGTGGCGAAAATATGGCCAAGTTTACATCCCGAGAATATGATCACGTTAACACCCCGAGAATATGATCACGTTTACACCCCGATGATATGGCCAAATTTACACTATGTCAATATGGCCACGTTTACACCTCGAGAATATGGCCAAACTAACTCCCATCGCTTGGAAATGGGAGGAACGATAATGAAATTAGAGCTTCGTCTTAATGGTGAAAACTTTTTGTATTGATACCAAGACTGTCTTCAGTGTGATGACTTGTGGTATTGATACCAAGACTGTCTTCAGTGTGATGATTTGTGGTATTGATACCAAGACTTTCTTCAGTGTGATGACTTGTAGTATTGATACCAAGACTGTCTTCAGTGTAATGACTTGTGGTATTGATACCAAGACTGTCTTCAGTGTGATGACTTGTGGTATTGATACCAAGACTGTCTTCAGTGTGATGACTTGTGGTATTGATACCAAGACTGTCTTCAGTGTGATGATTTGTGGTATTGATACCAAGACTTTCTTCAGTGTGATGACTTGTAGTATTGATACCAAGACTGTCTTCAGTGTAATGACTTGTGGTATTGATACCAAGACAGTCTTCGTTGTGATGATTTGTGGTATTGATACCAAGACTGTCTTCAGTGTGATGATTTGTGGTATTGCTACCAAGACTGTCTTCAGTGTGATGACTTGTGGTATTGATACCAAGACAGTCTTCGTTGTGATGATTTGTGGTATTGATACCAAGACTGTCTTCAGTGTGATGACTTGTGGTATTGATACCAAGACAGTCTTCGTTGTGATGATTTGTGGTATTGATACTAAGACTGTCTTCAGTGTGATGACTTGTGGTATTGGTACCAAGACTGTCTTCACTGTGATGACTTGTGGTATTGGTACCAAGACTGTCTTCAGTGTGATGACTTGTGGTATTGATACTAAGACTGTCTTCAGTGTGATGACTTGTGGTATTGGTACCAAGACTGTCTTCAGTGTGATGATTTGTGGTATTGATACCAAGACTTTCTTCAGTGTGATGACTTGTAGTATTGATACCAAGACTGTCTTCAGTGTGATGACTTGTGGTATTGGTACCAAGACTGTCTTCACTGTGATGACTTGTGGTATTGGTACCAAGACTGTCTTCAGTGTGATGACTTGTGGTATTGGTACCAAGACTGTCTTCACTGTGATGACTTGTGGTATTGGTACCAAGACTGTCTTCAGTGTGATGACTTGTGGTATTGGTACCAAGACTGTCTTCACTGTGATGACTTGTGGTATTGCTACCAAGACTGTGTTCAGTGTGATGAAGACCAAACTGCCACGTGCCAGGAGAGAGAGAGAGCTTTCAGGTTTAGCAATTTTAATATGAATCTTCATTGTTAATCAATGTTAAATATCATGATTCATATTTTTGAAAAGATATCGAATAAAATTAAAATCTGGAGGATGCAGCGCGTTGTTTACATTCATCCGCCGAAATATTCACTTATCTGTAGCATAGAGAATATATTGCATTTATTTATACTATTATTATTTAAAAAATATTGCCTTTTATGTTCACTGGGTTGACTTGTTTCTTATGGAACCATGAGCAGAGCACCGGAAGAGCTGGATTCTTCAGTACTTACTGCCCGGGAAGGTAGAGACACGCTGGAGGTGTAACTTAAGGAGTTAGTCTGTTACATTCTCACACCCTTAAAGTCGACATTCAGTTCTCTCATCCCAGCATCAACATGAATTCAGACACACATAATTTTTTTTAAATTTTGGGGGGAAATTACGGGAAAGAAGTGGCTCAACTCTCATGGCAAGCAATTTAGTCTTTATTTGTAGACATCTACAAATAAAGATACCCAGATGTTGCACATGTGTCTAATTCTTCATCTTGTCGTCTACGACACGCACGACTACAGAGAGATCCTATATCCCTTCCCTCCTCCCCAGAGGCCTGGAAAATTGAGAGGGGAAAGTGTCAGAATGAAAAATTTACTAAAATTTACATATATTCCAACTTAATACCAGGGATGGTAGTACCTCCCCTGGTGGTTGCTGTCTACCAACTTGCTGTACGGGATGGTAGTACCTCCCTGGATGGTTGCATGATACAAGGACGTGGGTGGCGTCAGCTTTGTATGATACAAGGATGTGGGCGGGATCAGTGTTGCATGATACAAAGATGTGGGTGGGGTCAGTGTTGTATGATACAAGGATGTGAGCAGAGTTAGTGTTACATGATACGAGGATGTGGGCGGGATCAGTGCTGCATGATGCAAGGATGTGGGCGGGGTCAGTGCTGCATGATGCGAGGATGTGGGTGGGGACAGTGTTGCATGATACGAGGATGTGGGCGGGGTCAGTGTTGCATGATACAAGGATGTGGGTGGGGTCAGTGATGCATGATGCGAGGATGTGGGCGGGGTCAGTGTTGCATGATACGAGGATGTGGGCGGGGTCAGTGTTGCATGATGCAAGGATGTGGGTGGGGTCAGTGTTGCACGATACGAGGATGTGGGTGGGGTCAGTGTTGCATGATACGAGGATGTGGGCGGGGTCAGTGTTGCATGAAACGAGGATGTGGGTGGGGTCAGTGTTGCATGATGCAAGGATGTCGGCGAGGTCATTACTGCATGATACAAGGATGTGGGCGGGGTCAGTAGTGATGCATGATACGAGGATGCGGGCGGGGAGTGTTGAAAAATACAAAGATGTGGGTGGGGTCAGTGTTGCATGATACAAGGATGTGGGCGGGGCCAGTGTTGCATGATACAAGGATGTGGGCGGGGTCAGTGTTGCATGATACAAGGATGTGGGCGGGACCAGTGTTGCATGATACAAGGATGTGGGCGGGGTCAGTGTTGCATGATACAAGGATGTGGGCGGGGTCAGTGTTGCATCATGAAAGGATGTGGGCGGGGTCAGTGTTGCATGATACAAGGATGTGGGCGGGGATAGTGTTGCATGATACAAAGATGTGGGCTGGGCCAGTGTTGCATGATACAAGGATGTGGGAGGGGTCAGTGCTGCATGATGCGAGGATGTGGGTGGGGCCAGTGTTGCAAAATACAAAGATATGGGTGGGGACAGCGTTTCAGAATACAAGGATGTGGGTGGGGTCAGTGTTGCATGATACAAGGATGTAAGCGGGTTCAGTGTTTCATAATACAAAAATGTGGGCGGAGTAAGTGTTGCATATTATAGGGATTTGGGCGGAGCCAGTGTTGCATAATACAAGGATGTGGGCAGGACGAGTGTTGCATAATACAATGATGTGGGAGGGGTCAGTGTTACCTATTATAGGGATCTGGGCGGTGTCAGTGTTGCATAACATAAGGATGTGGGAAGGGTCTGTGTTGCATAATACAAGGATGTAGATTGGGTCAGTGTTGCATAATATATGTGGGCTGGGTCACTGTTGCATAATATAGGGATGTTGGTGGGGTCAGTGTTGCATAGTACTAGGATGTGAACGGGTTCAGTGTTGCATAATACAATGATGTAGGAGGGGTCAGTGTTGCATAATACAAGGATATAGGACTAGTCAGTATTGCATAAGACAAGGATGTGGGCGGGGTTAGTGTTGCATGATACAAGGATATGGGCGGGAACAATGTTGCATAATACGAAAATGTGGGCAGGGTTAGTGTTGCAAAATATAGGATGTGGGCGGGGTCAGTGTTGCATAATACAAGGATGTGGGTGGGGTCAGTGCTGCATAATCCAAAAATGTGGGCTGGATCAGTGTTGCATAATATAGGGCTGTGGGCGGGGTCAGTGTTACATCATATAGGGATCTGGGCGGGTTCAGTGTTGCATAGTACAAGGATGTGGGAGGGGTCAGTGTTGCATAATACAAGGATGTCAGCTCTGCCAGTGTTGCATAATTCAAGGATGTGGGCGGGGTCAGTGTTGCATAATACAGGGATCTGGGCGGGGTCAGTGTTGCATAGTACTAGGATGTGAGCGGGATTAGTGTTGTATAATACAAGGATATGGGCGGGGTCAATGTTGCATATACAAGGATGTGGGTGGGGTCAGTGTTGCATGATACAGGGATGTGAGCGGGGTCAGTGTTGCATGACACAAGGATGTGGGCGGGGTCAGTGTTTCCATGATACAAGGACGTGGGCGGGGTCAGTGTTGCATAATCCAAAAATGTGGGCTGGATCAGTGTTGCATAATATAGGGATGTGGGCGGGGTCAGTGTTGCATAATACAGGGATCTGGGCGGGATCAGTGTTGCATAGTACTAGGATGTGAGCGGGGTATGTGTTGAATGAACAAGGCTGTGGGCGGGGTCAGTGTTGCATAATGCAGGGATATGGGCGGGGTCAATGTTGCATGATACAAGGATGTGGGTGAGGTCAGTGTTGCATGATACAGGGATGTGAGCGGGGTCAGTGTTGCATGATACAAGGATGTGGGCGGGGTCAGTGTTCCATGATACAAGGACTTGGGCGGGGTCAGTGTTGCATGATACAAGGAAGTGAGCGGGGTCAGTGTTGCATGATACAAGGATGTGAGCGGGATCAGTGTTGCATGATATAATTATATGGGCGGGGTCAGTGTTGCATTATACCAAGGATGTCGGCGGGGTTAGTACTGCATGATGCAAGGATGTGGGAGGGGTCAGTGTTGGATAATACATGGATGTGGGCGGGGTCAACGTTACAAAATACAAGAATGTGGGCGTGGCCAGTGTTGCATGATACAAGAATGTGTGCGGGAGTATGATACAATGATGTGGGCGGGTTCAGTGTTGTATAAAACAAGGATGTGGGCGTGGTCAATGTTGCATAATGCAAAAATGTGGGCGGGGTCAGTGTTAGATAATACAAAGATGTGGGCGGGGTTAGTGTTACATAATACAAGAACGTGGGCGGGGTCATTGTTGCATAATGCAAAAATGTGGGTGGGGTCAGTGTTACATAATACAAGAGCGCGGGCAGGGTCAGTGTTGCATAATACTAGGATGTGGGCGGGGTCAGTGTTGCATAATACAAGGATGTGGGCGGGGTCAGTGTTACATAATACAAGAACGCGGGCAGGGTCAGTGATGCATAATACTAGGATGTGGGCGGGGTCAGTGTTGCATAATGCAACTGTGTGGATGTGGGTCAGTGTTTCATAATATACGGATCTGGGCGGAGTCAGTGTTGCATAATGCAAGGATGTGGGAGGGATCAGTGTTGGATAACGCAAAATGTGGGAGGGGTCAGTGTTGCATGATACAAGGATGTGGGCGGGATCAGTGTTGCATAATACAAAAATGTGGGCAAGGTCAGTGATGTATAATACAAGGATGTAGGCTGGGTCATTGTCTCATAATACAGGGATGTAGGTGGGGTCTGTGTTGCATAAGACAGGGGTGTAGGCGGGGTCAATGTTGCATAATATGAGTACTTGGACGGAGTCAATGTTGCAAAATGCAAAGATGCGGGTGGGGTCAGTGTTGCACACTACAAGGATGTGGGCGGGATACGTGTTACTTCATGCGAGGTTGTGGGCGGGGTCAGTGTTACTTCATACGAGGTTGTGGGCAGAGGTCAGTGATGCATGATACGAGGATGTGGGAGGGGTCAGTGTTGCATAATATAAGGATGTGGGAGGGGTCAGTGTTGCATAATACAAGGATGTGGGAGGGGTCAGTGTTGCATAATATTGGGATCTGGGCGGGGTCAGTGTTGCTTAGTACAAGGAGGGGGTTAGTTTTGCTTAGTACAAGGAGGGGGTTAGTGTTGCTTAGTACAAGGAGGTGGGCTTCGTCAGTGTTGCATACTACAAGGATGTGGACATGGTCAGTGTTGCATAATACAAGGATGTGGGAGGGGTCAGTGTTGCATAATACAAGGATGTGGGAGGGGTCAGTGTTGCATAATATTGGGATCTGGGCGGGTCAGTGTTGCTTACTACAAGAGGGTTGTTTGCTTAGTAAAGGAGGGGGTTAGTGTTGCTTAGTACAAGGAGGTGGGCTTCGTCAGTGTTGCTACAAGGATGTGGACATGGTCAGTGTTGCATTATACAATGATGTGGGTGGGGTCAGTGTTGCGTAATACATGGATGTGGGCGTCGTCAGTGTTGCATGATACAAGGATGTGGCCTGGGTAAGTGTTCCATGATACAATGATGTGGGTGGGGTCAGTGTTGCATAATACAAAAATGTGGGCGGGGTCAGTGTTGCATAATACAAGGATGTAATTGGGGTTAGTGTTTCATAATACAAGGATGTAGGTGGAGTCAGTGTTGCATAATTTAAAGATGTAGGTGGAGTCAGTGTTGCATAATACAAAGATGTTGGTGGAGTCAGTGTTGCATAATACAAGGATGTAGGTGGAGTCAGTGTGGCATAATACAAGGATGTAGATGGAGTGAGTGTTGTATTATACAAGGATGTACGTGGAGTCAATGTGGCATAATACAAGTATGTAGGTGGAGTCAGTGTTGCATAATACAAGTTGTAGGGGAAGTAAGTGTTGCATAATACAAATATGTGGTAGGGGTCAGTGCTGCAAAATACAAAAATGTGGGCAAGGTCAGTGATGTATAATACAAGGATGTAGGCAAAGAACTACAGACCGATAGCACTAACATCCCATATCAGAAAAATCTTTGAAAGGGTCCTAAGAAGCAAGATCACCACCCATCTAGAAACCCATCAGTTACACAACCCAGGGCAACATTGGTTTAGAACAGGTCGCTCCTGTCTGTCTCAACTATTGGATCACTACGATAAGGTCCTAGATGCACTAGATGACAAAAAGAATACAGATGTAATATATACAGACTTTGCAAAAGCCTTCGACAAGTGTGACCATGGCGTAATAGCGCACAAAATGTGTGCTAAAGGAATAACAGGAAAAGTCGGTCGATGGATCTATAATTTCCTCACTAACAGAACACAGAGAGTAGTAGTCAACAGAGTAAAGTCCGAGGCAGCTACGGTGAAAAGCTCTGTTCCACAAGGCACAGTACTCGCTCCCATCTTGTTCCCATCCTCATATCTGACATAGACAAGGATGTCAGCCACAGCACCGTGTCTTCCTTTGCAGATGACACCCGAATCTGCATGACAGTGTCTTCCATTGCAGACACTGCAAGCTCCAGGCGACATCAACCAAATCTTTCAGTGGGCTGCAGAAAACAATATGAAGTTCAAAGATGAGAAATTTCAATTACTCAGATATGGTAAACACGAGGAAATTAAATCTCCATCAGAGTACAAAACAAATTCTGGCCACAAAATAGAGCGAAACACCAACGTCAAAGACCTGGGAGTGATCATGTCGGAGGATCTCACCTTCAAGGACCATAATATTGTATCAATCGCATCTGCTAGAAAAATGACAAGATGGATAATGAGAACCTTCAAAACTAGGGAGGCCAAGCCCATGATGACACTCTTCAGGTCACTTGTTCTATCTAGGCTGGAATATTGCTGCACACTAACAGCACCTTTCAAGGCAGGTGAAATTGCTGACCTATAAAATGTACAGAGAACCTTCACGGCGCGCATAACGGAGATAAAACACCTCAATTACTGGGAGCGCTTGAGGTTCCTAAACCTGTATTCCCTGGAACGCAGGAGGGAGAGATACATGATTATATACACCTGGAAAATCCTAGAGGGACTAGTACAGAACTTGCACACGAAAATCACTCACTACGAAAACAAAAAACTTGGCAGACGATGCAACATCCCCCCAATGAAAAGCAGAGGTGTCACTAGCACGTTAAGAGACCATACAATAAGTGTCAGGGGCCCGAGACTGTTCAACTGCCTCCCAGCATACAAAAGGGGGATTACCAACAGACCCCTAGCAGTCTTCAAGCTGGCACTGGACAAGCACCTAAAGTCGGTTCCTGACCAGCCGGGCTGTGGCTCGTACGTTGGTTTGCGTGCAGCCAGCAGTAACAGCCTGGTTGATCAGGCTCTGATCCACCAGGAGGCCTGGTCACAGACCGGGCCGCGGGGGCGTTGACCCCCGGAACTCTCTCCAGGTAAACTCCTGGTAATACAGGGATGTAGGTGGGGTCTGTGTTGCATAAGACAGGGGTGTAGGCGGGGTCAATGTTGCTTAATATGAGTACGTGGGGTAGTCAGTGTTTCAAAATGCAAAGATGTGGGTGGGGTCAATGTTGCACACTACAAGGATGTGGGCGGGGTACGTGTTATTTCATGCGAGGATGTGGGCGGGGTCAGTGTTACGTGATACGAAGATATGGGCAGAGGTCAGTATTGTACACTATAAGAATGTGGGAGGGGTCAGTGTTTCTTGATACGAGGAAGTGGGCGGGGTTCAGTGATGTATAATACGAGGATGTGGGCGGGGGTCAATGATGCATGAATCTAGGATGTGGGCGGAGGTCAGTGTTGCATAATGCAAGGATGTGGGCGGGTTCAGAGTTGCGGCATACAATAATGTGGGTAGGGTCAGTGTTGCATAATATAGGGATATGGGCGGGGTCAGTGTTGCATTATCCAAGGATGTAAGTGGAGTCAGTGTTACATGATACAAGGATGTAGGTGGAGTCAGTGTTGCATAATACAAGGATGTAGGTGGAGTCAGTGTTGCATAATACAAAGATGTAGGTGGAGTCAGTGTTGCATAACAAAAGGATGTAGGTGGAGTCAATGTTGCATAATACAAGGGTGTAGATGGAGTCAGTTTGCATTATACATGGATTAGATGGAGTCGTGTGCATAATAAAGGATGTAGGTGAAGTCAGTGTTGATAATACAATCAATGTAAGTGGAGTCAGTGTCGCATAATACAAGGTTGTAGGTGGAGTCAGTGTTGCATTAATACAAGGATATAGGTGTTGCATAATACGAGGATGTGGTCGGGTCAGTGTTGCATGATACAAAAATGTGGGGGGGGGGTCAGAGTTGCTTAATGCAAGGATGTAAGTTGAGTCAGTGTTACATGATACAAGGATGTAGGTGGAGTCAGTGTTGCATAATACAAGGATGTAGGTGGAGTCAGTGTTGCATAATACTAGGATGTAGGTGGAGTCAGTTTTGCATTATACAAGGATGTAGTTGGAGTCAGTGTTGCATAATACAAGGATGTAGGTGGAGTCAGTGTTGCATAATACAAGGATGTAGGTGGAGTCAGTGTTGTATAATACAAGGATGTAGGTGAGTCAGTGTTGCATAATACAAGGATGTAGGTGGAGTCAGTGTTGCATTTTACAAGGATGTAGGTGGAGTCAGCGTTGTATAATACAAGGATGTAGGTGGAGTCAGTGTTGCATAATACAAGGATGTAGGGGGAGTCAGTGTTGTATAATGCAAGGATGTAGGTGGAGTCAGTGTTGCATAATACAAGGATGTAGGTGGAGTCAGTGTTGCATAATACAAAGATGTAGGCGGAGTCAGTGTTGCATTGTACAAGGATGTAGGTGGAGTCAGTGTTGTATAGTACAAGGATGTAGGTGGAGTCAGTGTTGCATAATACAAAGATGTAGGTGGAGTCAGTGTTGCATAATACAAGGATATAGGTTGAGTCAGTGTTGCATAATACAAGGATGTAGGTGGAGTCAGTGTTGCATTTTACATGTAGGTGGAGTCAGCGTTGTATAATACAAGGATGTAGGTGGAGTCAGTGTTGCATAATACAAGGATGTAGGGGGAGTCAGTGTTGTATAATACAAGGATGTAGGTGGAGTCAGTGTTGCATTTACAATGTAGGTGGAGTCAGGTTGTATAATACAAGATGTAGGTTGAGTCAGTGTTGCATAATACAAGGATGTAGGGGGAGTCAGTGTTGTATAATGCAAGGATGTAGGTGGAGTCAGTGTTCATAATACAAGGATGTAGGTGGAGTCAGTGTTGCATAATACAAAGATGTAGGCGGAGTCAGTGTTGCATTGTACAAGGATGTAGGTGGAGTCAGTGTTGTATAGTACAAGGATGTAGGTGGAGTCAGTGTTGCATAATACAAAGATGTAGGTGGAGTCAGTGTTGCATAATACAAGGATGTAGGTGGAGTCAGTGTTGCATAATACAAAGATATAGGTGGAGTCAGTGTTGCATAATACAAGGATGTAGGTGCTGTCACTGTTGCAAAATACAAGGATGTAAGTGATCCGTGTTAAAATCATGAAAAAGAGCTGGATGTAGCCATAATGCGATCTTTTATTGCAAATCATTAACCACCTGGATTAAATGATGGCAACATTAACCCACACCGTGGACTTTATTGACAACATTTCACCCACACCGTGGACTTTATTGACAACATTTCACCCACACCGTGGACTTTATTGACAACATTTCACCCACACAGTGGGCTTTATTAAGTCACAAACAGATCTGATAATATCCATTGAGTGCCCGAAAAGATGTTAATAAAAGTTGTCATCGTTCTGCATTTGTGTCTCTTTTTTCATTATACAATGATTTAGACAGAGTTGGTCTTATATACGGCAATACAACGTGATAAACCCTTTAATCATTGTGTATTTTTATGCAAGGACGTCATCGCGGTTGATGTGACGAATGGTAATACATAAATGTATGCGAGGCTAATGTTGCAAAATACAAGTGTGGATGCTAGGTAATGTTGCAAAATACAAGTGTGGATGCTAGGTAATGTTGCAAAATACATGTGTGGATGCTAGGTAGTGTTGCGAAATACAAGTGTGGATGCTAGGTAATGTTGCAAAATACATGTGTGGATGCTAGGTAGTGTTGCGAAATACAAGTGTGGATGCGAAGTTAAAGTTGCAAAATACGAGTTTGGATACGTGGTTAGTGTTGCAAAATACAAGTTTAGATACGAGGTTTAATGATTAATGAATCTTAGCACGGTTTACAAAGGGGCGTTCCTGCCTTACGAATTTACTAACTTTTTTCACTGAGGTATTTGAGGAGGTAGATCATGGTAATAAATATGATATTGTGTATAGGGACTTCAGCAAGGCAAAACCTTACTGAAGTTCTGAGTTTCCACATCGGAGGCTGTTGAGGAAAGTAGAAGAATAGTGAATAGAAGAGAATTTTTCCTAGGCAGAGGTGTGGCTGACAGACAGGAAACAGAGTGCATAAATGGGGAAAAATCCGAGTGGGGACGCGTCACAAACCACAAGCGGTGTTCCATAAGGGTCAGTGCTGAGTCCTTTGTTGTTCACAATATACATGAACGATGTAGCTGAGGGAATAACAGCGACATAAGCAAGTTTGTAGATGGCACAAAAATAGGCCGTCAAATTAATTATGATGATGACACTAAAGCGCTATAACAAGACCTGGACAGGTTGATGCCAGTGGTCGGAGAAGTGGCAGATGCAGTTTAATGTAAACAATTGTAAGGTTCTAAGTCTGGGGAAAAGAGATTAACTGAATAATATAAATCTCAATGATTCTGAATGCAAAAAGACTTAGAAGTTCTGGTTAACAGTAATCTAAAGTCAAGGCTAAAGTGATAAGCGTTCGAAATAAAGCTAATAGAGTTCTTGGCTACATATCAAGAGGTAGCAGGAGTCCTAAGATTGTACTTCAGCTTTATATAGCATTGGTTAGATCTCATTAAGGTTATCTTGTGCTGCACAGTTCTGGTCACAGTATTACAGAATGGATATAAATGAGATGGAAAATATACAGAGAAGGATGACAAAGTTGATCCCACGTATAAGAAATCTTTCCTACTACGATATAGTGAGGGTATTAAATTTACACTCTGTGGAAAGGTGTGGCTGGTATTGGTGGTGATGGTGATAGTGATGGTGGTTGCGGTGGTGGTGGTGAGCGTGCTGGTGATGGTGGTACTGGTGGTGGGGGTAGTGATGGTGGTAGTGGTGATGGTGGTGCTGGCAGTGGAGGTGGTGGTTCTGGTAGTGGTGGTGGTGGTGATGATGGGTGATGATGATGTGTGTGGGGTGTGGTGTGGTGGTGGTGGTGTGGTGGTGGTGGTGGTGGTGGTGGTGGTGTGGTGGTGGTGGTGGTGGTGGTGGTGGTGGTGGTGGGTGGTGGTGGTGATGTCGGCGGTTATGAGATACGACTGAGATGTCTAAACACAAGAAAGGAATAAAGGGAGTGTGGAGAAATTTCTCCAGTAAAAATTCCCATAGGGACTATCAGTAACGTACTAAAACTATCTAACCAAGCCAGGACTCGCACCAACTCGATGAAGTTAGAAAAAAAACTAGATTTAGAAGAGAGGCATAGGAATCCATTGATATGGTAACAAAATTGTGGTTGAATGGAATCGACTCCCGAGTAGCGTCAATGAAGCTAAATTTAACCCTGAGTAGCTGTACAAGTAGGCTAAACAAGTGTGAGTTGAACCAGCCTAGGTATGCTGAGAATGGTATAAAATACCAACAAGTTAATGATTAAGATACACGTGCAACAGATGGGTAACTTCATTGTTGAAAGGTTTCGCCTACACAGTAGGTTTCTTCAGTTAAACATTCGCCTAGCAAGGTCCAGCAGTCCTGCCATAATGATTCTCTTTTCTTACGGTAATGTTATGTAATACAAGGATGTATACGAAATTAATGTTGCAAATCATGGTGCTAAAACGTACATTCGTCCCGATGGTCGGAAATGTTAAAAGGTCGCAGTCACTACTGAATGATGCTACGAATATTATACAATAAAATAAAGTAATATTTTGTAATATAATATTGTATAATTTAATATAATACGAAATAAAATGTATGAATAATTATGAAAAAAAATGCGCAATGACGATATATACATAGCGGCAGATGTCTCTCAGGATCTTGTATAAATGGTTGAGAAAACTGATAAGTTGACGAATGAAACACTTGTGTAACACTTGGGTATCTTTACTGTAGAAACGTTTCGCCAGTCAGTGGCTTCATCAGTCCAGTACAGAGAAGAACGATGGAAGATGAGAACTTTGAGGTAATTACTCCCTCAGCCTTGATATGATGTGTTCAGTCCATCAGTCCATCAATCTTGATAAAAGTGCAGCAGATGCGCAGAGAAGGAACTTATGTACTGCTGACAGGTGAACTGAAGCAATGGGAGGCGGAGTCACCAATGTGAAAAATCCACTAGTGGAAGCAGGTCATGCCTTTAGGACTGATGGACTGAGCACATCATTTCCAGGCTGAGGGACTGATTACCTCAAACTCCGCCACCTCTTCCACCGGGCTTTTCTGTATTGGGCTGGTGAGGCCACTGGCTGGCGAAACAGTTTCAACAATCAAGATGCCCAAATGTTTTAGTCTCTCAGGGTGTATATGCAGTGAGTTTAATCTCTGTTTGAGGGAATAAGTAATTAATTACAATTATGATTTGTCGAGTACAAAGAAAGCCACTATCATGCCTGGGCATTTCGGGCAGACTAATCCTAATATTTAAAAACTACTTAAGTCTAGACAGGGTAAGAGTGGTTAATTTTTATTCATTATTTTATCCCATAAATAATAAGATATTTTATCTTATGGATAACTAATAGCAATGTTAAAAGTAATATAATTAATAATAGTACAAACAGTGCTATTTTAAGGAAGAGTTGATGTATTAGTTGACTAGAGGTCATATATGTATTTGGTAAATTAATAGAGGTTAGATGATTTAGCATAGTGCTGGTTTGGTTAATCTTGAGAAATGAGATTATATTTTAAGCATAGCCCTAAATTTGTATGCAGGCAGGGGACCTTTTGTTGGTTCAGGTAACGAATTCCAGCTCTTCAGGCCCTTTATGTGCACTGCATTTTTACATAGTGTGAGACAGACACGAGATGTCAAAGTGCTTTGTGCCTTGTGTTATGACTGTGTTCTGTTATAGCTATCAAGCAGAAGTATGAGTGGAGGGTTAATACTGGAGTTTAATGTTCTGTATATATAGTAGGCACAATAATATGAGCCCTAGGGAGTAGGTTGGTAGATAGCAACTGCCCAGGAAAGTACTACTGTCTTGCCAAGTAAGTGTAAAACGGAAGCCCGTAATTGTTTTACATGATGGTAAGATTGCTGGTGTCTTTTTCCTGTCTCATAAACAGGCAAGATTTCAGGTACATCTTGCTACTTCTACTTACACTTAGGTCACTCTACACATGCATGTACAAGCATATACAGTGGACTCTCGCCAAACGAACGCATCACATAACGCTAAATCCGCCTAACGAAGCGTTTGAGCATAAAAATTTTGGCTCGCGTAACAAAAAACTTGCCCAACGTAATTCGTCCAGAACACGTCCCACGTGTGACCTGAGCCCACCTCAGCTGCCCCGTGGGTGCCAGTGTTTACAAGCCAGCCAGTGCGGTCGCATCTACGCATACATTCGATACATTTCACATTATCCCAGTGTTTTTAGTGCTTGTAACTGCAAAATAAGTCACCATGGGTCCCAAGAAAGCTTCTAGTGCCAACTCTGTGGTAAAAAGGATGAGAATTAGTATGGAAATTAAGAAAGTGATAACTGCAAAGTACGAAAGTGGTGTGCATGTCTTGGAGCTGGCCAGGTTGTATACCAAACCCCAAACAACCATTGCTACTATCTTGGTCAACAAAATGGCAATCAAGGAAGCTGCTCTTGCAAAAGGTGCAAGTTTGTTTTCGAAACAGAGATTGCAAGTACTCGAAGATGTTGAGAGACTGTTACTGGTGTGGATAAATGAAAAACAGATAGCAGGAGACAGCATCTCTCAAGCGATCATATGTGAAAAGGCTAGGAAGTTGCATAACAATTTAATTAAAAAAATGCCTGCAACTAGTGGTGATGCTAGTGAATTTAAGGCCAGCAAAGGTTGGTTTGAGAGATTTAAGAATCGTAGTGGCATACACAGTGTGATTGATTGATTGATTGATGGTGAACAAGTGACACACAGCCTTGTCTATTCGATAGGTTTGAAGCCTTCAACGTATATTTAGCGTATATATGTACATGTAAGTGTCTATTACAGTTTGCCCTCATGCTAGATCCGTTTCTCTCATAAGAGTGACGAAAGAAGGGATAATAAGCCTTCATGATCGGTTGTGTCCACAAAGTCCCTTTCCTATCTGTGCTTCTCAGAAAGTGGGAAAAACAGATGGATAAACATTTTGAAGTGAGTATCACTCCCCCTTTTACTCTCTTTTGTCCCTAAACTACTCTTCCTACTTTCTGCTACCATTATTTCTTCTAATACTACTTCCACTACCTACATTACCACTATCACTACTTCCTCTTCTCCCTCTCTTGTTCCCGTCGCCTATATACTGGCTGCCTCACTCTTTTCTGCTAGTGTGACTGTAAATGGTCCAAGTCGAACTGCAACGTCGTGATAAGCTCCTCTCTCCTATGTGAGGGTTATTTTTATATTGTTCCGGTCACGGTATTGCGCCTTTTTTATCTTTACAGCTAGAGATGTGTATCTCTTAGTGTATATTTACCGTAAGATGTGTTTCGGTGCATATGCAAAGAGAAGTGTGTATCTTTCAATGTATATATATTGAGATGTGCTTAACTCTCGGTGTATATACACCGAGATATATGTACCTCGGTGTATATTACACACACACACACACCGACAGATATGTATCTTTCGGTACATATGCCCTGAGAGATGTGCATATCTCTCAGTATACAGAACATACACCGAAAAGTATTTATCTCCCAGTTTTGTATATATACACTGAGTTTACTCAAATTCCTACTTTAGGGTTTAAAAATATTCTTTTCTGGTGGCAGCTTCCATGACACTCTAGTAGCTGATAGACTTCAAACCTAACAAACCAACCAACGTTAGCCACATTAGGCGTTCTCTGAATGAACCATATGGGTTTAAATCCAAGGGCGATTGCTCCCTGGCAGACTTAGAAGCGAGAAACGAAGGATAGAAGTGAAACCCTTAGGAAACACAGACAAGATAGTTCCTGACTTCCATGGGAATCTCAAGGGGTTCCGAACACTAACACTAGCAACCCGAAAGGAAAGCTTACTGTAATCCTGTATTTTAGGAATTAACGCTTTCCTGACAGTGAGCAAATGGAAAATGTTCAGACCCTCGTACAGTCAATAGAATTTAAATAGAAGAGACAGTCTGCAGAACAATGTTTTATATCTTCCCAATACATGCGAAATGTAAACAGTATATTTTTTCTTTGCTATTTTCAGCGGTATGCTCTTCGGTTAACTACAACAAGGGAAGTCTTGACCAACAGTCATAACCTTAAACATAACTACCTACAACAAGGGAACTTTTAACCAGTACTCACGACCTTAGACATAACTATACATGACTTTCGGTATATATACCCTGAGAGATGTGCATCTCTCTCAGTATACAGACCATACACCGAAAAGTATTTATCTACCAGTTTTGTATATATACACTGAGTTTGATAAATTAGACACATGTGCAACTCTTGGGTATCTTTATTGAGGAAACGTTTCGCCACACAGTGGCTTCATCAGTCTATACATAGGAGAAACTTGAAGAACAGGAGGAGAATGAGGTAATCAGTCCCTCAACCTTGAGTCGATGTGTTCAGTCCATCAATCTTGAGTAGAATACGGCAGATGAGCGGAGAAGCAGCTTATAAACCGTATGGCAGGAGAGGTGCAGCAGTCATAGGTGGTGTCACATTTGTTCAATGCGGAAGTAGGTTGTGCCCAAGAATTAGCTGCTTCTCCGCTCATCTGCCGTATTCTACTCAAGATTGATGGACTGAACACATCGACTCAAGGTTGAGGGACTGATTACCTCATTCTCCTCCTGTTCTTCAAGTTTCTCCTATGTATGGACTGATGAAGCCACTGTGTGGCGAAACGTTTCCTCAATAAAGATACCCAAGAGTTGCACATGTGTCTAATTTATCAATATGTCGGTTCTCTGAACCATTCATCTACAAATACACTGAGTTTACTCAAATTCCTACTTTAGGGTTTAAAAATATTCTTTTCTGGTGGCAGCTTCCATGACACTCTAGTAGCTGATAGACTTCAAACCTAACAAACCAACCAACGTTAGCCACATTAGGAAGCGAAGGTTAAGAGAGAGGGCTGGCGTGCGCTGAATGAACCATATGGGTTTAAATCCAAGGGCGATTGCTCCCTGGCAGACTTAGAAGCGAGAAACGAAGGATAGAGGTGAAGCCCTTGGGAAACACAGACAAGATAGTTCCTGACTTCCATGGGAATCTCAAGGGGTTCCGGACACTAACACTAGCAACCCGAAAGAAAAGCTTACTGTAATCCTCTTATTTAGACATAACTACCTACAACAAGGGAACTTTTAACCAGTACTCACGATCTTAGACATAACTACCTACAACAAGGGAACTTTTAACCAGTACTCACGATCTTAGACATAACTACCTACAACAAGGGAACTTTTAACCATACTTCGACTAGAATAATACTCAACAGGAACTTCCAGTATCGACCTTAGACATAACTACCTACAACAAGGCAACTTTTAACCAGTACTCACGACCTTAGACATAAGTACTTACAACAAGGCAACTTTTAACCAGTACTCACGACCTTAGACATAACTACCTACAACAAAGGAACTTTTAACCAGTGCTCACGACCTTAGACATAACTACCTACAACAAGGGAAATTTTAACCAGTACTCACGACCTTAGACATAACTACCTACAACAAGGAACTTTTAACCAGTACTCACGTATATTCTCATTCTCAACATTGATGCCACAGCAGATGACGTGGTCACGCCTCTTTCCTCTTGACACTTACAAATATTTACTAATTACTGTTCAGTTTCCCTCCACTGTTATTTTCTTCTTGTTTTCCACCCAGATGAAACAGGATCTTTAAGTCCTAACACTTTTCTGACGTCCGGCGAGAACTGAAACCACTGTGTTCAAAATATGGCACATTGGATAGTTTCTGAATTTTCTGTACTCCGTTGGTGGCACTCGGCACTATATGGATGTCTTTATTTTTAATGCAGTACTGTGGCATTCCATGTCTTACACATTTTTTCCTGCCCGAATTTTCAGTTTTATCAGCAGTTCAGTTAGACTAGATTATTGATTTACGCTATATCCTTCTTGCTGTATTAAAATGCACTTTCACATAGTCCTCTGTTAAATTATTAAAACATCAATTAAAACACATATGTGATATAATAATTATTCAACTTAAAAGACATTTTTGAGACATGCATTAGACTGTTACAATGTACTGTGTATATGCATCGAAAAGTGCATTTGTCTCTTCTAAGTGTGTATACATCTTTCGGTGTATATACGCCGAGAGGTGTATATCAGAGTGTATATTCCTAAGGGTCACAGTAATCCTTGCAATAGCGATTCAGATAGCCTTGATATCACTGTGTAGGTGAATTGCTACCTCATTGACCCACTCGCAGTAGGCTGACTTTAAACCCTACTGACTTATTAATGACCAAGCAAGCAAGCTCGTCCACCCCACGAGACAGACCTGACCTTCCAAACAAGGTCGAGAGAGCCGTCTCTCCCTGAGATAAAAGTTCAGCCTGGTTGAGAGAACACACCTTCACCACGAGTCTGAGTGACCTTTACAACCCACTCTGAGGCATCTCTCCAGGCAACGTCGTCAGCATTCTCTCTTTTCTCTCTCTCGCTTAATAGCTTCTAAATTTTCTTTCGATCCTTGAGCCAACCAGTCAAGAGAAGCAGCCAGCCAGCCAGTCAACCAGTCAGTCAATTAGCCAGCTAGCCAGGTAGCCAGTCGATCAGGGAGTCAGCCAGGCCTTGTAAGGCAGGATGATGCAGGCCCGCAGGTGGGATGGGCTTTTCACGTTTATGGTATGACAAATGTGTATAACATGTTGTTGTTAGCCGTTGTTATTGTTAGACGGCTGTGCGTAGGTGCGTCTGCCTGTGTGTTCATGTGTATGCGTGTGCATGCGTGTGCGTGTGTGTGCTGGCACAGGAAAACCCTCACATCATGAGTCAGATCACACCAACATTACCACACAAACATAACAACACAGTGAGTTGCCTAGGCACCTGGGGCAAGCTGCCCTTGTCTCTAGGTGCTGCTGCTGGTAGTTGTTCTTGTTAGTGATGGAGGTTGCGCCGGTGGAAAGGGTGGGAGTGTTGGTGGTGGTAGTGGTGAGAGTAGCGGCGGTGGGGATGGTTGTGTTGTGGTGATGGTGTGGCTGTATTACTGGTGGTGTTGGTGGTGGAGGTTGTGGAGGTGGTTGTGGCGGTAGTGAAGATGACAGCGGTAGTAATGGTGATGAATTATAGTGCTCTTGTTGATAGACAGTGAT
This sequence comes from Cherax quadricarinatus, assembly GCF_026875155.1. NCBI lineage: Eukaryota > Metazoa > Arthropoda > Malacostraca > Decapoda > Parastacidae > Cherax > Cherax quadricarinatus. The sequence continues at coordinate 94,644,322 of NC_069399.1, read as the reverse complement.
GCTCATGCGGGAAGTGGTGGTGGTGAAGGCTTAGAGTGGTGGTGGTGGTGGGGAAAGTAGCGTGGTATGGTGAAGGCTGTTATTGGTGAGGTTAAGGCTTGTAGTGGTGGCGGTGAAGGCTGGTGTGGTGGTGGTAGTGAAGGCTGGTGTGGTGGTGGTAGCGAAGGCTAGTGTGGTGGTGGTAGCGAAGGCTAGTGTGGTGGTGGTGGAGTGGTGGTGGTGGTGGTGGTCGTCGTCGTCGTGAATATTGGTATGATGGTGGTGGTGGGAAGGCTGACGAGCTGGTAATGGTTATGGTGGTGGTAGTGGCGAAGGGTGGTGTGGTGGTGGTGAAGGTTGGCGTATTGGTAATGGTTATGGTGGTGATGGTGGTGAAGGCTGGCGTGCTGGTGGTGGTGTGGTAGTGGTGACGATGGTGGTGATGAGAATGATGATGGTGATGGTGGCGGTGGTAGTGGTGGTGGTGGTGATGGTGGTGATGGTGGTAAAGGCTGGTGTGGTGGTGTAGGAGGTGCTTAAGGCTGGTGTGGTGGTGGTAATAGTGGTGGTAGTGGTGGTGGTGAAGGCTGGTGTGGTAGTGGTGGTGGTGAAGGCTGGTGTGCTGGTGATGGTGGTGAAGGCCTCTGGAAAGACCTCGCTCTCCTTTTCACAAGTTCACAATAGGCCTACTCTCACTGTCAGTGACTCACAACACACCTAACACAATATTCAGTCTCACGAGAGTGCTACCCCGACCTCCACTTCATCATATAAACACTTAGAAAACAGCCAGGGGTCGTCCTGGGAAGCAGAGTGCGTATCTTTGAGTCTTCCTTCATGACACGTCGGATAAATCACATCATTTCTGTCGCTGCTTTCCACAACATCGCGACGAACGACCTTCTACGCCAAGGTTAAAAACATAAGTGTTTCCTGGATGTTGGAGAAGTTCGTTGAGTACCTGCACGCCTTCACGCCTAGGAAATGCGTGCCTGGTACCTCTCATCACGCGCCCCTCTACATTAGAGATGCGGGCGTGGGCGTACATGCCTTCTCTCCTCGCCTTTCTTGAAGCACCGGCTAGAACGTCTCACTACCACCAGTCTCACCCGCTCACTGACACACACCGGGGGCCCGCCCAGGTCCACCAGACTGCGGCCTTGCTGACTCCACCACCTGTACCACCTGTAGCTCTCCCCGCACCACCTGTGCGCCAATCTGTCCACACGCACCGCTTGGACTGATCCTTATACCACCAGTACAAGGATCAGTTCCAGCCTGGGAACCTGCAGGACCACTATTATCGACTATTCTACCACTGGTAGCGCTATAAACGATGCACTTTATATTATATATATATATATATATATATATATATATTAATATATATATATATATATATATATATATATATATATTATATATATATATATATATATATATATTATATATAATGCAAGGAATTCGCAAGAGCAGGCGAAATATACACAAACACTGATCTCTGGCTGAAGGAGACTCAGCCCACACTGGACCAATACCTTGGAGTCCAGCTTGCGCTAGACTTTGATCCAAGGCAGCCAGCTTTCAGGGAGAAGGCTTACAGCTTTTCATCTCATCCCCTGCATGCATCAGCCTTACTAGATATTTTTAACAATGCAAGGAATTCGCAAGAGCAGGCGAAATATACACGAAATATAAAGCTGGCTGCCTTGGATCAAAGTCTAGCGCAAGCTGGACTCCAAGGTATTGGTCCAGTGTGGGTAGATTGGTAAAACACTGCGTACCTTGTTCCAAGGTTCGTAGGTTCGAGTCTCCTTCAGCCAGAGATAAGTGTTTATATATATATATATATATATATATATATATATATATATATATATATATATATATATATATAAATGTATGTATGTATGTATGTATGGTAAGCTTGTCTTATAGTGTGGCTCCGTTCACTTGTTCACTACCTGTACCACTACTGCATTACCTGTACCACTACGTGCACCACCTGTACCACTACTGCACCACCTGTACCACTGCCTGCATCACTTGTACCAGTACCTGTACCACTTCCTGTACCACTACCTGCACCACCTATCATTTGAAGACGTTTCGCCAACAGTGACAATGATTTGCGAAGGCAGTAGAAGATGAGGTAATCTGTCCCTCAGCCTTACAGAACTACACGCAGAAGACAGTGGAAAATGAGGTAGTCAGTCTCTCAGCCTGACACCCGGTCTTGATAAATCTGAGGCACAGGCTGGAAGATGTACTGTTTTATACTGGAGTCAGATGAAGTCCCGTAGCTCGGTTGCTAGCGCACTCAACTCACACACTAGGGTCCTGGGGTCGATCGCAGGACGTGTTTCCTTAATATATCTGCTATCCATGTTCACCTAATAGTAAAATAGATATCTCGGTGTTAGTCGACTGGTGTGGGTCGCATCCTGGGGACAAAATTGACCTAATTTACCCGAAATGCTCTGCATAACAAGGGGCTTTGTATATAGTAGTATGTCATTGATATATCTATACCATGTACATGTACTTCTAGAAATAAAGATTATTAATATTAAATGCTGGAGTTGAAGTCACATCAGAGATGACATCTTCGTATATCATTTCTGTATTGATTTGATAAAGCCACTGATTGGTCAAGTGAAGATTCTCAAGTATTGCAATTGTGTCTAATTTCTCATTTTATACACCAGTACTGTCATGATGCTTGTCTGACACAACAACACCAGGGGATCTGGGTACAAAAGGTATTCCTAAAATCTATTTGCTAAACTCTGGCTCAGCTCTTGTTCATTACATACTTCCACCAGCAAGTTGCACCCACCAGTGACGTAACTTCAACTGTTTCTCCTCATCCATTATGCGTATGAGTCCATGTTCCTGCCTATACTTCAAATTCTTCATGACTAAGGTAGTGAGGCCAGTTTCTGGCTTACAGGCTGGGGGACTAATTACCTCATATACTCCCTTCTGTGTATAGCTCTGAAAGGCTGGGGGTCTAATTACCTCACCTTGTACTGTTTTCGCATATCATTTCTGTATTGAATGATAAAGCCAATGGTTGGCGAAGTCTTCGGGCCGGAAGTACCGGCAAATCCCTAATAAATCAGAATATTGCTTTGGACATCATTTTTTTAAATGGATTAAGTTGTCGTTAGGTATCTGACTGGCTGTAATTTTTAAACGTTGGCGTACTGAACTTAGGGAAAAGGTCATGCAACTATTGGTATGTACATGTACCATTTGGCCAACTGTGTAGAGCCAATTCCTAGATTTGGTTTCCATGAGATAACTTGAGAAAGCCTCTTCCTATCGACTTCAAACTTGAAAGATCGTTGTAACCTTCACAGAAGAAGATTGGTGTTATTATATTTTTGTTGGAGTGTGTGGGTACCAATTTGTCCAGTTTTATCGTGAACTTCTACAATCTTTAATGGCTGATTTACCTTACATATAAGATACTATCCAATAAGTTTAGGCTTTGTAGATGTAAATTTGTCAATTTTCTAACATTGTTAATAAAGTCTAATCATTATCCTAAGATGATTCTTTTGAACGACTTCTAACTTTTAGCGATCGTGGGCATACTACAATGAAAGGTTGGTCTTGATTTTGGCCTGTGAACGTTGTAATTACCCAATTTTATTTAACAAACTGGTTTTCTCTGAAATAACTGGAGAATGACCCATCTAATCAGCTTTAAATCTTAAATACATTTTGGAATTGATATTGGTTGGGTAAGTGCCAGGTTGTCAATTTCTTGAAGTGATGATTAAAACTAATATTTTGTTTTCTTTGCAGTAATTTGTGAGTACCTCATCCAATGTACTCAAGGCTGATCCGTCTTCCTTAAAGGAAGCTTCTGTTGGACTGTGTATGTGCCGGTTTACAACATTTTAAGTCAAGCAGCTCTCATGTCTGCTAGTTCATGTAAGGTATGAAAATTACAGTTTCCTAAACATTCTAGATGTATTTTGGTCGCCGCGAGATCCCATAAAAGTATCCACGTATTGCATAACCTCAGCTCCCTGGGCATAGTGCATGCGACTGGAATAGTGCGGGGTGCGGCAGTTAAATATTAGTGCTGAAGATCTGAAGGGAATCAGTAAAGGCATTTACTAATGTCCAAATTTCGTCAATAAAAATGCAAAATTAAAATATTACGAACACGAATCTAATTCAAACCTTTCAAGGAGACCAAAAATACAAATATCCTCAGTAAATTTTATTTGAACTTTATGAACAAAACATGAAATGTTTAAGAATGGTCTTGAGGACATATGTTATGGCACATACAAAAACATTAAGTTGATTTAACCTGACATAATCAAATGATTGATCACAAGTGACATTCTCCAATTATTTCACAGAAACTAATTTGCTTAATATCACATGATAACTTAACACAATGTAATATCGAAAGATTGTTTCCTTTGAGGTTACCACATCAGCATTATAAGTTTAAAATTGTCCAGAAGATGTAATTTACCAGTTACTGCAGAGAATCTCCCCCCCACCAAAAAAAGGGCCTACACAACGTAAATCCATGAAAATATCCATCCATTTCATACGATACATCAGCCATTGAAGACTGATGCAGTTCACAGTTGTTATATTTCAGTTAGAAGAAAGAGTAAATCTGTAGGGGTTATATAAATGCCTGAGGAATGGCAAGATAAAGTGAGTCCTTGGATCAAGAGCCTCTCACCAACATCAAGGCAAAATAATTGAATAAGGTAAAAATAATATTATTTCAAAATTAAAAGTGGGGGGCCGCTAATTCCGTAGGGATTATAGAGCGCCTATGGGGGGGGGGATAGAAGGCATTTAGGGTTAATTCAGGAAACTGGAGCACAGATATAATTCTTTAGATCAAGAGCCCCTCATCAGCATTAAGAAAGGGTGAAACTGATCGAAGGAGCTTATCCTCACCTATTACGTGGAAAAAAAATTGAGAATGGCCTATCCATTGGGTTCCCAGGCATGCAAATAGTCCCACGAATCTTGCCCAGGATACATTATTCAAACGTTGAAAATTTGAAGCCAATCAAATAAAAGGTTCTCGAGAAATAAACGAAAATTGATGAGAAAGCAATGCTGCTGAGAATGTTCCCAAAAATGGAAAAGATAATCCTCGTTAAAATTTAAATCACGTTAAAACTACTAATTTAAGTTTTTGTTTCGTTTGTTTTTGTTTACAAAATCCAATTTGACAAATTTGGTAAAAAGTCATCAAACTGGCATCCCACATAGCCCAAAATTAATAAAAAAAATGCTTCCCAATAAGATATGCCAGCATTTAGGGTTTGAAACTGATCAAAAGAGACTTTCGTTCAGAATTAAACTGAAAATTTCGTCTTATTTTATACATTAAATGGCTAAATCTGCATCTACACATTTTGATTTCACTCTCCACATTCCTTTCATTTTTGGTATCTTTACTGAGCGTTTGAAACTCAGGTTTAAGGTCGCGTGTGACCTGTTCACCACCAGACAAGAATTCCCTAATAAAGAAAGATTAAACTCTCAGCATATATACGCTACTCGGTGCGTATACAGACTCTTGAACTAAGCTACATTCACTCATACTTATTAATCAACTCATCCAGGCAGCACCTGCGACGCTCGTGTACAATTGTATGATTCCTGGTGTTGCTCAGTCACTGTGCTGCCAGACGTGTCGCCGCTTTATCATTTTTAATAATTTTCTGAAGCGGATGTATATAATTTAAGTTAATCTGAGCAGAATAAGGAAAATAATATTTGTAAGTTATAGGAAGTGCCTGGAAACTGGACGTCAGGAATTGCAAAATAAATTATTGCTTCAGTTTGTGTTTGCGACTTAATTATTAATTTGTGAGGCAAATAAAACTATCATTAGTCACTGAGGTTACACCAGTTACTGCGATGTTGTTATTAATTATAAAAATCATCCAAATTATCGCGACATTAATTACTAAAGCCACAACTAATCGATTTCACACTTAATCTCGTTGTTTTAATTTTGAAGCGAGTGTTTGAGCAAGCGGATACACTACACTAAATCTGGTTTCATGTGACTGACTGAAAGTGAAAGTGGTCGTGAGAAGAAGTAAGATCATTCATGAGGCGGTGATGTTCACTTGCTTGCGGCTCAGGTAAGGAATGTAGGTGACAAGTTCCAGCACACCAGTGGAGGATAAGCGGAACAACAACAAAAAGTTACGGAGAGACTGAAGCTCTCTCACCTTCAGCTGGCGGCAAATGTCTGCATAATCTAGGGCATTATCGCCGACCTTGAGAACAATTCCGGATCCCCAACTGACGTGGAAGAAAACGGATGTTGGAGTGTGTGAGAGAACACATGCGACGGAGAAGAAAACGGATCTAGAATGAGTATTTTTTTATATACATGTATATATACTGGAGTAACTCCGGTAGTTATTGATTCATTCTCTCGCTTCCGAGAAACAGTAAAGCGGATTTTCAGTATTTGGTACATTATTCCTGTTAGGCCATTACGTTATCTTTCATGCCATCTATCTGCCACCTGCCATCTATTTGCCATCTGCTTCATAAATACAGTTTAAAAAGCAATTCCTAAATCTAACCTTTCTCCCGTATAGACAATTTATGTTAAAGGAAAAATTATCAATCCATTTTTCCACGAATAACATTAATAATCATATTGTTAATCTCACTGTTGTCGATATATTTCTACATATATAACAAACCAAAAATATGTTCTGCTTCGGTGTTCACCACGGCAAATGTTATACTGGATTGTTACAAAATAAATCCCAAAATGTTATTAAATATTAGCAATGTTGTTACATGCAATGTCAAAGACTGCAAACCTTAGAAGTTATGTTATTCCGTATGTGTTATACATTTGCGCTATTCCTTGTGTGTTATACATTTGTGTTATCCCTCATGTTGTACCTTTGTGTTATTTCTTACGTGCAATACTTTTGTGTTATCCCTTATGTTATAACTTTTGAATTCTTTTCTTCATTTAATTGTTTTTGTCCAGTTTTTAACTGTACTGAGTAGTAAATTTATAGCACAAGAATAATACAAGCGTGTTTGGCTAACAACCGAAAACTCACAGGTCGAACCCTGGGCGACGAAGTACGTTAGGGCAAGTGTTGTAACTCCTGCTCTCCCAGTTACTGAATAGCAAATGCATACTAAGGAGTTAGTTGACAGCTGTAGGTTACATCCTGGGGAAGGAACTAAGCAAAAAAGAACCCAAATAGAAATAAGCCACACTGCTTTTTTTTTTATTTAATCCAGGGTTAGTAACCAGGTGTCGCAGCTGGATTGTTTGTGGACCACAGTTTCAGTTGTTGTTGTCTGGAGTGAAAGAGCTTTTCCCCCTATGCTGGGGTGTCATCAGTGTAGCTGGGGTCATCCACCTCAGCTGAATTACCTGATTATTCTGGAAGCATTTAGTTTATCAGTTCACTGGATCCGCTGAAGGAGGATAGGAAGGCTGGCAAGGTCACCTGAGAGGTCGTACGTATGTCCAATCCGTCTCAGCTGACTGGAAGTGTCGCTGGCTCCCACTGTGATTCGTCTTAGGATTTTTTTTCCAGCATGAAATTTAAAAAAAAAATAGTGCCGTACTCATTCGGCAGACAAGAAGATCTTAAAATAATTGGTGTATGGAGGAACAGACACCTGGCGAGCCGAGTCTTGTTTACATCTTTTTTAAAGTCTGAATTTTTTCTTACGAAAATCTCACGAATGGACCTAGAGCCGTGTAGAGCGCCGAGGAGAGTACTGTCAGCGGGAAGAATGACTTGCACTCCTTGCTAAGCGACTGTGACTTGCTGTTTGCTGCACTGGCTGGAGGACATTTCTTTGTATTTAAGGCAATCGAATATATCAGCAGTGTGCTGCTGCTCTAATTATGTGTAATAGACGAAGAGTGGGACCAAAAGCTGATTATCTTTCCTTATCACAACATACACAACAAATAAACACCAAAAACAGACAATACGAACAAACTCACAAAAGTACAACAGAAAAACGACAAACAATAATCACCTTCATAAACCACAACCAAACATCACTAACATTGACACTGCAAACACTGGAAATATTCGATGCAAGCACAAAATGCAAACACACATCACAAACACACATCACAAACACATCACAAACACCACAAACATGGTAAACATGAGTGGGTGGGTGTTCAACACATCTCCCTGGCAGGGAAGGAAGGTTAGAGGGAGGGAGGGAGAAAGGGAGGGAAGGAAGATGAGAGGAAGGAAAGAATGGAACAAGGGAGAGGGTAAGGGGGATGCGATGAAATATTGGAGAAGAAAGGAGAGAAAGGAAGGACTCGGGAATTAGAGGAGGATAGGTGAGCCAGAGGAAGGAAATAGGGAGAGTAGATGCGAGGGAAGCAATGAAATAAAGGAGAAAATGAGGGAAAAATGGAGGAAGAGAGAAGAGAGGAGAAAGTGAAAGGAAGGAGTTTATTATTGAGAAAGGAAGGTAGGCAGATAAAGGGAGACAAATGGAGAGAAAGATATATATATATATATATATATATATATATATATATATATATATATATTATATATATATATATATGTATATATATATATATATATATATATATATATATATATATATATATATATATATATATATATATATATAACATATATATATATATATATATATATATATATATATAGATAGATAGATAGACAGATAGATAGATAGATAGATGAGAGAGAGAGAGAAGAGAGAGAGAGAGAGAGAGAGAGAGAGAGAGAGAGAGAGAGAGAGGAGAGAGAGAGAGAGAGAGAGAGAGAGAGAGAGTGAGAGAGAGAGAGAGAAAGAGAGAGAGAGAGAGAGAGAGAGAGAGAGAGAGAGAGAGAGAGAGAGAGAGAGAGAGAGAGAGAGAGAGAGAGAGAGAGAGAGAGGGAGAGAGAGAGGGAGAGAGAGACAGAAAGAGACAGAGACAGAGACACAGACAGAAAGACAGACAGACAGAGACAGAGAGTCGCATTTACATTAATTTCCAATCATGTACATCATGTTTAAAGAACCTCAGGCAACCTCTTAATGGTTCCCCTTCTGGAACACCCAGTTAGCAGCAGTTGACACAACACCATCCAAACTACACACGGCGCATGTTACAAAAAGTGACGAGTCTGTCCTCATTACTGCTAAGCGTGACCTGATTTCCTTTCATATGACTGCTTAGAGTAACTTGATTGTCAAATACTTATCCGAAAAAAAAGTTGAAAGAAGGAATGAAAGAAGGAGATGAAGCACAGCAGAGAAGAGTAAAAACGAGTTCTGTAAAATCAGAAAAGAAAAAAAATATGACAATGACGCAGCAGCTTGAGTTTAAGATCATCGTAGACGACAACACAGTCACTGAGGTGAAAACTAATGGTAAAGAATCACGCAATGATCAAACTAAAGATAATGGGAGTGAAGTGAGGGTGGATGAGAGGGAAGAAGTTGTCAGGGGTGAGAGGCACAGCTAAGAAACTGGACACTTCAGTGTAAGATGTCGCCGTTGATACTGAACGAGACGGCAAAGATACTGAAGGAGATGACAGATATTGAAGGACATGACAGAGATACTGAAGGAGATGACAGAGGTACTGAAGAAGATGACAGAGATACTGAAGGAGACGACAGAGATGCTGAAGGAGATGAGAGAGACACTGAAGGAGATGACAGAGATACTGAAGGAGATGACAGAGGTACTGAAGGAGATGACAGAGATACTGAAGGAGATGACAGAGATGCTGAAGGAGATGACAGAGATACTGACAGAGATGACAGAGATACTGAAGGAGAAGACAGAGAAACTGACAGATAACAGAGATAATGAAGGAGACGACAGAGAAACTCAAGGAGATGACAGATATACTGACAGAGATGACAGAGATACTGAAGGAGAAGACATAGATATTGAGCAAGATGACAGAGATGCTGAAGGAGACGACAGAGACATTGCAGGAGATGACAGAGATAATGAAAGAGATGACAGAGATACTGAAGGAGGTGACAGAGATACTGAAGGAGATGACAGAGAAACTCAATGAGATGACAGAGATACTGAAGGAGATGACAGAGATACTAAAGGAGATGTCAGAGATACTGAAGGAGGTGACAGAGATACTGAAGGAGACGACAGAGAAACTCAATGAGATGACAGAGATACTGACAGAGATGTCAGAGATACTGAAGGAGATGACAGAGATATTGAATGAGATGACAGAGATATGACTCACGAAATCGTAATGACACGATTGCAAACAAACCATACCACGGGCGGGATTTGAACCCGCGGCCAGAGAGTCTCAAAACTCCAGACCGTCGCGTTAGCCACTCTCTGACCGCGGGTTCAAATCCCGCCCGTGGTATGGTTTGACAGAGATGCTGAAGGAGATGACAGAGGTACTGAAGAAGATGACAGAGATACTCAAGGAGACGACAGAGATGCTGAAGGAGATGAGAGAGACACTGAAGAAGATGACAGAGATACTCAAGGAGACGACAGAGGTACTGAAGGAGAAGACAGAGAAACTGACAGATAACAGAGATAATGAAGGAGACGACAGAGAAACTCAAGGAGATGACAGAGATGAGAGAGATACTGAAGGAGAAGACATAGATATTGACCAAGATGACAGAGATGCTGAAGGAGACGACAGAGACATTGCAGGAGATGACAGAGATAATGAAAGAGATGACAGAGAAACTCAATGAGATGACAGAGATACTGACAGAGCTGACAGAGATACTGAAGGAGATGACAGATATACTGAAGGAGATGACAGAGATACTGACAGATATGACAGAGATACTGAAGGAGATGACAGAGATACTGAAGGAGACGACAGAGATACTAAAGGAGATGACAGAGATACTGAAGATGACAGAGACACTGAAGGAGATAACAGAGATACTGAAGGAGACGACAGAGAAACTCAAGGAGATGACAGAGATACTGAAGGAGATTACACAGATACTGAAGGAGATGACAAAGACACTGAAGCAGATGACAGAGGTACTGACAGAGATACTGATGGACATGACAGATACACTGAAGGAGATGACAGAGATACTGAAGAAGATGACAGAGATATTGCAGGAGATGGCAGAGATATTAAAGGAAATGACAGAGATACTGAAGGAGACGATAAAGATACTGAGGGAGATGACAGAGACACTGATGGAGATGACAGAGATACTGTAGGAGATGACAGAGATACTGATGGAGATGACAGAGATACTGAAGGAGATGACAAAAGACACTGAAGCAGATGACAGAGGTACTGACAGAGATACTGATGGACATGACGGATACACTGAAGGAGATGACAGAGATACTGAAGGAGATGACAGATATATTAAAGGAAATGACAGAGATACTGAAGGAGACGATAGAGATACTGAATGAGATGACAGAGATACTGAAGGAGATGACAGACATACTGAAGGAGATGACAGAGATACTGAAGAAGATGACAGAGATACTGAAGGAGATGACAGAGATACTGAAGAAGATGACAGATACTTAAGGAGATAACAGAGATACTGAAGGAGATGACAGAGATACTGATGGAGATGACAGAGATGCTGAAGGAGATGACAAAAATATTGAAGGAGATGACAGAGGTTCTGATGGAGATAAGAACATAAGAACATAAGAACGAAGGAACACTGCAGCTGGCCTACTGGCCCATGCGAGGCAGGTCCAAGTCTCCTACCGGCTTAAGCCAATGCACCCAACCTAGTCAGGTCAGGTCACATTGACTTAAGGGAGGAACACGGCAACCGTCCTGGTAGCACAAGCTAATCAGGTCCAACTCACACCCACCCTCACCCACTCATGTATTTATCCAACCTATTTTTAAAGCTACACAACGTTCTGGCCTCTATAACTGTACTTGGGAGTTTGTTCCACTCATCCACAACTCTATTACCAAACCAGTACTTTCCTATATCCTTCCTGAATCTGAATTTTTCAAAACTTAAAACCATTGCTGCGAGTCCTGTCTAGGCTAGATATTTTCAGCACACTATTTACATCCCCTTTATTTATTCCTGTCTTCCATTTATACACCTCAATCATATCCCCCCTAATTCTACGTCTTTCTAGAGAGTGCAGATTCAGGGCCCTTAGTCTATCCTCATAGGGAAGATTTCTGATACATGGGATCAACTTTGTCATCCTCCTTTGTACATTTTCCAGAGCATTTATATCCATTCTGTAATACGGTGACCAAAACTGTGCAGCATAATCTAAATGAGGCCTAACCAAGGATGTATAGAGTTGAAGAACAACCTGAGGACTCCTATTATTTATGCTTCTTGATATAAAGCCAAGGATTCTATTAGCTTTATTGCGAACACTTATGCACTGTTGTCTTGGTTTCAGATTACTGCTAACCAGAACTCCTAAATCTTTTTCGCAATCCGTAATATTAAGATCTACATTATTTAGTTTATATGTGGCATTGTTATTGTTCTGTCCAACATTTAGAACTTTGCATTTGTCTATATTAAACTGCATCTGCCACTTCTCCGACCACTGCATCAGTCTATTCAAATCTTCCTGGAGTGCTCGAATGTCCTCGTCAGAATGAATTCGACGGCCTATTTTGGTGTCATATTCAAACTTGCTGATGTCGCTCTTTATGCCCTCATCTATGTCGTTTATGTATATTGTGAACAGCAGGGGGCCCAACACTGACCCCTGTGGAACACCGCTCGTGACGCTTCCCCACTCTGATTTCTCCCCATTTATGCAAACTCTCTGCTGCCTATTTGTCAACCATGCCTCTATCCAGGAAAACATTTCTCCTCCTATTCCATGTGCCATAATTTTCCTCAATAGTCTCTGATGTGGGACCCTGTCAAAAGCCTTACTGAAGTCCATGTACACAATATCATATTCATTACTATGATCTACCTTCTCAAATACCTTAGTGAAAAAAAGTTAACAAATTCGTAAGGCAGGAACGCCCCTTTGTAAAACCATGCTGAGATTCGTTGATTAATTTATGCTTTTCAAGGTGGCTACGAACTGCCTCGGCAATTATTGATTCCATAAATTTTCCCACTATGGAGGTTAGGCTTATTGATCTATAGTTTGATTCTGCTTTGAAAATAGGTATCACATTTGCCATTTCCCACTTATCTGGCACCATGCCAGTTTGTATTGATATGTTGAAAAGATTAGCCAAAGGTTTGCTAAGCTCCTCTTTACATTCCTTTAGAACCCTTGCATACAGTTCATCAGGGCCTGGGGATTTGTTAGGTTTTAATTTATCTGTTTGCCTAAGGACCATGTCACTTGTGACCCTAATCGTGCACAGTTTATTATCGTCCTGTTCCACATAATTTATCATTTCTGGAATATCGCTGGTATCCTCCTGTGTAAAAACTGAGAGGAAGTATGTGTTAAAACTTCTACACATTTCCTTATCGCTGTCAGTGAGCTGACCCGAGGAACTTTTGAGTGGGCCTATCTTGTCCCTGATCTTACTTCTGTATACCTGAAAGAATCCTTTTGGGTTAGTCTTCGATTCTCTTGCAACTTTAACCTCATAATCTCTTTTTGCTTTTCTAATTCCTTTTTTTATTTCTCTCTTTAACAGAATATATTGATTTCTTAATTGCCCCTCTCCTCTTTTGATTTGCCTACATATGCCTCTCTTTTGACCAATTAGATATTTTAATCTATTGTTCATCCATTTAGGATCATTTTTGTTTGATCTGATTTCCCTATTTGGAACATAATTTGACTGAGCAGCTAGAACTATGCCCTGGAAAGCGTCATATCGGCATCCATCACCACCTACCTGACCCTTAGTCAGGTCATTCCAGTTCAGCCCACCTAAGTAATTTTTCAGTCCTATGAAATCAGCCAAGCGGAAGTCAGGGACAGAGACTTGATTGCCATTATTAGGGGAATTCCATGATATATTAAAACTGAGTGATTTGTGATCACTTTCTCCAAGCTCATCATTAACCTCAAGATTATTAATTAGTGTTTCCGTACTGGCAAGAACCAAGTCAAGGAGGTTATTTCCCCTAGTCGGTTCTGTCACAAACTGTTTTAAAAAACAATCCTGGATCGTATCAAGAAAGTCACCTGACTCTAAATTTCCTGTCAAATTGCTCCAGTCAATCTGTCTATAGTTGAAATCTCCCATTAGCACAACATTTTCGTTTGTAGATGCCTTACGAATTTCGTCCCATAGAAGTTTACTGCACTCCCTATCAAGATTTGGGGCCCTGTAAATCACACCCAAAATTAGCTTTTCTCGGCCCTCGAGAAGCTGTAACCAAACAGATTCAGTGGCTGACGCTTCTAATTTTATATCTTGTCTAACACAACAATTTAAATTGTCTCTGACATACATCGCTACTCCACCACCTTTCCTGTTGACCCTGTCAATGTGGAATAATTTATAGCCTTGTATGTGACATTCAGAGGGCATCTCTCTATCTTTCAGATTGAGCCAGGTCTCTGTTATAGCAATAATATCTATGTTTCCTGCACTTGCAATTAATCTTAGCTCATCTATCTTATTTCTTACACTCCTGCTATTAGTATAGTAAACCTTAAGGGAGCTAGTCCCTTGCTGCCCTCTGCTGTCCCCCTTTGTTTGCTGGCCTGATCTATTGTTTTTATTTATAACTTCATGCTGAATGCCTTTTATACATTTACTGTTTCGAACCCTAGTGTTGCAACCTGCTTGTTTCCCACACACACCCATACCTCTATCTTCTATCAGTTTAAAATCATAGGCATTTCACCAATGGCCTTCTCAATCGAGTCTGCAAGTGCTACCACCCCAGCCCCAGAGAGATGTACCCCATCCCTTGCATACATATCATGTTTGTCATAAAAGTTGTTCCAGTTGTCAATGAATGGGATTGCAAGTTCCTTGCAGTATCTGTCTAGCCAGCAATTTACACCAATTGCCCTAGACAACCATTCATTTCCTACTGCCCTTCTAGGCAAGATGCTACATATGATTGGGATCCCTCCCTTAGACTTAATGAAATCTATAGCTGACCTGTACTTATCTAGCAGCTCTTCTCTCCTACCCTTCCCAATATCATTTCCACCAGCACTGAGACAGATAATGGGCTTATTCCCATTACCTGACATGATATTATCCAGCCTGTTGACTATGTCCCCAACACCAGCTCCAGGGAAGCACACTCTATCATCTTATTCCTATTACAAAAAGCACGGTCAATATATCTTACCTGAGAGTCACCAACCACAAGAATGCGCTTACCTCCATTTGCAGGGGCAGTAGTACCCTTACCTTTATTGGCCACTGAAGTACATTCATCCTGAAGAACAGAGAAGCGATTTCCTACCTTCAGATCTTCACTCTTAACTTTCCTTACTCTGATGCGCCTCCCATTACTGTGAACCACTCGCCACTTGTAGCAGGTGCTGGGCTGCACCTCACTGCTGGTAGCCGTTGCTACCTCCCCACCTACAGCCTCCTCACAGCGAGAGACAGACTGCACCTCACTTCTAGAAGCCTCATTTCCCACAACTCCAGCCACCTCACACTCTCTCCCAGACCCATTGAGGTGGACCTTCTGCCTCCTAATCTCCTCCTGGAGAAGCAAGACCTCCTCCTTCAACTCTCCAACCTCAATTTTTAAAACACTGCAGAAGCAAGCCATGCTTTGTAACCGTCCACGCTAATCCCCAAAGCAGCTCAGGGTCTGTGACCTCACGTGACGACTGACCACTGACCACGATGACAAGGATATTGCAGGAGATGACAGAGATACTGAAGTAGATGACAGAGATACTGAACGGGATGACAGAGATATTGAAGGAGATGACAGAGGTATTAAAGGAAATGACAGAAATGCAGAAGGAGATGACTGAGATATTGAAGGAGATGACAGAGATAGTGAAGGAGGTAACAGAGATACTGACAGATACTGAAGGAGATGACAGAGATTTTGAAGACGACAGAAATATTGAAGAAGATGACAGATATTGAAGGAGATGACAGAGACACTGAAGAAAATGATGGAGATACTGAAGGAGATGTCAGAGATACTGAAGGAGATTACAGAGATACTGATCTAGATGACAGGGATACTGAAGGAGGCGACAGAGACACTGAAGGAGATGACAGAGATACTGAAGGAGATAACAGAGATATTGATGGAGATGACAGAGATATTGAAGGAGATGACAGTGAAACTGATGGAGATGACAGAGATACTGAATGAGATGACAGAGATATTGAAGGAGATGACAGAGATACTGAAGGAGATGACAGAAATACTGAAGGAGATGACAGAGATATTGAAGGAGATGACAGTGATACTGATGGAGATGACAGAGATATTGAAGGAGATGACAGTGATACTGATGGAGATGACAGAGATACTGAATGAGATGACAGAGATATTGAGGGAGATGACAGAGATACTGAAGGAGATGACAGAAATACTGAAGGAAAGTTCTAAATGTTGGACAGGACAACAACCATGCCACATATAAACTAAATAATGTAGATCTTAATATTACGGATTGCGAAAAAGATTTAGGAGTTCTGGTTAGCAGTAATCTGAAACCAAGACAACAGTGCATAAGTGTTCGCAATAAAGCTAATAGAATCCTTGGCTTCATATCAAGAAGCATAAATAATAGGAGTCCTCAGGTTGTTCTTCAACTATATACGTCCTTGGCTAGGCCTCATTTAGATTATGCTGCACAGTTTTGGTCACCGTATTACAGAATGGATATGCTGTGGAAAATGTACAAAGGAGGATGACAAAGTTGATCCCATGTACCAGAAACCTTCCCTATGAGGATAGACTAAGGGCCCTGAATCTGCACTCTCTAGAAAGACGTAGAATTAGGGGGATATGATTGAGGTGTATAAATGGAAGACAGGAATAAATAAAGGGGATGTAAATAGTGTGCTGAAAATATCTAGCCTAGACAGGACTCGCAGCAATGGTTTTAAGTTGGAAAAATTCAGATTCAGGAAGGATATAGGAAAGTACTGGTTTGGTAATAGAGTTGAGGATGAGTGGAACAAACTCCCAAGTACAGTTATAGAGGCCAGAACTTTGTGTAGCTTTAAAAATAGGTTGGATAAATACATGAGTGGGTGTGAGTTGGACCTGATTAGCTTGTGCTACCAGGTCGGTTGCCGTGTTCCTCCATTAAGTCAATGTGACCTGACCTGACTAGGTTGGGAGTATTGGCTTAAGCCGGTAGGAGACTTGGACCTGCCTCGCATGGGCCAGTAGGCCTGCTGCAGTGTTGCGTCGTTCTTATGTTCTTATGGAGATGACAGAGATACTGAATGAAATGACAGAGACATTGAAGGAGATGACAGAGATACTGAAGGAGATGACAGAGATACTGAAGGAGATGACTAAGATACTGAAGGTGATGACAGATACTGAAGATGACAGAGATGTTGAAGGAGATGACAGTGATACTGAAGGAGATGACAGAGATACTGAAGGAGATGACAGAGATACTGAAGATGACCGAGATACTGAAGGAGATGACAGATGTTGTTAGGTAAGACTCATATGCAACAGTTAGGTATCTTTATTTCGAAACGTTTCGCCTACACAGTAGGCTTCTTCAGTCGAGTACAGAAAAGTTGATAGAAGCAGAAGATACTTGAAGACGATGTAATCAGTCTTTCACCCTTAAAGTTTTGAGGTGGTCAGTCCCTCAGTCTGGAGAAGAGTATTGTTCCATAAAGATACCTAACTGTTGCATATGTGTCTTACCTAACAACCTGTCGGTATTTTATACCATTTTAATGTTCACTCTGTCAGACACTGCAACACAAGGGTATCTTAGTACAGACCTGAAATCAACTTGGACTACTTCTACTAGTGAGAATGGCTAGATCTGAGAGGGACCTGACCTCCCAACGACTTCATTCTTACCTCTACTAGTGGCCTACATCTCACCTCCTGGCGGTATATAAGGCTCCATCCTGTCACTTCAACTCCATATTGTTTCAGAATATGGAACAATACTGACCACCTGAGGGACTGACCACCTCAAAACTTTAAGGGTGATGGACTGTTTACATCGTCTTCAAGTATCTTCTGCTTCTGTCAACTTTTCTGTACTCGACTGAAGAAGCCTACTGTGTAGGCTAAACGTTTCGAAATAAAGATACCTAACTGTTGCATATGTGTCTTACCTAACAACCTGTCGGTATTTTATACCATTTTAATGTTCATTCAGATGACAGAGATACTGAAGGAGATAACAGAGATACTGAAGGAGATATAAAGATACTGAAGACGGTAGTAGAGATATTGTTGGAGGCAGTAGAGATGAGTGGAATACAGGTGTGTGTGTGTGTATGACTAATCAATTACTTACCGAGTCAGGTTATCAGGTGAATTCATTCCGAGAAGCTGCCGCCCTATCCCCAGATGGATTACTTCCCTCTCTCTTCACAATGCGTTGTATGTTCCCGGGTGTAGAGGCATCTCTGGGTATGCTGAAATTCAGTGGAGGAATTTCTCACGAAGAGGGTATTCCGGGAATCAACGCCCGCGCGGCCCGGTCCATGATCAGGCCTCCAGGTGGATCAGGGCCTGATCAACTAGGCTGTTACTACTGGCACAACGTAGTCCAACGTGCGATCCACAGCCTGGCTGATCCGGCACCGACTCTAAGTGTCTGTCCAGCTCCCTCTTGAAGGCAGCCAGGGGTCTATTAGTAATTTCCCTTATGGCTGGTGGGAGGCTGTTGAATGGTCTTGGGCCACGGACACTTATTGTATTTTCTCTTAGTGTATCAGTGGCGCCCCTACTTTTCATTGAGGACCTAGTAGCGTTCAGTGAAGAGGCGGGGCCAGGAGCTGAGTCTCGACCCCTGCAACCACAATTAGGTGAGTACACTCACACACACACACACACACACACACACACACACACACACACACACACACACACACACACACACACAGTGGAATAGCCTACCAAGTGAAGTAGTGGAGGCAGGAACCATACATAGTTTTAAGAAGAGGTATGATACAGCTCAGGTGAGTACAATTAGGCGAGTACACACACACACACACACCACACACACACACACACACACTCGCGCGCGCGCGCGCTCACACACACACATGGAGAAGATTATCAGGAGAAGAGTGATGGAACACCTAGACAGGAATCAGCTTATCAACAACAGCCAACACGGTGTCAGGGACGGGAAATCCTGTGTCACAGACCTACTGGAGTTCTATGATAAGGTGACAGCAGTAAGACAAGAGAGAGAGGGGTGGGTAGATTGCATATTCTTGGACTGTAAGAATGCGTTTGACAAAGTTCCACACAAGAGATTAGTGCAATAACTGGAGGACCAGGCAGGGATAACAGGGAAGGTACTACAATGGACCAGGGAATACTTGTCAGGAAGACAGCAGCGAGTCAAGGTACGTGGCGAGGTGTCAGAGTGGGCGCCTGTGACTAGTGGGGTTCCACAGGGGTTAGTCCTAGGACTAGTGCTATTTAGGGTATTTGTGAACTACATGACGGAAGGAATACACTCCGAGGTGTCCCTGTTTGCAGATGATGTGAAGTTGATGAGAAGAATTCAATCGGACGAGGACCAGGCAGAACTACAAAGAGATCTGGACAGGGTGCAGACCTGGTCCAGCAACTGGCTCCTGGATCTCAACCCCACCAGTCCAAAGTCATGAAGATTGGGGAAGGGCAAATAAGACCACAGACGGAGTACATTCTAGGGGGCCAGAGACTACAAACCTCACTCAAGGAAAAGAATCTTGGGGTGAGTATAACACTGGGCACATCTCCTGAGGCACACATCAACCAAATAACTGCTGCAGCATATGGGCGCCTAGCAAACCTAAGAAAAGAATTCCGACATCTAAATAAGGAGTCATTCAGGGCCCTGTACACCGTGTACGTTAGGCCCATATTGGAATATGCAGCGCCAGTTTTGAACCCTCACCTAGCCAAGCATGCAGGGAAACTAGAGAAAGGGCAAAGGTTTGCAACAAGACTAGTCCCGGAGCTAAGACGTACGACCAACGAGGAGAGGTTAAGGGGAATCGACGTGACGACACTGGAAGACAGGAGAGATAGGGGGAATATGATAATGACATATAAAATACTAAGAGGTATAGACAAGGTGGACAGAGACAGGATATTCCAGAGATGGAACACAGCAACAAGGGGTCACAATTGAAAGTCGAAGACTCAGATGAACCACAGGGATGTTAGGAAGTATTTCTTCAGTCACAGAGTGGTCAGGAAGTGGAATAGCCTGGGTAGTGATGTAATGGAGGCAGGATCCATACATGGCTTTAAGAAGAGGTATAATAAAGCTCATGGAGTGGGAAGAGTGACCAGGTACCAGGCAGTTGAAGATTCGTGGCTAGGAGCTGTGGGTAGACCCCCGCAACCACAACTAGGTGAAAACACACTCACTCACACTCACACACACACACACACACACACACACACACACACACACACACACACACACACACACACACACACACACACACACACATACACACACAAACACACACACACACACACACAGATTGCATTTTCTTGGACTGTAAGAAGGCTTTTAACACAGTTCGGAACAAGAGATTAGTGCAAAAACTGGAAGACCAGGCAGGAGTAACAGGGAAGGCACTACAATGGATCAGGGAATACTTGTCAGGAAGACAGCAGCGAGTCATGGTACGTGGCGAGGTGTCAGAGTGGGCACCTGTGGCCAGCGGGGTCTCACAGGGGTCAGTCCTAGGACCAGTGCTGTTTCTGGTATTCGTGAACATGACGGAAGGAATAAACTCCGAGGTGTCCCTGTTTGCAGATGACGTGAAGTTGATGAGAAGAATTCATTCGATCGAAGACCAGGCAGAACTACAAAGGGATCTGGACAGGATGCAGACCTGGTCCAGCAATTGGTTTCTGGAGTTCAATCCCACCAAGTGCAAAGTCATGAGGATTGGGGAAGGGCAAAGAAGACCGCAGACGGAGTACAGTCTAGGGGGCCAGAGACTACAAACATCACTCAAGAAAAAAGATCTTGGGGTGAGTATAACACCAGGCACATCTCCTGAAGCGCACATCAACCAAATAACTGCCGCAGCATATGGGCGCCTGGCAAACCTCAGAACAGCATTCCGACATCTTAATAAGGAATCGTTCAGGACCCTGTGCACCGTGTACGTTAGGCCCATATTGGAGTATGCGGCACCAGTTTGGAACCCACACCTTGCCAAGCATGTAAAGAAACTAGAGAAAGTGCAAAGGTTTGCAACAAGACTAGTCCCAGAGTTAAGAGGTATGTCCTATGAGGAGAGGTTAAGGGAAATCAACCTGACGACACTGGAGGACAGGAGAGATAGGGGGGACGTGATAACGACTTACAAAATACTGAGAGGAATTGACAAGGTGGACAAAGACAGGATGTTCCAGAGACTGGACACAGCAACACAGGGACACAGTTGGAAGCTGAAGACACAGATGAATCAAAGGGATGTTAGGAAGTATTTCTTCAGCTACAGAGTAGTCAGGAAGTGGAATAGTTTTGGGAAGCGATGTAGTGGAGGCAGGATCCATACATAGCTTTAAGCAGAGGTACGATAAAGCTCATGGTTCAGGGAGAGTGACTAGTAGCGATCAGTGAAGAGGCGGGGCCAGGAGCTTGGAATCGACCCCTGCAACCTCAACTAGGTGAGTACAACTAGGTGAGTACTCACACACACACACACACACACACACACACACACACACACACACACACACACACACACACACACACACACACACACACACACACACACACACACACACACACACACACACACACACACACACACACACACTCACTCACTCACACACACACGCACACACACACACACACACTCACACACACCACACACACACACACACACACATAACACACACACACACACACACACACACACACACACACACACACAACACACACACACACAGACATACACACAGAAACACAGAAAACACACACAGACACACACACAGACACACACATACAGACACACAGAGTGGTGGAGCACCTGGAACGGAACAGGAGTATAAATGCCAACCAGCACGGATTCACGGAAGGCAAATCCTGTGTCACAAACCTTCTGGAGTTTTATGATAAAATAACAGAAGTAAGACAAGAGAGAGAGGGGTGGGTTGATTGCATCTTCTTGGACTGCAAGAAGGCCTTTGACACAGTTCCTCACAAGAGATTAGTGCAGAAGCTAGAGCATCAGGCGCATATAACAGGAAGGGCACTGCAATGGATCAGAGAATACCTGACAGGGAGGCAACAACGAGTCATGGTACGTAATGATGTATCACAGTGGGCACCTGTGACGAGCGGGGTCCCACAGGGGTCGGTCCTAGGACCAGTGCTATTTTTGGTATATGTGAACGACATGACGGAAGGGTTAGACTCAGAATGTGCCCTGTTTGCAGATGATGGAAGTTAATGAGGAGAATTAAATCTGATGAGGACCAGGCAGGACTTCAAAGAGACCTGGACAGACTGGACACCTGGTCCAGCAAATTGCTTCTCGAATTTAATTCCCGCCAAATGCAAAGTCATGAAGATTGGGGAGGGGCACAGAAGACCACAGACAGAGTATAGGCTAGGTGGCCAAAGGGCTGCAAACCTCACTCAAGGAGAAAGATCTTGGGGTGAGTATAACACCGAGCATGTCTCTGGAAGCACACATCAATCAGATAACTGCTGCAGCATATGGGCGCCTGGCAAAAACCTGAGAACAGCAATTTTCCGATACCTTAGTAAGGAATCATTCAAGACACTGTACACCCTGTATGTCAGGCCCCTACTGGAGTATGCAGCAAACCCGTTTGGAACCCGCACTTGATAAAGCACGTCAAGAAACTAGAGAAAGTACAAGGTTTGGGGACAAGGTTAGTTACAGAGCTAAGGGGAATGTCCTATGAAGAAAGATTAAGGGAAATCGGCCTGACCAACTGGAGGACAGGAGGGTCAGGGGAGACATGATAACGAACTGTTAAAAAAAACGCGATTCTAAAATTTTAGAGATCTCCAGTGAATACTAAAAAAGGACTGCCCTTCTAGCATCCAGCCTGTTACGGGGTTTTTCGTAACAAGTATTTTTTTTGTATCCTTGTCCAATTTCCAAAAAACCTTTTAGGGTTAAATAGTGCTTTTAGGATTACAACGGTAGGTATAACTGAGAATTTTAAAATTTAAAAATTTTTAAGTCTAAAAGTTGTCTAGGGTATATTACAAAGTAAATTAAAATCACATCAATCAAAAAAAATCAATTCTCTCGGTTCATTTTATGTGCTAAAGCACATATAAATTTATAATTCTTAAGTCCCGTCGGGTACTTTAACATTAAATAAGATATTAAAAATATGTAAAAGTAAGTGTGATAGGGCGTGAAAGTGCCTTAAGTAGTTAGCTATTCTCAAGACTCGAATAAGACTTAAACAAGTGACTGACAAAGTCCTCAAATAAAAACTTCTTGACCAGGGCAACCGAACAGTCTGCTTGAACAACAAAGAATGCTAACCCCAAAGCAATGCAATATCAAGCGACTGCGACACGAATCAGGAACAAGGAGAAATATAACGACACAAAGGGGACCACTGCAGATCCCCACAAAAGTTACAAAGCTCCCATATACTGAATCTCGTTCCATGGGAAAAAACTTGACTGTGAAAATACACAGGAACCAGTACAAAATTGGGTCAGAAGCTATAGCTCGGGACCTGAGATGTTCAGAGTGTTATGTGACCACAACCTCAGTACAAGTCGAAAATCACTAAGTCTATACAATTTTCTGGAACAAAGTTTACAGAACAACAAGAATAATGAGACAGACAATCTGCCCAAACCCAGCAAGCGAGCCCCCAGCAGACTCTCAGACAGCAATCGCCCAACCACCAAGCGGCTCCAGCAGACGACAATTTCCGAGAGGTGAGGAAAACCCCCCCTCTCCGTGATAGCTACGGGGACAATGCAGCCAGACCCAGTTAACGAGCGAAAAGCGATAATTACAGCGTTTGACAATCAAGCCTAACTTTGGCACTTTTATTTTTACATCCAAAACATAAGCTAAAAACAATAAACAGCAAATAATAATAAAAGTATACATTTACGATTTAGCTATTATCGCAAAATAAGCAATAAAAAATTTAAAAGAAAAGGGTAATATACATTATATACATAATAATAGTAACCTTCAGGGGTTGCAACCCCCCCCCCCAAACGACAAGGGTCGCACTAGGATTTGCATGAATGTCTCCTTTTTTTCTGATTACTCAATTTCAATATTATATAATATAAAAATTTTTGTCACTCTCGTCCAAGCACCTCTCAATTTCACAGCGTCCGTCATGGATGTACTGGGCGTACACAGTACGTATCTCGCATATTCGGGTTAGTACATCGTGTAGAGACAGGATGCGTGCCCAAGGGGGACTTTTGGGCTCGATCTAGTAGGGAGACTGCATTCCACTCTTAAGAGGGGTTGTGGAATGCTAGGCAGTATAACTCTGAGTAGAAACAGTTTAAGGTGTGTAGTGGGGGGGGGGGGTCTGCGACAGGCGTGTTGCGTCACGCAGTACATCACCCGCACCACACACTCATAAACACTCGCTTGTCTCCTCCTCACAAACATTACTGGTTTATATAAATATAAAATTAGACATGACATGAGATATAGTTAATAGGGGGCTGGAGGGATTAAGTTACTTCACTGAATTTGAATAGAAGTAACAAAAGGTTTTTGGGCATAAAATTACGTTTTTTTTTTAAATGTAACTGAAAAATTTTTTAGGACAACAAGCGCAGCAATTACATTCAATGCCCCCTTTAGTGTTTTTGCTAATGAATAAGGTTGGTTCTGGGGCCCCCACCTCTTGATCCTAGCATTTTTTTTAGGGTATTAATATAAGGAGGGGGATTGTGGTCAAAAAAAAAAGTTTTTTTTAAAGGGGGAAAAGTGCCCAAATCACGTCAAATTTTCCAAGACACCACAAGGCTGGCCTCTTTCTCAAAGTGGCAAATTTTTTGGTGTCCTTTTAAGTTTAGATAAATAAAAATTTTAGGGGAATTCAGTGGATTTTGGACTGTTGGAGCACACAGCCCCCACTGATAACCACTCGCTCTAATGTAAAAAGAAGGGAAATTAAAAATTAGGATCTTCAACACAGGAGCAGGGAAGCAAGCGCTTAACCTTTTGAACGGTCGAACATCCTATCCGGTGAACAAACTTTGCTACTAGTAAGCTCAGTAAGAGGAGCTGAAAATCTGAGAAAGTTTGGACAAAACCCTGCGATAATATCCTGCCTACCCGGGAAAACTCGTACCCCTTTTCCCTATCCGAGGCACCGGAAATTCAGAAATTGCACAACCTTAGCCTAAATAGGAGCAACCTCACCTTGGCCAAACCCAAAACCCTAGATAGGAAATCTTGGTTTGGGCCAAAATACTTTAGTAAGTTAAAGTGAATTGTAGTGCGCCTCTCTCAAACAATGCCTGAGACGGTCAGTGCTGTTCCCCCCGTCACTGTACACCACAAGTCGTCAAGGTAGGCTTTACCCTTCTAATTTTGGGGGGGTAAAATCGTTCATTTACGCTGGAATGAAAAAACCGGTTACATAGGCCGAAGGGGGTACGGGGTTAAAAAAATCCTCTTAACATAAAAGCAGATATTTTTTAGCACGTTCAGAAGGGGGACTTGATAATACCTCGTAGAGATCTAAAGGCTGACAAACGGGCCCCTGACACACGGTAAATAAGGTCGTCAAGCGAGGAGAATAACCATCAGGAAAGGTGACGGTTTCCCTTTTCCCTGAAATCAGTGCAATCCGAAACTACGTCGGGTTAGGATAAATACAGGGAGATGCCCAGGATTTTACTCGCTCAAAAAAATCCGTGAGCTAACAGAAAATCAACCTCTTCCTAAATTGCTTATGCTTCGTTGGACTCATTTATAGGGTGATTGCTTAATGGGTGATGTCCCGTACATCAACGTAAAGTACCCCAGAGTACAACGTTTAGGAACATCACCGAAAAATTTTCGGGAAATGAAAAATCATGTTTTAACATCCCACTTTACAATCCCCAGGTTACTAAAAAAATTTTCGTCTAGTGAATGAAGGTCACAGAATTTTTCTCGATTTCCTCTAGAGATGTCAGGTAGACTGACGTTTTTTCCTCTTCCTGGGAAAATAGAAGAGTGGGAGAGGGGACTAGCGTAGTGGGGCCTTGAGTGGTTACATGGTCACAGATTGATTTTTTTTCCCGGCGTACGTACCAAATTTTACGCCCCCCCCCCCCCCCCCCGCTAAGTTTTTCCTACTTCCAGGGGACCATTACCTGGCTTGTAGGGCTGCCCTGGTATAATTTCCGACCCATCACCTTATTTTCCGTTTTTTAAAAGAACGAGAGACAGCACGCTTGTCATAATGCGCTTCATTCTAGCTTGGGCTGAAACTGGGTTTTTTTTTTTTTTTTTTTTTTTTTTCAAAGCAGCTTTTCTAGCGGCTGTCAAATTTTGCTGCATTAAAAGAAGGTGAAGTATCAATGATGGATTGTTTTTCCTGTCCCCGTCTTTTAAACATGCGAGGGAAACCACGATTTGGGTTTGTCCGAATATTAATTCAAAGGGACAAAATCCGAATTTCTTGCTCACTTTCTCTCATAGCGAACGGGAAAAAAAGGTTTTTCCCTCACCCCAGTCTCTAAAAAAAAAAAAAAATTTTTAAAAAAAGTTCATCATGGACTTCGTGTTGATGAAATCTCCTAGAGCCCCTTGTGATGTGGATGAAACTGGTTGAAGTACGACTTTTTCCTGGTGGGATATGCTCTCGAAAGATCTTAGAAGTGAAATTAGATCCCTGATCTGATGTATCTCTCGGGCAATCCAACCGGGAGAAAATTTCATAAACGCTCTACAATAGCACGACTTATTTTTTTCTAGAATTAGTTTGGGTTTGGGTCCTTAGTTTTTGGTTTTTCCAGGGTCTCAAAGGACCAACACAATCAATAAAAAAAGTGAGAAGGGTTTTCCCAGCACGGTATGGGAAAGAGAGGCGCAGGGGGAGGTGTTGCGCTGGCTTGCCTGTCACTTGCCCACACGGGCAACGTCGCACATGATCAGTCTGTTTCCTTTCTTTGGCCAAGTAAAAAGTTTTGCCAGTTTACCGGTGTCTTTTGACACCCAAATGTCCCCTATGGGACTATTTTTGAGCAAAATCAAAGCTTGTTCACGAAATTAAAAAAGGTACACAACGAGATGCTTTGCGTTGGGGAAACACTACACTGACAACTTACATGTATTTTTCTCCATCAGTACACCTTACTATAATAGAAAATTATCGAGATCCCTTTGCTTCACTCTCGTAACTGTATTTCCTCAGTCTTTCCATGACTGTCAAAAAAATGATCCTTGATTAAATCACATGGGTTGAAATTTAAAAATCATTTGTGTCCTGAAGGTTGATGACCGGGGGGGTCAGTGTTAATGATCCTGGGCGCAGAGCGTCACTAAACAACATATTCAACCCCAAATCATTTTCATCCACTAACCAAAAGGAAAAGGGTGGTTGTTTAATCTTTGACTAGCTTTTAGTAATTTGTGCGAGAGGAAATAAATAGGATTCTCTTCAAGCTTCAATGGGATAATTATATCAGTGGGATTATCAACCAAGTGGTTTTTACATAACCCGCAGAAGGATTCGTTTCCCCATAACAAGTCCATGACCCGTTGGGGGAAAACACCCTGGAAATACCCATGAAAAAATAACCGTATAATAGTTTTTCAATATAAATTTTGTGCAGAGGCACTTTTTTTAACAACCCCTCCATAGGTTCTAACAATACATCTATCTTGCAATGGTATGTCAGTAATGGGTACATCTTTTTTAATAACGTGAGATAACGCCAGTGTCTCTGAAAGAAATTATTCGTTAGATGTGATTGTCAAATCCTACTTTTCTCTCGTAAAAATAAAAGGGCTCATCGCTGACGAATCTTTTTGTCAGATACACTTTCTGACGCTAGTATCTTTCCCCATAACATTATCAAAACAGTAGGTTCAGGGTATTGCTAGGATTTTGGTGCTTTTTGCCGGAAGAGGTCCTTGATGGGGGGGCCAGCCGCACGATGTTTTTCGTATCTCTTTCTAATTTAAAGCAATACTCTTAGGGTTTCCTTTTCTGTTACAATAGGTCATTAACTTTTTCTCCGTACAGATTTTTGTTTAGCCAAGAGACAGATTCGGATTTTGAGTTTTCCGGTTTTAAAAGGGACGAGAATTACAGTAGCGGTACATAGGCCGGGGATGAGCAGCTGATTTAGGTTGCAACTTTTAGGAAAAAAATCTTTTTTTACCTTTTTTCTTTTTTGGGTTTTTGTACGTACAAGTTTTTGAAAATCTCGTAATTGTCTGCTAATGCTGCAGTTTTTCCCGAATACCGAGGGAGTATGTTTGATCAGAAATTTTTGATGTCCGCGGGGGTACGTTTTAAACTCTTGGTTTGTAAAAACTAACAAGGGGTGTCGTAGTTGTTTCATTTAGCAAACTCTACACCCTCTCTCAAATGCAATTTTTTTCACGAGCAAACTCTACACAAGTTTTTTTTGTCGTCGTTGTAACGTACGAAAGGCTCTTTTTTAAAAATTTCAGGTAACAGTTTATACTCTCTAGAACTGTTTGTTTTTACAGCGTCATAAATAATGTACTTAGAAAAAGGCAAAAACCCGTACAAGTTTGAGCTCTTCCTGTCAAAGCAGTATGAAGCAATGTTGCCCGTGCTTACGTGGCCAGTTTATAGCACGAGCCTGGTTCCAAACACATCCAAAAAATGTGTCTAAGTCACTTTCAAAAAAATTTGGAACCAAGATGCAGCTTTCTGCACATTAAATGTGTCCTGTGATCTATCGTCTGTTTTCTTAACAGACAACATTTTCTCTTTGGAAATCTTTTTTGTTAATCTCCTTGTGCCTCTTTGTGCAGTCTGCAAAAATAAGGAGGCGGTTTTAAAAAATCTAAAGTTTCCTGAGAGATAGGAACCCGAGGTAATGGGGGTAGGAAAATTTAAAAATGGTCTGGCCCGGTCCTTAGGTCGGGGCACTTCGTCCCCGCCGTCTTAGAGAGTTGATCTGGTCTAGGATAAGTTTTGGGTACGGTTATCTCCTGTACTAGTATTTGGGGAGTCATCCTACCCAGCTATACTCTGTACTATAGTGTAGTGAAGGAAGGAGCGAGCGAGAACTGAGCTACACTAGGCTCAGACACGAGGCTCACTTTTGCCCTAGTTGCTCTTTCTTCAACTTCAAATGGCCAAACTTCCCCAAATTTTTGCCCCCTAGGGGTTTTGAATCTAATCAAACAGACATTCTGTATAGCAGGAAACAATAACTTTAAAAAATGCTCTGACGTTTCAGCTGTGTAATTCCTGTTATAGTCACACCGAGTACTTGGCTACTTGCCAACACGTCGAAGTTTTAATGTACTTAAACTCAGACAAAGTCAGGTACAATTAACGTTTCACTTTTGGGATCATCACAAAATAAAAGTACTCGAGGAGTGATTATGGGAAACTATAATCCTAATAGGAATTTTTGTGTTGGTTGTCTTTGACTAGAGCTCATAAACATATTTCCTCTCCTTGGATCAAGAACCAGTAGGAAAACATCCCCTGGTTGTTGTAAAGACTAAACTCAAGTCTTCAGTTTTTGGAAAGTATCAAGTTTTGATCTAGAAGACTATATGTCAAATGGAAAAATTTTTTCCAACACCCTTTGGATCAAGGCACCCGGGACAGTTTTTTCCAACCCCCCTTGGATCAAGGCCTCCCCGGGGACAGGCCCCTTTGTTACAAAAAAAAACGCGATTCAAAAAATTTAGAGATCCCTGAATACTAGAAAGGATGCCCCTTTTACATCCAGCCTGTTACTGGGGTTTTTGTAACAATAGTCAGTATCCTTGCCCAAAATCCATTAAAACTCAGTTGGTTAAAAAGTGCTTTAGGATTAAATGGTAGGCTATAACTAGGGGAAATTAAAAATTTAAAAAATTTTTTTAAGTCTTAAGTTGCTAGGGTTTTTATTACAAAGTAAATTAAAACACATCAAAACAAAATAAAATCAATTTTCTCGAGTTAATATTATTGTGCTGAAAGCCAAAACACATTTATAAATTCTTAAGTACCGGGCAGGTACATTAAAAATTTAATAAGATATTAAAAATGTACAAGTAAATGTGAGTATGGTGTAAGGCTTTAAGTAGTTAGCTTGTCTCAAGACTGAATAAGACTTAAAAAAAAAGTGATGACAAAGTCCTAAATAAAAATTCTTGACCCCACTGGCAACCCGAAAAGTCTGCTTGAACAACAAAGAATGCAAGCCCAATTTCAATGCAAAAACAACGACTGCGAAACAGAATCAGGAACAAGGAGATAATAAAAGACAAATTGGGGCCCTGCAGATCCCCCCCAAAAGTTACAAAGCTCCCCATAATACTGAATTACGTTTTTAGCATAGGAAAAAAAAGTGACTGTGACATACACAGGAAAACCCGTACAAAATTTGGTCAGAAACTATTAGCTCGGGAACTGAGTTTCAGAGTGTTATGTGACACACAAACCTCAGTAAAAACGTCGAAAAAACACTAGTTCTATACTTTGTTCTGTGAACAAAATTTTTACAGAAAAAATAACAAGAAAAGAACAAAAATCTGTCCAAAACCCGCAAAGCGAAACTCCAGGGAGACCTTTAGACAGACAATCTGTCCAACACCAAGCATTTTCCCCGCAGACTGACAATTTTTACGAGAGGGGGAGGACACCCCCCCACAAAAAAACTGGGAAAAACCCAAAACCCCAAAAAGAGGAAAAAAAAAACCACAACAAGAAGAGACAAAAAAACCAAAAAAAAAGAAAACAAAAACCCGTCAAATAAAAATAAAAGCTACAAGGGGCTATTTTGCAAAAATTTAACTTAAAAAAAAATGAAAAGGAAAACCCCATATAACAAATATCATTGTTTAACCCCCTCATTTTAACCGAATATAAAAACTTAATAACAATAAAAAACAGGATTTCAAGGGGACAAGAAACAAACCAAATTGGAATTAAAAAAATGAGAAGAATTAAATATTTTTCATTTCCCCTAGGTTGAAGGCTAATAGCCTGGAAAAAATGACGTTTAGTGGGGGCAGGAACCCCAATAATTTTAAGACGAGGTTTGTAAAGCCATGGAGCGGGGAGAGAGAGGGCCTATAGAACCGGGTGAAAGGGGGCGGGGGAGGGAGGGATGACCCCTGAAACCCAAATACGGTGGTAAATAGGTGAGCGAGTACACCAAAACAACAGACAACAACACCCCACACACTCACACACACACACAGACACACGACACACAGGGGCACACACACACCAAAACACCACACACACACCACACCACACACACTCACACCCACAACACACACAAAACACAAGACACACACCAACCCCCACACACCCACACACACACACAACATCACACACACACACACACACACACACACACACACACCCCACCAGCACCACACACACACACAGCCCCCACACACACCAACACACACACACCCCCACACCCCCCCACCACCACACACCACACACACAACCCCACCCAACCCACAAACCACACACACACACCCCCAAACACACCCACACCAACACACAACACACACCCACACACACACACACCCGTATGCCCTTGGGAATCTTAAAAATGGGGCTATAAAATCCCCTCAGGGCCCGGGAACCTGCCCCCTGACGACTTTAAAATTTTCCGTTTGTCTCGGAAAACGTATGACTCACTAAACCCGGATGCTTGATCGCGTTAACAAGTGACGTCAAAAAGAACCGACAGACATTTCCCGCTGGTAAGAATTTTTGTAGCAAAATATAATAAGAATAAGTTTCGTAACTTTCAAAATTTTTTTGCATTTTTGACAACCACAACAAAAAAATTATATTTTTAAAAATTTTTCGTCGGAGTTTTTTTAAATTAATATTTTTGTTTTTCTTTAAGTCACCTCAGATTATTTACAGTGAAATAATCTGAGGTGAGGGGACCTGGGGGGCTTAATGGTATCTCTGAGTGGGGGGCTTTTTTTTGGTACATTGGCTGGGGGACTTTAGTGTGTCAGCCTGACTGGGGGAACTTTAGTGTGTCAGTCTGAGTTGGGGGACTTTATTAGTGTCGTCTGAGCCGGGGGCTTCAAAAGTGCGGCCTGAGTGGAGATGCCAATTAGCAGACTTCAGTAGTGTCACCGTGAGTTGGTAAATTCATAGTGTCAGCCCTAACGGAAAAAATTCATAGTGTCAGCGAATAATAGGAAACTTCAGTTTGTCAGCCATATTAGCAACCTCGTGCATCACTTGAGTTGGGAGATTCAGCAGTGTCAGCCCCAAACTGGAAAATTCAGTAGTGTCAGCCCCTAATTAGCAGCTTCAATAGTGTCGCTTTGGGGTTGGTAGACTTCAGTAGTGTAGCCCTACTGGGAGGACTTCAGTATGCCAGCTCAATTTTGGAATACTTGTACGTCACCATATTAGCAGACTTTATTAGTGTCACCTTTTATTGGGGAGATTCATTTCTGCAACCTGCGGGAAAACTTCACTAGTGAGCCTTTCTGGAAACTTCAAAAGTGTCAGTCTGAGCGGGGACTTCAATAGTGTCAGCCTAAAGCTTGAAAACTTTGGGAGTGTCATCGCATTTGGGAAAATTCAGTAATGTCAGTCCACAGGGAAACTTTTTTTAGCGCACCATAACTGGAAAACTTCAGTAGTGTCGCCCCCTAGTGGGGGAAATTCAGTAGTGTCAGCCATCTAGTAGACTTTATGCCCGCTTGATGGAGACTTCAGTGTGTCAGCCCCTAGCTGGAAACTTGGGGGTGACACCAAGGGTGGGAATCTTTTATTAGTGCCAGCCGATCTGGAAGATTCATAGTGCACCTGATGGGGGGACTTCAGTAGTGTCATCGCAAAATGGAAGACTTCGGAGGTCAGCCTAGCAGAAAAACTTCAGTATGTCAACCCACGCTAGAAAACTTTTAGTTTTGTCAGTATAGCTGGGGGACTTTAGTGCGCAGCCCGACTGGAAAAACTTCAGATTGTCAGCCCTTTTAGCGACTTAGTAGCGTCAGCTTGGTTGGGAGACTTCGTAATGTCAGCCCTAAACTGGAATTTTTCGTTGTTCAGCCTACCGGAGACTCAATAGTGTCAGCCCCGCTGGAAGACTTCAATAAAGTCACCCAGCTGGAAGACTTCGGGAGTGTCGCCGGCTGCGAGTCTTCATTAATGTCAACTGAGTGGAAAATTGCAGTTCGCGCCATAGCGGGAAAATTTCAGTATCGTCAGCCATAGCTTTTTAGACTGCAGGGCGTCAGCCATAGCTGGAAGATTGCAGTATCTCAGCCATAGCTGGAAGATTGCAGTATCGTCAGCCATAGCTGGAAGATTGCAGGATCGTCAGCCATAGCTGGAAGATTGCAGTATCGTCAGCCATAGCTGGAAGACTGCAGGATCGTCAGCCATAGCTGGAAGATTGCAGTATCGTCAGCAATAGCTGGAAGATTGCAGTATCGTCAGCCATAGCTGGAAGACTGCAGGATCGTCAGCCATAGCTGGAAGATTGCGGGATCGTCAGCCATAGCTGGAAGACTGCAGTATCGTCAGCCATAGCTGGAAGACTGCAGTATCGTCAGCCATAGCTGGAAGACTGCAGTATCGCAGCCATAGCTGGAAGACTGCAGGACCGTCAGCCATAGCTGGAAGACTGCAGGATCGTCAGCCATAGCTGGAAGACTGCAGTACTTCCAGTCATGGCTGAAGTCTTCAGTAGTGTAAACCATAACTGGAAGACTTCTGTAGTGTCAGCCAAAACTAGAAAAGTTCGGTAGTGTCAGTTTACTAGTTGGAAGACTTCAGTAGTGTTAGCCATAGTTAGCAGACTTCACTAGTGTCAGCTTGAATTGGTAGACTTCAGTAGTGTCAGCTTGTGTGTGTGTGTGTGTGTGTGTGTGTGTGTGTGTGTGTGTGTGTGTGTGTATGGGGGCGGTACCACCACTGGAACTGGACTGGGGATCCTCATCCTCAGAGAAATGAATAAACTTACTTCAGGGAAAACTCGAGATTCTCCTCGGAGCGTTTGAATGTTTTTCTTCTACTATCACCCCCTATATTCTATATTCTATTTCAACTTTATTTATAAACAAAATACATCAACAAAGATTCAATAGAAATGAGAACAATATAAATAACATAGAGCTTGCATCTCAAACACATCATCCAGCTCCCAGTAGGATAGAGTGTGAGAATGAGAGGTCATGAGGAATAATGGGGGGTGGGGGGTAGGAAGAGGGTCGTAGAGTGATAGAGGGAGGGGAAGGGAAGAGGAAAAACGGGGAGAGGGTGAGAGAGGTTGGATGGAGAAGGAGGGGAGGAGGAGGGGAGGGATGATGTGGAGGTTAACAAGTCAATGGTGAAGATGTACTGTACAATGTACACACTGTGTGAATACCAATGGTGATAATGCACACAACTGGTGATTAAATATACACACTGTTTACGTATCTCTTGATAATGAACGCACACTGTACACATCTGGTGATAATGTACGTACACCGTGTACATATGTAATGATACTGAAACACACAACATGCACACAGCAGATGACAATTTAAACAACTAGGAAATATGTACACAAGCTATGTATACACTTTGTGACATTGTACATATAATGCACAAGCAATTTATGGCAATGTTCACATAGTGGTGTACACAACTGATGACAGTCTACACATTGTGTGTACCAACTGGTGACAATGTACACACAGTGCGTACACAACTGGTGACAATGTACACATCGTGTGTATACAACTGGTAACAATGTACACATAGTGTGTACAAAAACTGGTGACAATGTACACACAGTGCGTACACAACTGGTGACAATGTACACACAGTGTGTACACAACTGGTAACTATGTACACACAGTGTGTACACAACTGGTAACAACGTACACACAGTGTGTGCACAATGGTAACAATGTACACACAGTGTGTACACAACTGGTAACAATGTACACACAGTGTGTACACAACTGGTAACAATGTACACACAGTGTGTACACAACTGGTAACAACGTAACACACAGTGTGTGCACAACTGGTAACAATGTACACACAGTGTGTACACAACTGGTAACAATGTACACACAGTGTGTACACAACTGGTAACAATGTACACACAGTGTGTACACAACTGGTAACAATGTACACACAGTGTGTACACAACTGGTAACAATGTACACACAGTGTGTACACAACTGGTAACAATGTACACACAGTGTGTACACAACTGGTAACAATGTACACACAGTGTGTACACAACTGGTAACAATGTACACACAGCGTGTACACAACTGGTAACAATGTACACACAGCGTGTACACAACTGGTAACAATGTACACACAGCGTGTACACAACTGGTAACAATGTACACACAGCGTGTACACAACTGGCAACAATGTACACAGCGTGTACACAAGTGGTAACAATGTACACACAGTGTGTACACAACTGGTAACAATGCACACACGCTGTGGAGACAAAAAAGTTGTCAAACCATCGTTGATGTCGTGAGAAGTTTTTGACCTTTGAGTGTTTGTGTGTGTGTGAGTTTGTACTCACCTGTTTGTGATTGCAGGGGTCGATTCACAGCTCCTGCCCCGCCTTTTCAATTGGTCACTACTAGCTCACTCTCCCTACTCCATGAGCTTTATCAAAACTCTTCTTAAAGCTATGAATGAATCCTGCTTTCACTACATCACTTTCCAGACTATTCCGCTTCCTGACAACTCCGTGACTGATGAAATACTTCCTAAAATCCATGGGGACTCATCGGAGTTTTCAACCTCCAGTTGTGACCCCTTGTTGCAGTGTCCCATCTCTGAAATATTCTGTCCTTATCCACCTTGTCAATTCCTCTCAGAATTTTGTATGTCGTTTTAGTATCCCCCCCCCCTATCCTCTAGTGTTGTCAGAAATGAGTTCCCTTAACCACTTCTCTTAGGACATACCCCTCAGCTACAGGATTAGTCTTGTTGCAAATCTTTGCACTTCCTGTAATTTCTTGAAGTGTTTGACTACGTGTGAGTTCCAAGCAGGTGCCGCATACTCCAATATGGGCCTGACATACAAGTTGTGCAGTGTCGTGAATGACTCCTCACCTAGATGTAGAAACGCTATTCTCAGGTTTGCCAGACGCCCATATGGTGCAGCAATTATTTGGTTGATGTGCGCCTCAGGAGATATGCTTGGGATGATGCTCACCTCAAGAACCTTTTCCTTGAGTGAGTTTTGCAGGCTTTGACCTCTTAGGATGTACTCCATCTGCGGTCTTCTTTGTCCTTCTCCAAGCTTCAAGACTTTGCACTTGCTGGGGTTAAACTCCTGGAGCCATTCGTTGGCCCATGTTTGCAGCCTGTCCAGATCCCCTTGTAGGCTTACTTGATCTTCATTCGCTGGTATTCTCCTCATTAGCTTGACACTGTCTGCGAACAGGGACACCTCTGAATCTATCCTCTCCATTGTAATTCACATATACAAGAAACAGCACAGGACCTAGGACTAACCCTTGTGGAACCCCGTTCTACACATGCACCCACTCTGACACCCGTCATGCACCAACACACGTTTATTCCTTCCTGTCAAGTATTCCCTGATCTATTTCACTCCTTTCCTGCTATTTCTACCTGTTACTCTAGCTTTTCTTGTGTGGTACTTGTCGAAAGCCTTCTACAGTCCAAGAAGAAGCAATCTACCCATCCCTCTTTCTCTCCTCCTGTCTTACTTCCGTTACCTGTCATAGAACTCAGAAGGTTTATGATGCAGTATTTCCATTCCCTGAAGTGTGCTGGTTATCATGTTATAAGCCCATTCCTTTCTAGGTGCTCCACCACTTTTCTTCTGACGATCTCCGTAACTTTACATACTATACATGTCAGCAACACTGGTATGTAGTTTACTTCTGCCTGTTTGTTCCTTTCTTAAAAATCGGGAATATGTTTGCTGTCTTCCACACCTCAGGCAGTTGCCCTGTTTTGATATATTTTTGAAAATTGTTACTAGTGGCACACAGTACATCTGCTCCTTCTCACAGGACCCATGCAGAGATATTATCTGGACCCTCTTCCTTGGAGGTATTAGTTTCCCTAGTAATTTCTTCACCTCCTCCTTGATTGTGTGCAGTGTGCCCAGCACTTGCTGGTGCGCCCTACCACCTGCGTTTGCTGGAAGCCTCTTTTGTCTCTACTGTGAATAACTCCCTGAATGGTAAGCTGAGCTCCTCACATGGTTCTTGATAGTTCCCTGTGAGCTCCTTCCTTCCTCATCCAGATTACCTGGTCCTTGACTGTTGTATTCTTCCTGATATAGCTTTATATCATCTTAGGGAAACATTTGGCTTTTGAAGCTATGTTATTCTCGTATTGACATTAGGTTTCTCTCCTTGTCCATGCTTATTCATTTCTGGCTCTTCGGCTAGAATCCATGTTTCCTGATTCCTTTGCCTTCTATATTTTTTCCATACTCTAGCACACTTGATTTTGGCCTTTCCAGACCCCCAGGTAAACCATAGGTTCACTCCAGTCTTCCCATTATTTCTGGTGCCTCTTGGCACGAACTTTTCCTCTGTCTCCCTGCACTTTATGGTCACGTGTTCAATCATTACATTTACTGTTTCCAAATTAGCTCTCTTACCACTGCACCTCACGCAGGAATTGCCCCATACCTGTGTAATCCATGTTTTGAAAGTTAAGCTTCTCCATTACTTCTCGTACTGCTTCACTCCTCATTGTTAATTCTACTATGTATTCGAAACTCAGGACCACGTGATTGCTAGCTTCTATGGGACTTTCGTGTGTGATATTCCCTATGTCTGAACTGTTCAGAGGGAATACGAAGGCCATCCTTGCAGGTTCATCGTCTCCTCTCTCTTTGGTTGTGTCTCTATCGCCAACAGCATCTTGGCCTTCCACGTCATTGGTCCTCCAAGTGGCTTCTAAATAAATCTTATGGTTGAAATCTCCCATGCTGAGTAATTTTGCCCTGCTGATGTGGGTCCTTATGGCAGCCTTGGCTAGTGTGTCCACCATCACTCTGTTGACTTATCATATTCTGTCGTGGCCTCCACCTGTTCAGTGGTGGGTTGTACACCACTGTTATCATCACTTTTGGTCCCCCAGTATGAAGCGTTCCTACTATGTAGTCATTCGTTACTCCTTTGCTAGTCTTCCCATCTCCTCAAAACTACATTGGTTTTTGATGAGCAATGCAGCTCCTCCTTCCCTTTTGCTCCTTCTGTCTTTCCTCGGATCTGATATCCAGGTGGGAAGATTGCATCTGTTATCACCCCTGGGAGCTTTGTCTCTGTGAATGCTATGATGTCTGGGATGCCTCATTGACTCTTTCCTTCCACTCCTCACTCTTATTTGTTATTCCATCTGCGTTGGTGTACATACCTTCAACTTCCTTTCTAGAATTGTATTCTGGGAGGTGGGAGGGGTTGGTACTGGCTGTGGGTGTGTGTAGGCAGGCTGGATATTATGGTAGGCTGCTGTTGTGGTGGTATTAATGTTGAGGGGGGAGCTGTAAATGTGGAGCGTGGTTTGGTTCTGGTTATTGTGCTTTTTGGTGTGGAGTGGTAGGGGTTGAGGGGATGCTGTGGGAGGTTATGTTTGTTGTTACCCTGAAGTTGCACTCCCCCGTCTGTCAGTACCTGCCCTATCACCCCTTTCTTCTTACTCTTTCTGTTAATCCCTTTTTTTGTGTTCTGTTGTGGTTGAGGTACACTCATTGGTATTTTTGGGTACTCTTTAACTTTGGTTTCCACTGCAGGATTTTGTTTTGTTTCATACCATTTCTGTCTTGAATGTCAATTTGATTGGGTGGTTCCTTAGCCTCGAGTACCACCCAAATCTCTGAAAATTTGTCAGTTTGGTCATGTCCTCTCCTGTTACCATGATGATACTCTCTATTTCTTTTACACTCCCCTGTCTTCTCTCATCATAGGTCTTCCCTTCTGCTTCATGGAGCCCATGAATAATAAGCAACCTCTCCTCCTCTTCCCATTTCATTTCTCTACATATTTCTGGGTCTGATTTAAGTTTCTCCTTGGTTGTTTCCATTATCTCCCAGATGTCCCAGTGGCCTGATATCTTTTCCTCAAGAGGCTTCTTTTCTCTTCCCCCTCCTTCAATCCCCTCACTACCTGCTGATGATCCTTCACCCAGTACCTTGCTGCTATCGGTCCTTGCCTCCATAGTTCGCTTCAGCACTTCCACTTCCTTCGCCAAGCTCTG
>NC_069399.1:94569872-94599872 GCF_026875155.1 Cherax quadricarinatus | reverse complement strand
CCTATAACCAGTCAGTCTGTTTACACTGCAAGTTGTTCCATAAACATTCACGTTTTCATAGTGGATTATAGACCTACTCAGGCTTCTAATTGCATTCCTATAACATTCAGTTGCATTATTTACTTCTCTCTTAATATTATTCCTAATGCTAGACACAGACACACTAAAGGTATATTCTACATTTCCCTTCATGGTACTTTTTTAGCTAACATATCAACTTTATTATGAAGGAGTAACTCAATGTGTGATGGAATCCATAACAATTGTATATTATTTCCTTTTTCCATGATTTTTGAATACCAATGTAGCTTCCCCAACTAGTATATTGTTGCTAGGTGAGACACATATGCAACAGTTAGGTATCTTTATTTCGAAACGTTTCGCCTACACAGTAGGCTTCTTCAGTCGAGTACAGAAAAGTTGACAGAAGCAGAAGATACTCGAAGACGATGTAATCAGTCCATCACCCTTGAAGTTTTGAGGTGGTCAGTCCCTCAGTCTGGAGAAGAGTATTGTTCCATAGTCTGAAACAATATATATTGTTAGTCATTATTTGAGTCAAGAGCCTTCAGTGATGACATAGAATCAGTAATGATGATACAGTCGAATTCAGTGTCATAAGTTAACTTTTTTTTTTTTTATATTTTATTGAAAAACGCAATACATAGTTATACATGTAGACAATGTAAGCAATGAAACGTATCCATTATATATAACAAAAGAAAACTCCACATTCCCTACCGTAGCACTAAACTTATACATAAGAACTAAACTAAAGACAGCCCACAGCTTCATATACAGGTGGGTTTATTACATCCAAAATTGCAACCATAAACACAATATGCAATATAACCCAAAGAATGTCACAGGTATTGACATTTTACATAAAACTGTATGTACGAAGACATTCTCAATTATCCAAAAATTCTTTACACACTTATTATTGTTGTATATTAAACTTCATATCAAATACATAATACGTAACACCTCAATAATTACGAAACAAATAAAGGTTAGAAAATAACAATCTCCACACCTCACCACAGAAAAACTAAACACAGTATAATATAACAAATGATTCATCCCACCTCACGTCCATACACTACATTCGTCCCACCTCACTTCCATACACTACATTCGTCCCACCTCACTTCCATACACTACATTCGTCCCACCTCACTTCATCAACACCCTTAAAACATTCGTCCCACCTCACTTCCATACACTACATTCGTCCTCACCTCACTTCCATACACACTACATTCGTCCCACCTCACTTCCATAACATACATTCGTCCCACCTCACTTCCATACACTACATTTGTCCCACCTCACTTCCATACACTACATTCGTCCACCTCACTCCATACACTACATTCGTCCCACCTCACTTCCATACACTACATTCGTCCCACCTCACTTCCATACACATACATTCGTCCCCTCACTTCCATACACTACATTCGTCCCACCTCACTTCCATACCACTACATTCATCACCACAAGCGAACTTACACAAACACGTATATTTAGTAATATTTTTCAAATATAATTTCCAGTTTTAAGTAACAAACTTCTTCTACTATATAATGAAATATACATAGTCATTACTATTAAACATTAACTTGAACTAGACTATATTCTTATTCTACAGACCGCAGCAGTTCTTGCCTCACCATCCTAACACTACTTAACACATTGTACATGAACACATCCTTATATACCCATCACTCGTCAATAATATTCATTGAACTTCACCGAATACCAATATACAACCCATACTGAGTACATGAAATTCTCTCTTACATACTGCTATATACACTTGATGTATGATAAAAATCACACAACATTACATTATCTCATTATTAGCAGTACAATTTGGTACACAGACATATTTATACACGCCCGCATGTCCGTTGCTTAATACAACCACCAATCCTGATAATACATTACAACATATTTCAAATTTAACTTATCCATAACATACATCAGTATACCATTCTGAGTATGACCGTATACTTTTCACATGCACACAAATATTGCTCATTTCCATATCCATAAAAATCTTAACTTTTCCCTTACAAACCACCACAAACTTACTTAAAACACACTCCACAACTACGCTGCCTTTTTACACCATATCATGGAACTCCTCATACATTCCAAAATTCTGAGACGAGCCCGATGCAACCCCTGAAAATCCAAACACATCCCCCCCCCTTTTTTTTTTTTTTTTTTTTTTTTTTCTTTCCTTACTCCGCCAACAAACCTCTGACATTCATACTTCGATATCCTTCAGGAAAAACCCTTTCCCATCTACTTCCATATATCCCCCTATTACGACTAAGTGTTTTGTACATTGTTGCAGCCAATACCTTCTTTCGCACCATCCAATCCCCATTACCCCTCATGGCCCATGATACGAAAACAAAATCCGTTATGATGTACACCAAAGCACGCTGCACAGACTCTTCCACACCTCCCACATCTAAACTCAATGCCCTTAATACCGATATCCCTCCCCCACCCACCCTCCTCAAAATCCCACCCATCCACTCCCGTATACACTCCAAATTTTTACAAAAATATACTACATGAAAAGCTGTCTCCCTATCCCCACACACCCTACATACGTCCTCCACCATCAACCCTCTCTCCGAAGCACCACACCAGACGGCAATATTCCATGAAGGAAACGAAACATTACCTCTCTCACTCTTGGTCTGATGCGCACCAACCGCATCCTTACCCAAATGTCTCCCCATGCATACATTGGGTATATGCCCTCAACATTTGCAATCACCCTCACCCCTACAGCACGCTCCAGAACACCTACCCGTATCCTAGACGGATCTCTAACATACAATAAAGCTCGCAGCACATCCTCACACTCTCTCATCTCTGATCCTACCCACCACCTTCGTGCCTCCTCATATAATGCTTGCACACCCTTCCCACACGACCTTCCACTCGGAGAAACCCCCTCTTCAAATATATACACTTAACCCTTAATCTTATATCTATTAAACCCAATCCACCTTTGTCGACCGGTAGCATAACAACACTTCTACCCAACCAATCACACCCAGAACCCCATATATATCGAAAAAACCTTTTTTAGCATTCTAGTTATGTCCGGTCCTGCAACGGATATACTGCTGCCACATGCCAGACCATACTATATAACATCACATTCACCACTATTACACGTTGATGTATCGTCAAATGCAAGGGTCTCAAACATTTAACCTCCCCACCAACCTATCCACTGCCCTCCCAGAATTAAGCATCCGTGCCCCCCCGGCGTTGCCCATATAAATTATCCCACACACCTTTAGTCTATCCACCCACACACCAACGCACAGCTGTTTCCCATCGCGCCCTCCCTACCCAATTCCCTAAGACCAACAATTTCGATTTCTCCCATTCACTTTTAAA
The DNA here is from genome assembly GCF_026875155.1 of Cherax quadricarinatus. Taxonomy (NCBI): domain Eukaryota; kingdom Metazoa; phylum Arthropoda; class Malacostraca; order Decapoda; family Parastacidae; genus Cherax; species Cherax quadricarinatus. The sequence continues at coordinate 94,596,434 of NC_069399.1, read as the reverse complement.
CCTGTAACACCTTCAAAACCACCAATTACATCCTCCACCTCATGTAAATTTTTCCTCCCTGCTCATTAGAATTGTTGTATCATCCACTTTACCCTATTATTCCCATCCCACCATTCTCCACACCACGTACCACCCCTAACATCGCCCCACTGCCCTATAAAAAGGGTCCTGTATACAAGCAAACAACAGTTGAGACAGAGGACAACCCTGCCTTATGCCTCTACCCATTGAAACCCACTCACCCAATTTCCCATTCACCTGCACACGTACACCTACCCTATTATACAAAGTCTCAATCCACGTACCATCTCTTCCCCAAAACCCTGCCTCCGTAAGATATGCCACAGTGCCTTTCGTTCTACGCAATCATACGCACCCTGCCAATCCAATGCTAAGACACCTCCCCCCCTTTCATTCTCCCCCTCCATACTTTCCACAAAATCTTTTATTATTCCATGTCCCTCATACATCGTCCTTCCCGGCACCCCATACTGACCTCTCGCAACAACTCTATCACGCACTTCAGCCTGTTCCCCAAGATTTTTGCGAATATCTTATAATCAGCACATAACAACGACAACGCCCTGTAGTTCTGCACTGTAGTAGGGCCTTCCCCTTTTGGGATCAAAACTACTACTGCGGTACGCTGCAACTCACCCATCCTCCCCTCACTTTTCATCACATTCATCAGGTTCACTAAAAATCCTTCAACACACTCCAATGCTTCACATAGAATTCACAAGGTAACCCATCTATACCTGGCGCTTTACCTCTCGCCATATTCTCCAAAGCTCTCCATACCTCCCCTCTTCAATATCCCCTCCCAATGCCATACGATCACTTCCACTCAGCACACAAGATACATTCTCTCCCAATCTCTCCAAATCCTCACCGTTCACTCCTACACTCCGCAAATATTTTCCAAACCAACTATCCATAAAACCACTCATACCTCAGTAGTTCTCAAACTCCTGCCCCTTCGTATACCCACCTAAGTTCTCGTGTACTACCAGCTTATCAATTTCCATTGCCAACCTGCGTCTCCGCTGTCCCCGTAACACACAGGCTGACGGCCTGTCACCCCAATCGCCTCCTCTAACCCACCTTGCACCCTCGCCTCATCAAATCTCTCATTGTGCATATCCCTTATCTGCCACTTTAATGCTTCAATTTCCTCCATTGGATACACACCTGTCACAGCACCCTCTGATAACAACCCTGCAACCGCCCCTCTAAATACTGTTGAAGCCCATATGTCATCCATGCCTCATTCTTTCCCTTCGCACATAATATTGCCTGATCCTCGTCTTCGCAACCCCATCCCACCACCCCAATAAATCGCTTGCACTCTTACCCCACCCCATAAGTCCTCCCACATACTGTCAAAATCCCCTCCCTCCACCCCCTCACCCAGTAGTCGTACATTCAGCTTCCAGTACCCCAAATATCTCTTAGGCAAACCGTCCCAATTTAAATCAGCATAACCCCCCTATGATCTGAATTAAACGACATTCACCGTCTGCACCCGCGTCACCCTCACTCCCCTTGTCACATACAACCTATCTAATCGTGCAGCATAATCCCTTTCTATGAAAAGTGTGCTCTATCTCGCAATCCCCTCCATCAACTATATCCCTCAATCCCACACCTCTCAATAGATCCCCTAAACCTGCCAAAAAACACCCTGCCCCTCTCGGTTCCACATCCTTCCTGCGCACCACACAGTTCCAGTCGCCACCAACTATTGTCACTGACGGTAATGACCGCAAATAATATACCAATACGTTATTCACAAATTCATTCTTTACCCTTACATCATTCTCAGCCGGCACATACACACAAACGACTGCCATCCGCTCACCTCTCCACCACCCATCTATTCTTAACACACGACCCCCCCCCCTTCACTCCTAAGAACAACAAACGGGCTCGTCTCTCGGATCAGGATTCCCACCCCTCCCTTCATTCGTCCGAATACATCACAAACACTCTGTACCCATCCACCTCCAATTCCTTTCCCAGCTTGAAATTATGTTCCTGCACAAAAACAATGTCTATAGCATAACGTCTTAAAAATCCCTTTACCCACAGACGCTTCTCACTCGCACACAATCCATTAATATTCACTGTCATGCACCGGAAACCTACTTATGTGATTTCACCCTCTGCCCTTTTCACCTTTCACTGACACGCTTTCAGTGTGTCTGCTTCGTCCACTTTTCTCTCCACTGCCCACTGGTGGCTTCCCCTGATCCAACACCTTACCAGGCGTACCTTTAGCACTCCCACGCACCAATCAACCCACGGCTTTTTCCCGGTCTCTGTGCCGGGGTTAAAACATCATCCGAGTCGGATATGTCGCCGCCCTCTTACGGTTGACACACTCTGCATCCATTTCTAACTCACTGGATGCCTCCCTGTGAATCTCAGCAGTCACCTCAATCACTTCCACCACTCCTGGCGAGTCATCTGCCATGTTCGCCAATCGTCCAAGTTCCTCATCTTCAATCTGCACAGTACTCCTCACCATACCTCAAGTGATCCTCAGAAACCTGCTTCTCAAAGGATTTTTCCTGCACGTTCACCATTAGGCCTCCCTCTACCCGCACGTCACCAATCTGCACAGTCTTCCCGTTCTCCAAGGCAGATGCCTCACTTCCCACTAACTGTGACAGTGATGGGCTGGTACCCCAGTGGCAGCTCACGCTCCACTTCCTCACTCCAGGAAGTGCCACTTCTATGTACAGGTGCCTCATCAGCATGACCCACCTCTGGTTCTGGCTCTTTCACCATCTCACTACCTAGGTCCTTTCTCCGCTGCCATCTCCCACACTGGGCCGCCATATGGTCATATGCACCACATAACCTACACGTCTTCTGCTGCCCAGCGTAAATACACCATTACCTGTGTCCTAAATGCGTCCAGTATGACGTAAGACGGGATGGCATGCCTCAACTCCATCTTGATCGTGAACGTACCATCCGGCAAGCCGGCATACGCCCCATCCGTCCATTTACCAGCCATAGCCAGGTGTACAGGTCCATACTGTTCAAAAACATACCGCAGATTCATTCTCGTCCGCCTCAAATGGCACATTTCGGATTTTCACCCATGTGTAATGCTTAGACACGTCGATTAGGCGAACACGTATCGCTGAATTAACATCCACGCTCCTGTCCTGGTACTTGTCAACCAGCCGTTCATACACTCCAGCTGAACTCAGCTTGACGAAAATACGATAGGCACCATTTAGTGCCAAAACCCCTACAGTTCTTGATCCGCAAACACCATAGGTGTCACGGATAATTTGCGGTTAAAAGCACTTGTGCAGGGCTGAGGCGTTATTGCACCACGCAATAATTCAATGCACACCCTGTGCAAAACGCCTTCTCACAGACTGCGCCATGTTGTGAAAATATGTCTCCTCCAATGGCCAGCAGAGGGCAGTAGTCACACGTCCGCACTCTGCGCAGGTCAAGCGGCGAATCACGTATAAGTTTTAACTTTAGTGCAGTTAGGATGGCAAACAATTTAGTTTACAGTATACTTAATTCTTATATCTAATTCAATATAGTTCCTATCGTTCTTAACTAGAGAAGTGACAACAAAAGCAGATTCAGCTTTGCCAGTAGACTCCTGATTAGATCCATCGGTGTATATAACTGGTGATAAATTATTACTAACAATTCAGCAAGAAATTTGTCTTGAGCAGTTACTTTTACAAGTGATTTAAGGAAGGTATTACTAGTAATGAGCTTATTGGGAGGAGCTTGCAGGTATGTGATATTAATTGAACACATCTTCCATGGAGGGATGAAATGCTCTTGTTGTCTAGAGTGATACAGATCGTGCAAGTTATAAAATTTAGTATATTTGCATGTATGTGTATTTACTTCTAGACATTTTATAAAATTCATAGTGACAGTGTCTGGCTCATTTCTTAACATTCTAATACAAATTATAGCGTTAATCTCAATAATCCTGTCACTGATACTAGAAACAGCAAGGTACTTCCTCATATTATGAACGGGAGGCGGTTGAAATTAGCCTTGAGCTTACCACTGCCACGACTGTCCTCGAATCATGAACAACACTTAGCTCTGTTGGGTGCATGGTCTTTGAAGGATCGCTGGTTAAGTGGTTAAGGTGGGAGAATGTATCGCAGGATCTAATCCCTGCTGGCTACAGTTTGCTATAAATAAATATATATATATATATATATATATATATATATATAATATATATATATATATATATATTATATATATATATATATATATATATATATATATATATAATATATATGTGTGTGTGTGTGTGTGTGTGTGTGGTGTATGCCATTAACAATTGCGGCATAGCCAGGGATAGAACCCCTGCTCCCTTGGCCCGCCTCTTGGGAAGGTCCAAATTCTCAATGCTTTAACAACTGAACCATACAATCCTACAAACATGGCGAGTTTAGCTTGATGATGCGAGGACATACCTGGCCGTGGTAAGATCAGAACTAATTTCCATTCTACTCCCATTTGAATACCAGCCTTCACGAGCAGTCTCTATAATAATACATCCATGAAACAAGTGGTACTGATGCGATTAACAAACTGCTGCAAGGCTAGGCATCGAACCCGTGCTACCTTAGCCCACCTCGTGGGAACCAGGTTAAAATTTACGACGATCTAACCACTGGACCATATAATCCTATAAACACCATGAGCACCCCATCCCCTTCCCCACCAGCATCAGTATGTAGGATTGCGGATGAGCAGGGAGGCTTCAGAGTGGGTAGGGGTTGTGTAGATCAAGTGTTTACATTGAAGCAACTATGTGAATAGTATTTAGATAAAGGTAGGGAAGTTTTTATTGCATTTATGGATTTAGAAAAGGCATATGATAGAGTGGATAGAGAAGCAATGTGGCAGATGTTGCAAGTATATGGAATAGGTGGTAAGTTACTAAATGCTGTTAAGAGTTTTTATGAGGATAGTGAGGCTCAGGTTAGGGTGTGTAGAAGAGAGGGAGAATACTTCCCGGTAAACGTAGGTCTTAGACAGGGATGTGTAATGTCACCATGGTTGTTTAATATATTTATAGATAGGGTTGTAAAAGAAGTAAATGCTAGGGTGTTGGGGAGAGGGGGGGGATTAAAATTAGGGGGAATCAAATTAAAAAGGGGAAATTGACACAGTTACTTTTTGCTGATGATACTGGTTATGGGAGTTCTAAAGAAAAATTCAAAGGTTGTGGATGATTTTGAAATGTTGTAATGGAGAAAGTTAAAAAGTGAACATAAAAAAGATAAGGGAAGAGGGTATAAAATGATTTAGAAAAAGAAAAATTTGGAATAAAAATTGGGGGGGAGGAGTATGGAAAAGTGAATGTTTTCAGATACTTGGGTTTTTGCGTGTCGGCGGATGGATTTATGAAGGATAGGTTAACAAAAATTTGATGGGGGAAAAAAGGTGATGTTGCGTTGAGGTATAGTGGAGTCAAAAAACGTTACAATGGAGGCAAAGAAAAAATGTAGAAATATAGTAGTCCCAACATCTTGTAGGATGTGAAGCTAGGGGGGGAAAATCAGCAGCGAGGAGAGGGTTGGGAGGCAGGGGAATGTCCTGTTAAGGCAATGTGGGTAAAAAAATTTTATGCAGAAAATTGGGAGTGGGGAAAATTTTGGGAGAAGGTGTGGATTAATAAAAGCATTACCCAAGGCAGAAGGGGGGTTGTTGAGGGGGTTGGTCATTAAGAGAAGGACAAAGTAGAATGACAGGAAAGCATATAAACTTGGGAAAGGGAAAGGGGGGGTAGGGTCGTCCCCCGAAAAAGGGTTGGAAAAAGGGGTTAAGGAGGTTTTTTGGGCGAGGGGCTTGGACTTCCCCCAAGCGTGCATAGCGTGTTAATAGGATGGGGAAAGGAGACGAAAGATACTTGGGACCCGACGATCTTTTATGTGAGCAGGGGAATATTTTGAAGGGGTTCAGGGGGAAACCCGGATTTTTTAATTTTGTCCTTTAGTCCTGGAAAAGGAAAATACAAAGCCTGCACTTTAAAGGAGGGTTTTGGGGTATTTGGGAGTTTGGACGGATATTTTTGTTATCTTTATATGTGTATGCTTCTAAAATGTTTTTTATCCCGAGCACCTCTGCAAAAAAAAGCGATAATGTGTGAGTGGGGAAAGTTTGAATGATGATGAAAGTATTTTTTTTTTTGGGGGTTTTTTTTCTTTTTTTTTGGGCACCCTGCCTCGGTGGGAGACGGGCCGACTTTTGAAATTTAAAAATATATATAAAAAATATATTATATATATATATAAATATATAAAAATTTAATTATAATAATATTAAAAAATATTTATTTATATATAAAAATAAAATATATATTAATATATAAAAATAAAAAATTATATATATATAAAAATATATATAATATAATGTTTATAATATATATGTGGTCTTGCCCAAAAGTAAAAGGGCAATTAGTAAGAACTCATTTAAAATTAAAGTCCTTTCTAAATTTCCCTTTACTTTAAAAGTTTTTTTTTCAATTATGTTTATGTTTAAAAAAATCACCCAAAAAAACTTAGAAAATTACCTAACCTTATATAACAAGAACAATTTATTTTAGCCTAAACCCAACAAAATATATTTTAGATTTGTTTACAATAATTTAATACAAAACAAACACAGTGAAATATATTTTCCTAGTTAGCTTCAGAATGATTTTGGAGAAATTATTGCATACACAAATTTTCACTTGTCTTATATGGGAAGATGAGCGTTGCTATTTAAGCCAAGATCGCAAGTTCTGCCTATTCGGCACGACTATATATATATATATATATATATATATATATAGATATATATATATATATATATATATATATTATATATATATATATAATATATATATATTATATAGAGAGAAAAGAGAGGGGAGAGAGAGAGAGAGGGAGATTAATTTCCCATAAAAGAAGGGCCTTAGAAAAAGGATGTGTGATGTCCCCGGGGGTTGAAAAGAGAAGTGAATGTTCGGGTGTTGGCAAGAGGTGTGGATTTTAAAAGATAAAGAATCAAGCACACAGTGGGGGGTGTCACAGTTGCTCTTGCTGATGAAAACGTCCTTTTGGGAGATTCTGAAGAGAAGTTGCAGAGGTTGGTGGATGAATTTGGGTTAGGGTATGTTAAAAGAAGAAATTAAAAGTGAATATAGGAAAGAGTAGGTTATGAGGATAACAAAAAGATTAGGTGACGAAAGATTGGATATCAATTGGAGGGAAAAGAGTATGGAGGAGGTGAATGTAAATTTAGATTTTAGGAGTGAACGTGTCAGCGGATGGGGCTGTGAAGGATGAGGTGAATCACAGAACTGATTTTGGGAAAAGGATGAGTGGTGCCTTAGGATCTGTGGAGACAAAGAACTTTGTCTGTGGGAGCAAAAAAAGGGGGAAAGTATGAGAGTATAGTTGTACCAACACTCTTGTATGGGTTTTGAACTGGTGATGAATGTTGCAACGAGAAAGCTGGAGGCAGTGGAGATGTCATTCTGGGGGGCAATGTGTGGTGTTTATTATAAATTTAGAGAATTCGTAGTTCGAAATTAGAAGGTGTGGGGTTTTTGAGGTGGTTCGGATATTAGAGAGAATAGAACAAAACAGAATGACTTCGAGAGTGTACAAATCTGTAGGAAGGGTTGGAGGGAGGGGTAAAAGAGGGTTTTTTGTGCGAGGGGCTTGGACTTCCAGCAAGCGTGCATGAGCGTATTTGTAGGAGTGAATGGAGACAAATGGGGTTTTTAATACTTGACGTGCTGTTGGGGTGTGAGCAAAGTAACATATATGAAGAGATATCATGGAAACCGGAAGGCCGGGCTTGAGTCCGGAGATGGGAATAAAAGTGTCTACACTGTGATGGAGGGGTGTTAAATGTTGCAGTTTTATAACTGTAAATGTAAAACACCCCTCTGGCAAGACAGTGATGGAGTGAATGTCAAAGTTTTTCTTTCTCGGGCCACCCTGCCTTGGGGGAATCAGCCGATGTGTTAATATATATATATATTTATATATATATATATTATATATATATTATAATATATAATATATTTTATAATATATAACACAGATTTTTTGGCTGAAGGAGACTCGAAAACCCACGAACCTTGGAACAAGGTACGGAGTGCTATACCAAAAACTACCACACTGGACCAATACCTTGGAGTCCAGCTTTTCGCTAGACTTTGATCCAAGGCAGCCGCTTTCAGGGAGAAGGCTTACAGCTTTTCATCTCATCCCCCCTGCATGCATCAGGCCTTACTAGAGATTTTAACAATGCAAGGATTTCGCCTGCTCTTGTTTCAGAGAGGGGCACAACAATAAGGGGTCACAGCAGGAAATCGAAAGCTCAGATGAATCACAAGGATGTTAGGTATTATTTATTCAGTCATAGATTTGCCCGGGAGGGGAAACAGTCGGGAGAGTGAGGTAGGGGGAGACAGGTTAAATCCCACGGTTTTAAAAAGGGGTTTTGGGATAAAGTCATGGAGCAAGGAGGGAAAAAGTGGACCTAGCGAAGAGGGGGAAAGCCGGGAGTTTAAATTCAAATTCGGGAAACCCCACAAATGGGTGATTTAAAAAAGGGGTGAATAACACAAACACATTTTTAAGGAAAAACGATAAAGTTTCATGGAGCGGGAAAAAAGGGATTTGGGCCAGTAGCGACCAGAAAAAGAGACGGTGTCAGGAGCTTTTAACCCCCCCCTTACAACAACATTTTGGGGAGAACACGAGCGCGTGCGCACCCGTTACTTCTTTTCCTTTTTTATAAGATATGGTTCCTTCTTGAGCACTCTGGTAATTATCCTAAAGTGTAAAAAAGGGACCCGGGTTTAAATTGAGAACGGGAATCTCAATTACTTTTTGGGAAATTTTAATTCCCGGGTTTGTTCGTGCACTACAGCACGTTTTCTTTTTAAATCTTTAGGGACCCGGAGTGAAGACTGAGGACGGACTCAAGTAAACTTTACCCAGGCTGTGGGCTTGTTTTCCCTTGATGTTTAAAATTTCCCAATTATTTCCCAAAACCCCCTTTATAAAAATCATCTAGAGACTGCGGACTTTTTCAACACAAAAATGTTCTCGCTAAAAAATTTTGATTTTTCAACCTGCCCTATATTAATAATCTTTCGATGTGGAGTCACAATATCGGGGGTCAGGGGAGTTTTCCAACAAGTGCCCTCTTTTTTTCAGGAACAAAAGGGACTAAAGTTAAATATTTTCTAAAGCGTTTTCATACTGATAAATAGGGAAAGCAGCCTGGTTGTCAGGCCCTGATCCCCCACGGGGCTTAGTAACGGACCGGGCCGTGGGGCTTTTTGCCCCCCCGAAGCCTTCTCCAGGTATACTCCAGGTATGTTTTTTATGCAAAAAATAATTAACTAAAAAGAGCACAAATGTATAAGATATGAAAAAGGGAGCCCTTTTAGTGATCAGTTTTCCCCAGCCTTGAATGTGTTCCCCATAGATCACGATAGTAACAAATTTAAGATAAAGGGGTTTAGGATATATACACCACTGAGAAACTTTATGTACTCAGTGTATACATTCTTGAGAGTTTTTAAATTCCCATTTTTTGGAGTTAATTAAATTTTTGACTGGGTTTTGAACCCGTTATGTCGTTTTAATTACCCTTTTAAAAAAATAAAAATTCGGGGCCCTGTTATAACATCATTTGATACACGGGGGGTTTTTTTTTGGGGATTAACGGCAGAAAAAGGGATACAAAAAAAAGTAAAAGAGATAAAAGGAAGATTGGAGATAACCGGAAAATCTTTGGAAAATCTGGATATACACTGCAGACGGGATAACACAGGTCTGGAAATACACATGGGTATGGAGATACACAGCAGGTTTTTGGAGTACACAGCAGGTCTGGAAATCACGATGGGGTTTGGGGATACAACCCGGGAGGTCTTGGGGGATACCCAGTAGGTCTGGAAGGTTTTTTAAAAACATTGATAATATTCTTAAGGGTTTTGGACTTACAACTAGTGTGGGGTCCCAAACAATTCCATTTAAAAACTGGCACCCAGAATGCCACCCACAAAAGCCAGCGTTCCCCAAACCCTAACTTTCATGGCTGAGGGCGGGCGGTTTAAAAGCCCCCTGTCATGAAAATTCCCCCAATTTTAAAAATTTTAGTTTTTTTTTATTGGACTGGGTTTACCGGGCACTCATTGGGTTACGGAGGAAGAATTTGTTCCATTTCCCCCCGGAGATATGAGGAAAATAAAAAAAGACAAAAAACTAGGGAAAAAAATAGAAGAAAACCCCGAGGGGGTTGGGAATAAATGTTTGTTTCATTTTTAAAGTGTAGTGTGGGCCCAAGGTAAATAGGAGTAGCAAGATGTTAAACCCGGGAAAACTTGCAGTTTATGAGCAGAGGGAAAAAAAACCAGCAATCCACCATCATTTAAAAAAATTTCAGGCTTTCGTTATACACTCACTTGGCAGGACGGTAGTACCCCCCCTGGGTGGTTGCTGCTACCAACCCCACTACCACAGGAAGGTAGTACCCCCCCTGGGGGGTTGCTGTCTCCAACCCAAACCCCCGGGGGCGGTAGTCCCCCCCCGGGCGGGCTGGGCTACCAACCCCACTACCCCCAGGACGGTAGTACCTTTCCCCGGGGGGTTGTGCTAAACCCCCCCAAAACCACAGGACGGTTTAAATACCCCCCCCTGGTTTGGTTGCTGTCTACCAACCTACTACCACAGGACGGTAGTACCTCCCTGGGTGGTTGCTGTCTACCAACCTACTACCACAGGACGGTAGTACCTCCCTGGGTGGTTGCTGTCTACCAACCTACTACCTATATAATTCAGAGTGAATGCATGAAGAATCTAATCTAGAGCAAAATGTCTCATCTTTCTCCACCCTGATCCCGGCCACGCCCACACCTACAGTGTGACCACGCCCACACCTACAGTGTGACCACGCCCACACCTACAGTGTGACCACGCCCACACCTACAGTGTGACCACGCCCACACCTACAGTGTGACCACGCACACACAGTGTGACCACGCCTACACCTGCAGTGTGACGACGTATCTGTGACAGCTACATTTGTCGGGTACAGTTGACAGGTGAAACATCTTACAGTTCTCTGGAAGAAGAAGAAGAAGAAGAAGAAGAAGAAGAAGAAGAAGAAGAAGAAGAAGAAGAAGAAGAAGAAGAAGAAGAAGAAGAAGAAGAAGAAACAAAAGAAAGAAAGAAAGTAAGGAAGGAAGAAAGAAAGGAAGAAAAAAAGAAAGAAAAATAAGAAGATGAAGAGTGGTAAGAGTAAGATCGGCATAAAGAGCAGCATCAGCGTGGAGGTCCTGAAGTAACAAGGATCTCCCTCCTCTGCTTCATATAGGTCAACAATGTATAAAAAAAATACTGAATTAGGGACCAGAAAATTCCCCTTGCAATTCAGTTGTTCCTCTTGGTGACGTCACAGCATCTGGGGCGAGGGAAGTGTGTATTCACCTATATATATTGCAGGGGTCAAGTCACAGTTCCTGGCCCCGACTCTTCACTAGTCGCCACTAGGTCACTCTCTCCCTGCTTCGAGAGCCTTATCATACCTCGTCTTAAAGTTATGTATGGATCTTGCCTCCACCACTTCACTCTACGGATTATTCCAATTTCCGGCAACTCTACGGCCAAAGAAATACTTCCTAACATCTCTATGGATCACCTGAGTTTTCAACGTCCAGTTGTGGCTCCTTGTTCCTGTGTTTCATCTCTGAAACATTCTAGCCCTGTCCTCGTTGTCAATTACACCCAGTATTTTATACGTTGTTATCATGTCCCCTATCCCTCCTTACCTCTAGTGTCATAAGGGTAAGTTCCCTTAACCTCTCCTCATAAGACATACCCTTAGCTGCGGGATTACACTTGTTACAAACTTTTGCACTTATTCCAATTTCTTGAGGTGTCTGACCAGGTGTGAGTTCCATACTGGTGCTGTATATTACAGTATACGCCTGACTTACACGGTGTACAGTGCCACGAATGACTCCTTTCTTAGATGTCGAAATGCTTTTCTTAAGTCTGCCAGGCACCCATATGCTGCAGCGGTTATTTGATTGATGTGGTCCTCAGGGGACGTGCCCGGTATAATGCTCACCCCAGGATCCTTTTCCATAAGTGAGGTCTGCAACCCTTGATCCCTTAGCTTGTAGTCCGTCTGTGGTCTCCTTTGTCCTTCCACAGTCTTCATAACTTTGCACTTACTGGGAGCCATGAGTCACCTGTCAGATCAGGCTTGCAGCCTGTCTAGATCCCCTTGTTGGCTTACCTTATCCTCTTCCTCTTGTATTCCCTTCATTAGTTTTACATCGTCTGCAAACAGAGACAGCTGTGACTCTATCCCTTCATTCACATATATATGAAACAGCACCGGACCTACGACTGACCCTTGTGGAACCCCACTCGATACACACACACACGTGTGTGTGTGTGTGTGTACTCACCTATTTGTGGTTGCAGGGGTCGATACTCACCTCCTGGCCTGCCTCTTTATTGATCGCTACTAGGTCCTCGCTCTCCTTGCTCCATAAACTTTATCATACCTCGTCTTAGAGCTACGTATGGTAGCTCTAAGACTAGGTGACCTCTTGTTTTTGTGTCCCATCTCTGGAACATCCTGTCTCTGCCCACCTTATCTATTCCTACCAGTATTTTGTATGTTGTTATATGTCTCCCCTAACCCTCCTGTCCTCCAGTGTCGTCAGGCCGATTTTCCTCAACCTTTCATCGTAGGACATTCCCGTTAGCTCTGGAACTATCTTTGTTGCAAACCTTTGCACTTTCTCTAATTTCTTGGCGTGCTTGACAAGGTGTGGGTTCCACGCTGGTGCTGCGTACTCCAGTATGGGCCTGACGTACACGGTGTACAGTGTCTTGAACGATTCCTTACTGAGGTATCGGAACGCTATTCTCAGGTTTGGCAGGCGCCCATATGTCGCAGCAGTTATCTGGTTGATGTGTGCTTCGGGAGACGTGCTTGGTATCATACTCACCCCAAGATCTTTCTCCTTGAGTGAGGTTTGCAGTCTTTGGCCACCTAGCCTATACTCTGTCTGCGGTCTTCTTTGCCCTTCCCCGATCTTCATGACTTTGCATTTGGCGGGGTTAAATTCGAGGAGGCAGTTGCTGGACCACGCGTCCAGCTTGTCCAGGTCTGTTTGTAGTCCTGCCTGTATGTGTGTACTCACCTAACTCACCTAATTGTAGTTGCAGGGGTCGAGACTCAGCTCCTGGCCCCGTGTGTGTGTGTACTCACCTATTTGTGGTTGCAGGGGTCGAGTCCTAGCTCCTGGCCCCGCCTCTTCACCGGTTGCGTGTGTGTGTGTGTGTGTGTGTGTGTGTGTGTGTGTGTGTGTACACTCACCTAATTGCGGTTGCACGAGTCGAGTCTCAGCTCCTGGCCCCGCCTCTTCACTGAAAGCTACTAGGTCCTCTCTCTCCCTGCTCCACTAGCTTTGTCATATCTCGTCTTAAAGCTATGTATGGTTCCAGCCTCCACTACATCACTTGCCAGACTATTCCACTTCCTGACTACTCTATGACTGAAGAAATACTTCCTAACATCCCTTTGAATCATCTGAGTCTTCAACTTCCAAGTTTCCTTGTTTCTGTGTCCCCTCTCTGGAACATCCTGTGTGTGTGTGTGTGTGTGTGTGTGTGTGTGTGTGTGTGGTATGTGTGTGCGTGTGTGTGTGTGTGTGTGTGTGTGTGTGTGTGTGTGTGGTGTGTGTGTGTGTGTGTTGTGTATGTGTGTGTGTGTGTGTGTGTGTGCGTGTGTGTGTGTGTGTGTGTGTGTGTGTGTGTGTGTGTTTGTGTGTGTGTGTGTGTGTGTGTGTGTGTGTGTCTGTCTGTCTGCCTGTTTGTCTGTCTCTCTGTGTCTCTGTCTGTGTGTCTGTGTCTCTGTCCGTTATATGCACTCACCTATATGTGATTGCAGGGGTCTAGTCTCGGCTTCTGGCCCCGTCTCCTCGTAGGTCACTGTTAGGTGCACTTTCCCCAGCCTTCGAGAGCCTCAGTGTAGGGATCGTGCCTCCACCGCTTCACTCTCCAGATCGTTCCACTTCCTGACTACTCTAAGCTGAAGAAACACTTCCTGACGTCCCAGTGACTCATCTGTGTGTTCAACTTCCAGCTATGCCCTCCTGTTCCTTTTTACCATCTCTCAAACAGTCTGTCCCTATTCAGTCTGTAAATTCCTCTCTGTATTTTATGCATTGTTTTCATATCAGCCTTAGCCCTCCTGTCCTCCAGTGATCTCTCCTCATAGGACATACTTCTTAGCTCCGGGACTAGTTTCGTTGCAACCCTCTGAACTTTCTCCAATTTCCTGACATGAGTGGCCAGATGTGGGTTTCATACTGGTGCTGCATACTCCAATATGGGCTTAATATGCACGGTATATAGAGTCGTGAATGTGTGTGTGTGTGTGTGTTTGAAAGAGAGAGAGAGAGAAAGAGAGAGTGAGAGAGAGAGAGAGAAGAGAGAGAGAGAGAGAGAGAGAGAGAGAGAGAGAGAGAGAGAGAGAGAGAGAGAGAGAGAGAGAGAGACATAGACAGACGGACATTCAGACAGACAGACAGACAGACAGACAGACAGACAGACAGGCAGGCAGACAGACAGACAGACAGAGGATAGGTCGAGTATTTAGTGTTGACAAGTGGCGTTCCACAGGGGTCAATACTGATTCCACTGTTGATTATAAATTACAAAAGAGAGACCTTTATTACGACATATGAATAGGCTGACGGATAAGTTCAAAGAATGACTTTAATGACTTTCAGAACACTTTCGATAGATTTATGTTGTGGTCAGAAAAGTGACAGATGAAGTTCAGTGTTGACAAATGTAAAATTGTTTTCTGTGCAAAGACAACGAAGGCGGTGACAATAATCTAAATAACATAGAACCAAGTTAGACCTAATGCAAAAAAAGATTCAGGATTCAATTTAACAGGAAGATGAAGCCAAAGCAACTGTACAGAACCGTTCCCAATGTAACTACTATTTAAGTTATGTAGTTCCTAAGATGAGTGAGTGAGAATGTTTGGGTGTGAGTAAAACCTGCCTCACATGGGCCTGTAGTTCGACTGCGTTGTTCTTCAGTTCTTAAAGTCTCACGAGACAAGCTAATTCAGTCGTCCATGTGATTTCCTGGAAGAGGTGACGATGATCTAGAGTGGACGGTGTGGCTGGCATGTGGCCCAGGTGAAGCAACGATTGCTCTGGGGTAGGGAGGGTGACAGGTAGGTAGACAGATGCACATGCATGCAGACAGATAGGCAGGCACGCAGGCAGACGCATTAGTAGGCAGACAGACAAGAAAACAGTCTCAGCGTCCGTGTATGCTAACACTTAAGCAAAAGAGGAAATATCCGCTACCTTGAAGTACATCCGTCACCAGCTTGCATGTATGCATACCTTGGGCAAGCAGTGTCAGGTAACTTGACTTCTGAGAAACAAAAATGCTGATGGCCTTCAGATATCATGATATTACTACTGTAATGAATGAATGAATGAATGAATGATTCTCACCACCCAACGATGATGATGACATGCGGGGGAAGGGGTGATATATAACTGTGTAATCACTATAATGAATCAAATGGGAAATCTTGCTAGCAAGGCAGGCAAAAAGTCTGCAGAGCAGAGACATAACTCATACTTTTTTAAATTACAGTAACCGTTAAATCCTTTAAGAAGCTCAGGCTCACGTCACCTTGAGTATACATCACTCTCTTGAGCTACACATATCCCATCCCATCGTTGACTTCTAGACAAGGGGTCAAAAACCAAGCGATTGAGCCCTTGCCTCCTTACGGCTTACTTTAGTCTGCCATATCAGCAGACGGTGGTTTTACTCTCAGACACAAGACCAATGTTTTCTTAATAGCCTACCTAGCTTAAAACTTCCTTGACAGTTGAAAGAACATCTATTACTCTACACTACTGGTAATAGCTGTACTCTCTCTTCCCAAGAATATCATTCTAGTTATAATTATTCCTTCCTCCAGTGATTCGCATTTGAAACTGGTTGTTCACGATATACGGAGATTAGAGAAATCTTGTCATCTGACGAAATGAAAGTTCTGGAAAACAGCTGGTTCCAGTCTGTCCCTCGTCTCTGTATGTAAGTTGCTTCCATGTTAAAGTGGTATGAGTGAGAGAACGAGAGAGGGAGAGAGAGAGAGAGAGAGAGAGAGAGAGAGAGAGAGAGAGAGAGAGAGAGAGAGAGAGAGAGAGAGAGAGAGTATGAGAATCACAGAGTCTAAATATTCTCAGGACGGGTCAGGCACTGTCTTGCCTCAGATGGATCAGGGTCATTTTTCCCCCCCACAAGGTAATGAATAATAATTTTCGTCAGGTAAACAATACCTGCAGGACTGTAGTGCTTCTCAGTGACAGCCTCTCTTGTAGCAAGCACAATCCTCTTATCTTCTTTAGTATCTCTCATTCTTTTTTTATCTCTCATTATCTATGTCTCTCATTCTCACTTTCTATCCACTCTCTACATGTGTATTTCTTCAGTTCATTCGCTTCGACTTTCTTTACCCGTTGTTCCCACGATTGTTATTGTCTTGAAAACCACTTGCTTCCTTGGATGCAATAATAGCAGCGAGTCATACTTAGATGCTTGTACCCACTCACCCACAGATGCCACTAAACATTATACAACATTATGCAACAGAAGGAAAAAGTTGAATATATTTCTTTTCTTTCAACACACCGGCAGAGTCCCACCGAGGCGGGGCGGCCCAAAAGGAAAAACGAAAGTTTCTCCTTTTACATTTAGTAATATATACAGGAGAAGAGGTTACTAGCCCCTTGCTCCCGGCATTTTAGTCGCCTCTTACAACACGCATGGCTTACGGAGGAAGAATTATATATATATAAATATATATATATGCAATAAGATCAATTGGATGGTTAAAATCTCTTACATGAATGGACAAGATTCCAATGTTCTATTTATTCATGTAAGAGATTTTAACCATCCAATTGATTTTCAAAAAGTTGAGAAAGTAGTATCAAGCAAGTCCATGGTCGACAGGAATATAATTGAATCTTGTTTCATAAAAAGCAGTTTTGACAATAATATGAATATTTCCTTTGGTTTATATAAATTAGATCCATTTATATTTAATAGAATTTGGGAAGAATTTAATAATACACTGGACAAATAATAATTTTTAAAATTTTCTTGGGTAGAATAGTTTGTTGGTGGGTTGTGCAAAGGACCTGTCCAGTTGGGCCGGTGCGCGTCAGGTGTTTAACCGTTGTGGGATCTGATAGTGAGGTGTTGGCCAGACCCCTTATATACCTTCCTTGGATGCTTTACTTTCATAGCGCTTGGAATTTCTCTATTCTTTCAGAGTGGTTGTTTTGTATATATATATATATATATATATATATATATATATATATATATATATATATATATATATATATATATATATATATATATATATATATATATATATATATATAATATATATATATATATATATTATATATATATATATATATATATATATATATATATATATATATATATATATATATATATATATATTGTGAGAAATACATCTCACAACAGTGTAAAACAACATACAACACAGGAATACATCTCACTGCAGTGTAAAGCATCATGAAACAGAAGAATACATTTAACAGAAGTGTAAAAGATCATGCAGCAGAGGAATGTATTTCACAGCAAAGGAAAACATCTTACAAAAGAAGACAACACCTCGTAATACTGGAAAACATCAGAGGAAAACGTGTTGCAACACAAGCAAACATTTCACAACTGTGTAAAAACATTACCTGGAGGGTATTACTGGGATCAGCGCCCCCGCGGCCCGGTCCATGACCAGGCCGCCCCCGCGGCCCGGTCCATGACCAGGCCGCCCCCGCGGCCCGGTCCATGACCAGGCCGCCCCCGCGGCCCGGTCCATGACCAGGCCTCCCCCGCGGCCCGGTCCATGACCAGGCCGCCCCGCGGCCCGGTCCATGACCAGGCCGCCCCCGCGGCCCGGTCCATGACCAGGCCTCCCCCGCGGCCCGGTCCATGACCAGGCCTCCCCCGCGGCCCGGTCCATGACCAGGCCTCCCCTGCGGCCCGGTCCATGACCAGGCCTCCCCCGCGGCCCGGTCCATGACCAGGCCTCCCCCGCGGCCCGGTCCATGACCAGGCCCCCCCCGCGGCCCGGTCCATGACCAGGCCTCCCCCGCGGCCCGGTCCATGACCAGGCCTCCCCCGCGGCCCGGTCCATGACCAGGCCTCCCCCGCGGCCCGGTCCATGACCAGGCCTCCCCCGCGGCCCGGTCCATGACCAGGCCTCCCGGTGGATAAGGGCCTGATGAACTAGACTGTTACTGCTGGCCGCATGTAGTCCAACATACGAACCGCAACCCTGCTGACCCGGCACTGACTTTAGGTATCTGTCCAGCTCCCTCTTGAAGACAACCAGGGGTCTATTGGTAATTCCCTCTATGGCTGGTGGGAGGCTGTTGAACAGTCTTGGGCCCCGGACAGTTACTGCGTTCTCTCCTAGTGTACTAATGGGGCCCCTACTTTTCATTGGGGCGTATGTTGCATCGCCTGCCAAGTCTTTTGTTTTCGTAGTGAGTGATTTGTGTGAGGATTAGGGACCAATCCCTCTAAGATTTTCCAGGTATAGAGTATGATGTATCTCTCTCGCCTGCGCCCCAGTGAGTACAAGTCAAGTGCTTCTGAGCGTTCCCAGTAGTTAAGGTAACTGACGGAACTTATACGTGCAGTAAAGGTTCTCTGTACATTCTCTAGATCTGCACTTTCACCTGCCTTGAATGGAGATGTTAATGTACAGCTATATTCCAACCTTGAGAGAACAAGTGATTTAAAAAGGATCATCATTGGCTTGGCATCTCTTGTCTTGAATGTTCTCATCATCCATCCTATCAGTTTCTTCGCAGATGTAATAGTGGCACTGTTGTGATTCTTGAAAGTGAGATCCTCAGACATTACCACTCCCAGCTCTATTGTATAATTAGAGTTCGTAGTATATTCATTTCTAATTATTATTTCCTCCAGTTTTCCATAACGGAGTAGATGGAATTTGTTTTCATTGAACATCATATTGTTTTCCGTTGCCTATTGGAAAACTTGGTTTATATCTTCTTGGAGGTTACCCGTGTCCTCAGTGGATGACAGTCTCATGCAGATCCTGGATCCTAGTATCGTTTCCGAAGGAAGACACGGTGTTATGTCTGATATGAGGATGAGGAACAGGATAGAGGCGAGTACTGTGCCATGTGGAACAGAGCTCTTCACTATGGCAGCTTCCGATTTAACTCTGTTTACCACTACTCTTTGTGTTCGATTAGTTAGAGGGTTGAGGATCCATCTGCCATTTTTCCCAGTTATCCCTTTATCATGCATTTTGTGTGCCATTACACCATGGTCGCACTTGTCAAAGGATGTGTATACTACAATAAGCTACTTTGTAAAGGCTGTGTATAATATTTTGTTTGTCTTCCAGTGCATCCCACTTGAAAATATAACACAACCGAGGAAAACATCTCACACGAGAGGAAAAACTTACACCGGAGGAAATTATTTCACAACAGAGGGAAACATCAACAGACGAAAACATTTCGCGACAGATGAATATTTACACAAAAGAGGAAAATGTCTCAAAAAAGAAGACAATGCCAGACAACATAGGGAAACATCACACAACTGAAAAAAAATACACAACAGAGTAAAACATCCACAAAACTCAGAGGAAAACGTCATACAACAGAAAAATCTAATGGCATCGTGTATGACAGGTAAATGTCCTACACGATGGGAAAAAAATGTACAAGAGGATAAACATCGGACAAAAAAATATCGTAGAAGAGAACAAAACATAGTAATTCAGGGAATAATCGTTCAAAATTTAAGAAACTCGTACAACAGGAGCCAAAACATCGTACTACAAAGCAAAAGTATCGTACAACAGAGCAACAACGTCGGTGAAGACTAAAACATCACAAAACCGCAAAAAACATCATGCAACGGACGTGAACATCAGAAATATGAAGCTGTGAGAACCTCAGCGCTTAAATCGTCTCATTTTCATCTCACGAATGCTAATTAACCGACCTCAACTGTAATTAAAGAAGCCTCGGTGGTAATTGACTAGCTCTGGGTATTAATTAGGACGTCTCAGATGATAATTACCCATGTCAGCGGCTGGTAATACAGGGTTTCGGAGCTGTCCGTAGCCTCTGGGAGGTTGCAGCCGTGATTGGCAGAGATCATGGTATTATCAGATGGAGATTAACGCAACGGAGAGTAGTTTACGAGATCGTGGAACAAATTTCTGCCTCTGTAAAATATCGAAGCAAAAATATAACTAAGGGGGAATGTGAATTATCCAAGGAATTATTCATCTCTCAAACGGAAACCGTTAACAAAAAGCTGCCGGTGATTAGTTTGTTTCTTGGTATCGTATATCAGTGAGGATGTTATTCTCTGGTTGACTGGTTCTCCTTGGCGCAAAATATTTTGACTCGAAATAGAGGATTTGTTCACTTTATCACGTTAAACGCTAAGTCCGCGTGGGTCATTCAGCGCCTGGGACTGGTGAAGGAATGATCCATTTTCCTAGTACATTTAGGATAAGTAAGACACTTATCCTAGGTGTACTAGATTTCTTGAAGAACATCTTTTTGACACAATATATATAATAATATACACAAGTAACCCGCACGTAGGAAAAAGAAACTTATGACAATCTTTCAGTCCGACTAAGACCATTAACTAGTCAGGGTATAGTAACTAGTTAATGTGTAAAGTAAAAGGACACAAGTGCAACTAATGTGACATTTATTGTGGCAACGTTTCGCTCTCCAGGAGCTTTATCAAGCCATTAAAGCTCCTGGAGAGCGAAACGTTGCCACAATAAATGTCACATTAGTTGCACTTGTGTCCTTTTACTTTACATATTGTCGGTAATTCTACCAACTTTATTACAACTAGTTAATGGTCCAAGTGTTGAGTCGATCATAACACACACTACCACAAACCTGAATCTTATCTAAGCTTTGCCTGCCTCTCTCTCAGTACTCTAATGTTGTACGTTTCAGACCCTGCGTGACTTTACCTAACCTTGGCTATCTCGTCTCCCACTACCTTCACCTCACTTTTAACTTTCACTTACGTCTCACTAGTCTTGATAATGGTCCCGGTCGGATCGAAACCGTGTCTGGTTTTCATTTCTAATTTGCGAGTTAGTTGAGATTAATACAGGCCATAATATTTTTACTCTTATTCTTCTATATTAACAGCGAATACGATAATAACCTTTTTTTTTTTTGCTGTTGCCATTGCTCTCTTCTTTTCTTCTTTTCGATAATAGTGCTTATGTCTCTCGTGCATCAACATGGTCTGGTCAGAAGGGATCACTCACCTGAGAGTTACTTTGTGTTTCTGTGTGACAGGTTTGCTAGCAACATCTCCGGTGCTCTTCCTAAGTGCAAAGTAAATGTGCGCACTATCACTTCTGCTACCATCTATAATCTTGTGAGGAAGGATTCCACTAAGCTCACTGTGTCCAACACAGGTATTTGTTATTCTGTGTGGTGGATGTGACAAACTTCATGTGGGTGAAACGCCGAGGATTTTCGAGCAACATTTGAAAAAGCATAAGCATGCTACTAGTAAGGATGACACACGAAATCGTAATGACACGATTGCAAACAAACCATACAATAACCAGAACAATGCCTGCGTCATACACCGAAGTTCCCATGGACACGTCATGAAATATCATGAAACCAGAATGATCGTTAATGTAACTGATTTACATTATCGATGGTGTCTGGAGTCAGCATTAATTGCCACATCAAATATAATCGTCCAGAACATTAGTAAATTTAGCCTGTCCATGGTATTGATTAAATTAACTTTATCATGTCAATGCACATCGATCAGGCGACCTTGGTTCCAGACATCTCTCCCCTGACCTTGCCTACGTATATATACACTGTTTTTCTGCCTCCGGTATTGGTTTGACAAGTCTCCTAGTTAGCAGAACGTTTCTATAATAAACGTTTTGGTGCTACACTTGTGTTTTATTTACAAATTAGTTGATATTTGAAATCATGTTTTCCATATTATTATTATTATTATTATTATTATTATTATTATTATTATTATTATTATTATTATTATTATTATTATTATTATCATTATTATTATTATTATTATTATTGTTCTTATTATTATTATTATTATTTTTATTTTTTTTATTATGTTATTTTTACTCCATTAGCCGTCTCCTGCCAAGGTAGGGTGACCCCAAAAAATGAAATATATTCACCATTATTCATCCAATAGCTGTCATGCAAGCAGTGTACAGATATCACACTTCAGCTTGCCCAACCCTTCTTCGGAGTCCAAGCA
This sequence comes from Cherax quadricarinatus, assembly GCF_026875155.1. Lineage (NCBI taxonomy): Eukaryota > Metazoa > Arthropoda > Malacostraca > Decapoda > Parastacidae > Cherax > Cherax quadricarinatus. Next base: position 94,573,941 of record NC_069399.1, on the reverse strand, counting down.
GAGAATTTCCCACCTCCACGACTCAAGTGCTGCTAATTAGTTTTCCTAAATCCCTTCATAAATGTTGCTTTCCTTACACTCCAACAGAACGTCAAACACTAAAAACCACTAGTCTCCACTCACTTTGTTCTAATGCAGTCACACATTACTTTACTCCCCTGCCTCCAATTCTGCTTGAGACGACCCATTTGCCTTCTTCGCTTCACCATGGATTCATCCTCTCTTATTGCCATCCTATTCTGCTCTTTCCTTTTTAAATGACCAAATCACGTCAACAACCGCTCCTCTGTTCTTTGAATTATACCTTTGGAAACCCCACAAAGTCCATAATCTTTGTGCTTCATATTTTCTACATAATATCCACACCACACATTGCTCTCAAAAATGACGTCTCTACTGCATCCAACCTCCTCCTAGCTGCAAAATTCAAAGCAGGTGCCTCATTCTCATAAAAATCTCGTTGCTACTATACACTGGTACATTCTATTTTTCTTTCACTGATAAATTCTTTTATACAGACTCCTCAGCACACAACTTACTTTTTTTCCCATCTTCTACTCTATGGTTCACGTTATCTTTCTCAGTCCCTTCTGCGGACACGTTCACTCCCAAATATTTAAACACATTTATTCCTTCCATACTCCCTCCCTTCAATCTCATAACCAAGTGTTCATTGAATAAACTTTATGTTACTCTAATCAACTCATCATCTTGCCCTTCTACGTTCTTTTTAAAATTCCCTTCTTTTATATGACCTGTCAAGCACCTCCACTAACCTTGCAACTTCTCTTGAAAACCTCCCAAAAGAACTGTATCATCGGCAAAGTGTAATTGTAATAATTCTCAGTTCGTATCTGGCTCATTATCTTTCATTCACACATCTCTCCTCAGCACCCTAGCATTCACTTCTACAAAAAAAAAAAAAAAAAAAAAAAATCAACCCTAATCCAGATGGACAGTGGGACCACGCTTCACCTTAAGTCAAGTTAGAAGGCAAGGGTACCAGCAAGGCGTCCACATAGCACTCCCTGCATCTTTATCTTCGGGTTTGGCATCCAGAGAACTTGTAGTAGCAGTTTCCACTGAACACTTCAGTAACAATGTTAGGGGGTCATGACCAAAAGTTCATTAATAGGGCCAGGCTCTGGGATACTCTAACAGGCTCCTCAACCAAAACAGTTCCCGTTAACGATACTCACACCGAAATTTCATATGTTGCAGAAGGAAAGAACTCGTTTTCTGGCAGTGAGAGCGATGTGAAGGATGTTCTGTTGGTAGACACTAATATCCGTCCAGACACAAACCTCGACCCATAGATCGCTTGTACTGCTATTGCATTTTACCTCTCCTAGCCTTACTGTTTATGATTATATTAATAATAACACCTTTGTCCCACCTTTGTCAGTTAATATGCCTGTGCTCACCTAACGGTACTCACCTAATTGTGGTTGCAGGGGTCGAGACAGCTCCTGGCCCCGCCTCTTCACTGAATGCTACTAGGTCCTCTCTCTCCCTGCTCCATGAGCTTTATCATACCTCGTCTTAAAACTATGTATGGTTCCTGCCTTCACTGCATCACTTGCTAGACTATTCCACTTCCTGACTACTCTATGACTGAAGAAATACTTCCTAACATCCCTTTGACTCATCTGAATCTTCAACTTCCAAGTGTGACCCCTTGTTACTGTATCCTATCTCTGGAACATCCTGTCTCTGTCCACCTTGTCTATTCCACGCAGTATTTTATATGTCATTATCATGCCTCCTCTAACCCTCCTGTCCTCCAGTGTCGTTAGACCGATTTCCCTTAACCTTTCTTCGTAGGACATTCCCCTTAGCTCTGGAACTAGCCTTGTTGCAACCCTTTGCACTTTCTCTAATTTCTTGACGTGATGGACCCGGTGTGAGTTCCAAACAGGTGCTGCATACTCCAGTATGGGCCTGACTTACCGGTGCACAGTGTCTTGAATGATTCCTTACTAAGGTATCAAAACTCTATTGTCAGGTTTGCCAGGTGCCCATATTCTGCAGCAGTTATCTGGTTGATGTGTGCTTCCGGAGACATGCTAGGTGTTATACTCACCCCAAGATCTTTCTCCTTGAGCGAGGTTTGCAGTCTTTGGCCACCTAGCCTATACACTGTCTGCGGTCTTCTTTGTCCTTCCCCGATCTTCATGACTTTGCATTTGGCGGAGTTAAATTCGAGAAGCCATTTTCTGGACCAAGTGCCCAGCCCATCCAGGTCTCTTCGAAGTCCTGCCTGATCCTCGTCTGATTTAATTCTCCTCATTCACATCATCTGCAAACAGGGACACTTCTGAGTCTATCCCTTCCATCATATCAATCACATATACCAAAAGTAGCACTAGTCCAAGGAACAACCCCTCTGAGATCCTGCTCGTTACAGGTGCACACTGTGATATCTCATCATGTACCATGACTCGTTGTTGTCTCCCTGTCAGGTATTCTCTGATCCATTGCAGTGCCCTTCCTGTTATGCACACCTGTTCCTCTAGCTTCTGCACTACTCTCTTGTGAGAAACTGTGTTGAAGGCCTTCTTGCAGTCCAAGAAAATGCAATCAACCCACCCCTCTCTCTCGTGTCTTACTTCTGTTACTTTATCATAAAACTCCAGAAGGTTTGTGACACAGGATTTGCCTTCCATGAGTCCGTGCTGGTTGACGTTTATAATCTTGCTCCATTCCAGGTGCTCCACCACTCTCCTCCTGATAATCTTCTCCATGACTTTGCATACTATACACGTTAGTGACACTGCTCTATAGTTTAGTGCCTCTTTTCTGTCTCCTTTCTTGAAGATGGGGACTACATTTGCTACTTCCATACCTCAGGTATTTGCCCAGTTTCAAGGGATGTGTTGAAGATTGTAGTTAGTGGCACACACAGCGTTTCTGCTCTCTCTCTAAGAACCCACGGGGAGATGTTGTATGGCCTCATTGCCTTTGAGGTATCAAGGTCACTTAGCAGCTTCTTCACCTCCTCCTCAGCTGTGTGCATGTTATCCAACACTTGATGGTATATTCCTTGTTGGTATTCCTCTCTGTTCTGTCTTCCAAGAGTCCTTCCTGTCTCCAATGTAAATACTTTTTTAAATCTCGTGTTGAGCTCCTCGCATACCTCTTGATCGTTTCTTGTGAGTTTCCCACCTTCTTTCCTTAGCCTGATCACCTGGTCTTTGACTGTTGGCCAGACAGCCAGGCGCTTCCCCTCTGGCCTGTGGGCACCCAACAAAGTTTCTTTTAACGGCGTAAATATCAAATTCACGTAACCACGCTGCGCATCAATTGTCGTAGGGTTCGATGGTGATAGATGTGGAGAATGAATACACTCGATGGATGTCTTGGTAACGTATGACAATATGATAAGGGGAGCGCCAGAGCCTGACCTCACTCTACTCTGTCTTGTATTCAACTGCCTGCCCAGTGCCTGGAGGGCACGGAGAGTTCGTGACATCTTACTACGTCAGCAGTGAGTCACTAACGGTCGGTGAATTACTGACGGTCTTAATGTAGGGGTGCGGTGACTGTAACGGTTAGTGGTACAGTATACTACTGATAATAATGTAGGTGGTGTTTACAAGGTCCCATGAACCCTTTGCCCACTCTCTTATATTGGTCAGACAGGTAAACCTCTAGAAACTGGAGTATCCCAACACTAGAGCTCAATCAGGACAGGTCAGGTTTCGAATGCGATCTGTAACCATGTCAGCCCTTGCTAGTACAAACTATATAGTTATTTAGTGGAGTCTATTGTGCACAGTGTTAAACAACAGTGTTATACAAATGTGCAGGATTGCTCCTTATGCCAGGGGGTTTCGTGATGTTTCAGTTATGTTCGACCTGTAACCATGTCAGCTCTTGCAATCACCCACCGGGGTGGGCTGCCACCCAGATAATTGTACCCAACAGTTCCATAATGGAAAGAAACATAATTGAGTTCTCCCTCTTGAAACATGAAAGGAATGCCGTATATAACTCAAATTATGGGCTGTACAAACTCGATAGTTATTTAGCGGGGTCTATTGTGCACAGCCTTAAACAACAATGTCAT
>NC_069399.1:94537372-94567372 GCF_026875155.1 Cherax quadricarinatus | reverse complement strand
AAATAAATCACAACTATGGTGACAGCCCATATCTCTGTCCAAGGTCTAACTTTCTGGGAAATATTCCCCTTCTCTCTTACACTTCCGAAACTCTCCTCATAAAACAATCTTGTTTTAACAACCTACTCAGTATTGTGGACGTCGCTTTATGGCTCCTCTGAGAGTTAACATTTTAATATACACCCCATAACATGATTTTTTTTTTTAATCCAAAATTCCGACAAGGAATTCTATACACCTATCTAAGTAATTTATACTTATGTGTTTTGATTATTATTATTATTATTATTATTATTATTATTATTATTATTATTATTATTATTATTATTATTATTATTATTGTTATTATTACTTGTTGTTGTTACTGTTTTTGTCAATTTCCCGTCAAATGAGGTTCCTTGATGCCGGTTAGGGTCTCTTGATCTAAGAGATTGGATATATTCTCCCCTTAATTGGATCAAACCTGTTGCTTACCAATCCCTGAAGAGCAATATGACTTCATTGGGTTTAGTGCTTTCCCATCCCCTCAAGGGAGTCGACGGCGGCGTAGTGCTCTAGATCTAAAGGATTGAACTCCATGTCTCCTTCCTTGGATTGAACCTAATTACCTGCTATTCCTTTTTGGTGCTGGGTGACCCTTATGGATTTAGGGCTTTCCATGAACGACAACAAAATAAATAATTTCCCATTATTATAAGAATAATTACTTTTGTGTGAAAATAAAAAGGTACAATACCGTGACTGGGACAAAACACAAATAACCCGCACATACTGATACTGCTACAATTATCACCTCTCTTTCTGCCATTCCCGGTCACGCCCTCTCGTACATATACTGGTGCTCTTCCCTTCGCGCTTCTGTGTGACTAGTTAATGGACAAAGCCGGACCGAAACGTCATCATAAGTTTCATTCTTTTCTATGAGGGGTTATTTGAGTACTTTTGTGTGATAATTATTATAATGTTTTCATTACTTTTTTACACACGTCAATTTTACAGGTTGAGAACTGTTATCGTACCTCAACTTATTTCAAAGCCTCAGCCCTTTTTTTAGATATATTACCACCGCTCAGGATGCCACCCACAACAGTCGGCTAACACCCAGGTACCTACTTACAGCTAGGTGAACAGGGGCAGCAGGTGTAAGGAAACATGCCCAACGTTTTCACCCATACCGGGAATCGAATCCCGGACACTCAGTATGTAAGCTGAGTACACTACCAACAGAGTCATTATTATTAATAATCCTTTCTTCTTCTTAATAATAATAACAGCAACAACAACAACAACAACAATAATAATAATAATAATAATAATAATAATAATAATAATAATAATAATAATAATAATAATAATAATAATTATTATTATTATTATTATTATTATTATTATTATTATTATTATTATTATTGCTATATACCATGCAACAGGCCAAGAAGGTCCTCTGAAGAAATATTCTCTTGATGATGTCATAGTGATGCGTGAGGTGAAGTATGCAAGGTTAATGCTGCTCACAAACTATATAATATTTTCCCTTTGTTTCGTGGTGTAATAATAATGATGATGATGACGATGATGATGATGATATACTACTTATACTACTACTACTACTACTACTAATAATAATAATAATAATAATAATAATAATAATATCAATAATAATAATAATAATAATAATAATAATAATAATAATAATAATAATAATAATAATAATAATAATAATCATACCCAGGATTTATTCAGAGAGGTGTGCATCTCTACGTGCATATACACTGAGAGTTTACCTCAATTCCTACATCAGGGACTAAAGAAGTCTTGATATCAATGATGAACAGTTTTCATGCGGGCTTGATGACCGTCATGGAATCTCATATATTCAAACCTTCATTAACCAACCAATCAAGAGCAACAACGCTATTATTAACATATGAAAACGAAAGCAACAATATAATAAGAAAGGTTGTAAAACAGACTTTTTCTGTAGTGGTCTTAATGATATGGAACAACACTACTCCGTATTGTGGTTTATGAGGCCCACTGACCTCTTACACTGTGTCATCCTCTCACGGGAAAACACTACACTACACTACACTACGCTACACTACACTACGCTACGCTACACTACACTACGCTACACTACACTACGCTACACTACACTACGCTACACTACACTACGCTACACTACACTACGCTACACTACACTACGCTACACTACACTACGCTACACTACGCTACAGTCTGGAGTTTTGAGACTCTGATAACGGGTTCTAACACCGTCCGTGGTATGGTTTGTTTTACTACAGATGCTAGCCTGACACAGCGACCATAGCCGCAAGTGTTAATCTTGTTAGCTACCAGAGCCTCTTGTGTCCCGTGTAGGTTGAAAATAATTCAAGAATCAGAAGAGGCAAGGCATTTACTGCATTTATAAATACATGAATGAAAATAAGAGTTTTTGAGTTTAAGGGAGCAATAAATTTTCCGCCAGGTCAGTAGTGGGTGCACCACCGGTAATAGTGAAGACATGTTGTAAAACAAGCTTTTATTGGGACAACGTTTTACTCTGTGTAGCGTCTGATTAATTTATAAAGCGTTACACTTAGTAAAAAATTTGTTACTATAATAGCCTTCGTCACTCATCAGGAGTGACCAAGATCCCATGTTGTCGGTATCAATATTCCTTCTACTTTAAAGACTCACATTGTATCTCTCAGCGTATATACATCGAGAGGCTTGTATTTCTTAGCGTATATACATAAGGAAGAATGTATTTATACTTAAGAACATAAGAAAGGAGGAGCACTGCAGCAGGCCTACTGGATCATGCTAGGCGAGACCAAATCACCTACTGGCCCAAGCTACTTGTTGAAACGGTCAGGTCCATGTCACAGACACTTAAGACGGATGGATCACTGCATCAGACCCATACACTTCACGATGCACTTCTCGAACAGGGACAGTCAATGACTCGTCCAAGCTAGCACTTGCAGCTGTCGTCAGTGGCAGACTGCAAGTCAAGTTTAATGCGATTCTGTCGCTCAAAGAGGCCTTCGTTGTCGTCTGTACTGACGACACCGAGGCTGAAAAAGTCATTACCACCACTGCTACAACCACTCGACGAGATCAGGGATTTATTGTCTTGACTTCCCCAGCTCTGAGGGCCAGGAGAACTGTGTTCCTCAAGAGACTCGACAGGCTCATCACTGCCCAGGCTACCGAAGAAATCAAGTCGTCCATTGAAGCACAGAACCCTTGGGCCAAGGTGGAATTCATTACCAAAATACCCAATGCCTCCTCTATGCTGAAGGTCACCTTCAGTGACATCAACATGGCAGCCAGAGCTCTCGCTGAGGGACTGGCTATTCACTACTTCAACATCAATCCAGCCTTCATCGAAGCAGAAAAATTCCATCAAATTCCACAGTGTTCCAGCTGTTACTTATACCTACGTACCACCAAAGACTGCCCTGCCAAGAATAAGAAGTTCTGCTCCACCTGCGGCCAAGAAGGTCATGACTTCAAGACGTGCACTACTGCCTCTCCACCAAAATGCTTGAACTGCAAGAATGATCACCATACTCTTGCTGCCAAATGCCCAATCAGACGAGTTATACTTAAGAAACAACTACAAAAAATAAAAAAAAAAAATAAAAAAAAAAAATAAAAAAAAAAAATAAAAAAAAAAAAACACTGCACAAGCGACTACATATGCTGCTATTACCAAGCTTCAAGCAGATACTACCAAGATTCTTCAAGCCACGCAAGCTGCATCTACCACTTCTTCGCCAGCTCTTGCTGGCAACTCCACCAAGATTCTTTACTGCATCATGTATGCTCATGTGCAGAATGTAGCTGAACCTGGTTCCTTCAACACCACCATCAACGAGCTCTTCAATCTCAACAACATACCTGGTTTCACATTCCCTGCATCTCCACCTTCCACAGAGATCATAAAATCCACTGCAAATGTCGCCAACATTACCGTTGCTCCACCTCTACCACACCTTCCTCCCGACACAGAGATGGACCAATCAGAGACCACTGAGACGCCGACCGATTCCATCAATGAGAGTTCACCAGCACCTGCTTCCACCTCAGTCACAACGGACCAATCAGACGCCTCAGCTCAAACGTCTCAGCCACCAGCCAAGAAGGTTAAAATATAAGAGCCTTGGGATGCATCCCTACGTACTACCGCCACTTCTTCACAAGAAATCCACTACTTGCCTGGTGTATACTTCTACACAACCAACCGGAATGAGAACGCAATGTACACTCCAGAAATTATTCAACGCCTCCACAACGGGACAGTCAAATTCACCTGCGACTCAACTCGATCATTCACCAATGAATCCCTGATCAACCTACTCTCAAAAAGTCACCGCTTTGTGGCACTCGACTACACCACAAGGAAGAAATTCAGGACTCTCCAGAATGGGGCTGCCGAGCACTCTGCTGCCTGCTAAAGCTGGGGTGTGGCTCCAAAACGAACCCTGTAATTGCTGCCTCCGCCCTCCTATGCTGCTGAAGATGCTAAACGAGAAGATACTTTCCACTTGGGGAGTCACCGCAAGACAGAAGAAGAAATCACCCTCCAACCGGAGGGCCCCAAGAAAGAATACAGAAGAAAGAAGATGAACGACACCCCCCCCCCCCCCGCCAGGGAGGCCACCGCCGGGTCGCCATCTGGAGAAGACCTGGGCCGGAAGTACCGGCAAACCTACAACAACAACAACATCAGACCCATTAGTGCAAGCCAGTCAGGTCCAACTCACTTCCACCCAAAACCTATTTTTAAAACTACGCAACGTTTTTCTATGACCTTACTAGAGAGTTTGTTTCAATCATCCATAACTTGTTACCAAACCAGTGCTTTCCTATTTTCTTTTTTAACCCAAATTTTTCCAGCTTGAATTCTGTCTTGATTAAATACTTTTAGCATGTTATTTACTGCCCCTATATTTATTCAAGTTTTCCATTTATATACCTCAATTATATACCCCGTAATTCTACGCCTTTCTAAAGAGAGCAGATTCTGGGCCCCCAGTCTATCATCATAGGAAAGATTTCTGATACATGGGATCAACTTTGTCATCCTCCTTCGTGGTATAAATCTCGGTAATAATTACCGATAAGTTGGTTTAGAAAAACACGTAAGGAAACACTAGAATATATTTATTAGTAAACGTTTAGGTCCTGGGACCTTGATCACTTCTAATATACAGAGGTTAAAAGATAGTATGTATAGGCAGAGAGTGAGGTGTGAGTGACGTATGGTGACCTGAAGAATGATAAATTAGACACATGTGCAACTCTTGAGTATCTTTATTGAGGAAACGTTTCGCCACACAGTGGCTTCATCAGTCCATACAAAGGAGAATCGTGAAGAACAGAAGAAGAATGAGATAATCAGTCCCTCAACCTTGAGTCGATGTGGTCAGTCCATCAATCTATTCAAGAATGATAAAGCCAATGTGTGGCGAAACGTTTCCTTAATAAAGATACCCAAAAGTTGCACATGTGTCTAATTTATCAACGTGTCGGTTCTCTGAACCATTCATCTACAGACCTGAAGAATGCCATGTTAGGAAGAGGACGGGTAGACGATGACAGCGTGTGACTCCTGTGTTCTTGGGTAGGTGGTGCTTTGAGTATCATGTATACTAATTTTAGAAATTTTGTAGTTTCCAGTGTTACCCTCTATGGTGTCAGTGATGGCGATTAGCGAGGCTTCCAGACATCTTCGGCGTCTAGGGTCTTGTTCAATGAGAACGAGCTGTGCCTCATCCTAATTCAACAAATGCCCCATGGAGTCCCTGTGGAGGACACAGGCATACCTAAAGTCGTCTCTGTTAGGTAAGACACATATGCAACAGTTAGGTATCTTTATTTTGAAACGTTTCGCCTACACAGTAGGCTTCTTCAGTCGAGTACAGAAAAGTTGATAGAAGCAGAAGATACTTGAAGACGATGTAATCAGTCCATCACCCTTAAAGTTTTGAGGTGGTCAGTCCCTCAGTCTGGAGAAGAGCATTGTTCCGTTGTCTGAAACAATATGAAGTTGAAGTGACAGAATCGGGCCTTATATAGTGCCAGGAGGTGAGACGTAGGTTGATTTGGGAGAGCAGGTCCTTCTCAAACCCAGCCGTTCTCACTAGTAGAGTTTGTCGAAGTAGATGGTCTGTACCAAGATACCCTTGTGTTGCAGTGTCTGACAGAATGAACATTAAAATGGTATAAAATTACTGACAGATTGTTAGGTAAGACACATATGCAACAGTTAGGTATCTTTATTTTGAAACGTTTCGCCTACACAGTAGGCTTCTTCAGTCGAGTACAGAAAAGTTGATAGAAGCAGAAGATACTTGAAGACGATGTAATCAGTCCATCACCCTTAAAGTTTTGAGGTGGTCAGTCCCTCAGTCTGGAGAAGAGCATTGTTCCGTTGTCTGAAACAATATGAGTTGAAGTGACAGAATCGGGCCTTATATAGTGCCAGGAGGTGAGACGTAGGTTGATTTGGAGAGCCAGGTCCTTCTCAAACCAGCCGTTCTCACTAGTAGAGTTTGTCGAAGTAGATGGTCTGTACCAAGATACCCTTGTGTTGCAGTGTCTGACAGAATGAACATTAAAAATGGTATAAAATACTGACAGATTGTTAGGTAAGACACATATGCAACAGTTAGGTATCTTTATTTTGAAACGTTTCGCCTACACAGTAGCTTCTTCAGTCGAGTACAGAAAAGTTGATAGAAGCAGAAGATACTTGAAGACGATGTAATCAGTCCATCACCCTTAAAGTTTTGAGGTGGTCAGTCCCTCAGTCTGGAGAAGAGCATTGTTCCGTTGTCTGAAACAATATGAAGTTGAAGTGACAGAATCGGCCTTATATAGTGCCAGGAGGTGAGACGTAGGTTGATTTGGGAGAGCAGGTCCTTCTCAACCCAGCCGTTCTCACTAGTAGAGTTTGTCGAAGTAGATGGTCTGTACCAAGATACCCTTGTGTTGCAGTGTCTGACAGAATGAACATTAAAATGGTATAAAATATTTTATACCATTTTAATGTTCATTCTGTCAGACACTGCAACACAAGGGTATCTTGGTACAGACCATCTACTTCGACAAACTCTACTAGTGAGAACGGCTGGGTTTGAGAAGGACCTGCTCTCCCAAATCAACCTACGTCTCACCTCCTGGGACTATATAGGCCCGATTCTGTCAAATTCAACTTCATATTGTTTCAGACAACGGAACAATGCTCTTCTCCAGACTGAGGGAATGACCACCTCAAAACTTTAAGGGTGTGGACTGATTACATCGTCTTCAGTATCATTCTTCTATAACTTTCTGTAATCGACTGAAAGCCTACTGTGTAGGCGAAACGTTTCTTCAAATAAAGATACCAAACTGTTGCATGGTTTACCTACATCTGTCGTATTTTATACCATTTAAGTTCATTCTGTCAGACACTGCAACACAGGTATCTTGCGTACAGACCACTACTCGACAAACTCTATGTTGGAAAGGCTGGGTTTGAGAAGGACCTGCCTCCCAACTCAACTACGTCTCACCTCTGGACATATAAGGCCCGATTCTGTGCACTTCAATCTATTGTTTCAGACAACGAACAATGCTCTTCTCCAGACTGAGGGACTGACCACCTCAAAACTTTAAGGGTGATGGACTGATTACATCGTCTTCAAGTATCTTCTGCTTCTATCAACTTTTCTGTACTCGACTGAAGAAGCCTACTGTGTAGGCGAAACGTTTCAAAATAAAGATACCTAACTGTTGCATATGTGTCTTACCTAACAATCTGTCAGTATTTTATACCATTTTAATGTTCAAAGTCGTCTCTGTTACTGGCATTCCGATGTTCGTGCAGGAGGATCGAAAGATATCTGTCTGTTTCACCTACATATATCTTGGGACAGTATCCACAGGGGATGGTGTTGATGCCCGATGTGAAAATTAGAGGTGTGCAGCTACTTTTCGTGGTGAGGTCTTTGATAGATGATGTGTTTAAGGTGGAGACATTTATGGTACTCTCAGCAAGTGCCTGGCGAGTTTTCCGGCAACATCACCACCTGGGAGCACTATGAACTGCTTAGAGGGCTGTTCCATGTGGGGTTTGTTGAGAATAGCTTGTGCCTTGAGTCTGTAATCCCGGGTGAAGAAAGATGGAAAGGCTTGTGTTATGTAGGTACATTCTTCTTGTAAAGTAAAAGGACACAAGTGCAACTAATGTGACATTTTACTGTGAAAACGTTTCGCTCTCCAGGAGCTTTGTCAAGCCGTTACAAACAGTACATGGACACAGAGGGGTATATGTAGGCTCAGAATGAGGTGCAATACTAGTGGTAGTAGAAGTGATATAAGTAGTAGTAGTAGTAGTAGTAGTAGTAGTAGTAGTAGTAGTAGTAGTAGTAGTAATACAATATAATAGAAAAATAATCTCGCACATGAGTAAAAGGATATAAAAGCTATTACTTGGGAAACATAAAAATAGGTTAGACAAATATTTCTATAGGAGGCTGGATAGAGAAGACCTCTTTCAGTGTTCACTCTCTGTAATGTGCTTGTGTAGTATTAACAGGAGAGACTATGTGATGGCAGGGTTTACTGTTTTCAGGAGGATTCTTGCTGAGACTTCAAAGATGGTGAAGTTGCCTTTGTTTTGTTTAATTGTATTAGAAACGGCTATTAGTGAAGATTCAAGACAATTGCGTCTGCGGAAATTAGTTTCTTTGATCACCAGTTGGGCGTCCCTGAACTTCATGAGATGACTGGTGGAATTTCGGTTATTCAAGTTATTGTTCCTACATGCGTAAATGTGTTCATTGAGGCGGGTCTACCTACCTGGAGGGCATTCCGAGGATCAACGTCCCAGCGGCCCGGTCCACGACCAGGCCTCCCGGTGGATCAGGGCCTGATCAACGAGGCTGTTACTGCTGGCCGCACGCAATCCAACGTACGAACCCACAGCCCGGCTGATCCGGCACCGTCTTTAGGTATCTGTCCGGCTCCCTCTTGAAGACAACCAGGGGTCTTCCCGTAATGCCCTTTATTGCTTGTGGGAGGCTGTTGAACAGTCTTGGGCCCCGGACACTTATTGTGTTTTCTCTTAGTGTACCAGTGACGCCCCTACTTTTCACTGGGGGTATGTTGCATCGCCTGCCAAGTCTTTTGCTTTCGTATGGAGTGATTGCTGTGTGCATATTAAGGACCAGTCCCTCCAGAATCTTCCAGGTGTAGATTATGATTTATCTCTCTCGCCTGTGCTCTAGTGAGTACAAAGTCAAGTGCTTCCAGGCGCTCCCAGTAGTTAAGGTGTTTAATGGAACTTATACGTGCAGTAAAGGTTCTATGTACATTCTCTAGCTCTGCAATTTCACCTGCCTTGAATGGGGATGTTACTGTACAGCAGCATTCCAGCCTAAAAAGAATAAGTGATTTAAAAAGGATCATCATTGGCTTAGCATCTCTTGTCTTGAATGTTCTCATTATCCATCCTATCAGTTTCCTCGCAGATGTGATAGTGGCTTTGTTGTGATCCTTGAAGGTGAGGTCTTCGGACATTACCACACCCAGGTCCTTCACATTACTTTTCCGCTCTATTGTGTGATTGAAGTTTGTAGTATACTCAGTCCTAGTTATTATTTCCTCCAGTTTTCCATAACGGAGTAGTTGGAATTTGTCTTCACCTACAAAAATCTTGCCTCCACAGGGTATAATGTAAACCCCTGCGTTGAATGGTTCGTGGTGCTTGGATTTTGTTCTGGTTAGATCCTTTATCGAAGTGCTGGAAGCGATGGCGACTCTGGTGTTAGCTTGTGAAAGTACTTTAGAAACGTTAAGTGCAACCTGGCTGTTGGGAAGAATTATAACTTTGTTGGGAGTGGTGTTGGTGCGTGGAGAATTAATGATCTGAAGAGCTCTTTTCTTGAAGTCTTTGATGAAAAAGGAAGGAAAATGTAACTCAGTGAATGTTTGGTGAATGTAAGTACATTCCTCGTCAAGAAACTCAGGACTATAAATTTGGTATGCTCTTAGGAAAAACCCGATGATGATGCCTCTTTTGGTCTTGTTATCTTGACTGGAATAGAAGTGTGTGAGATAAGAACATAAGAACATAAGAACGAAGGAACACTGCAGAAGGCCTACTGGCCCATGCGAGGCAGGTCCAAGTCCCTACCGGCCTAAGCCAATGCACCCAACCTAGTCAGGTCAGGTCACATTGACTTAAGGGAGGAACACGGCAACCGACCTGTTAGCACAAGCTATCAGGTCTAACTCACACCCACCCACATCTACTCATGTATTTATCCAACCTATTTTTAAAGCTACACAACGTTCTGGCCTCTATAACGGTACTTGGGAGTTTGTTCCACTCATCCACAACTCTATTACCAAACCAGTACTTTCCTATATCCCTCCTGAATCTGAATTTTTCCAACTTAAAACCATTGCTGCGAGTCCTGTCTAGGCTAGATATTTTCAGCACACTATTTACATCCCCTTTATTTATTCCTGTCTTCCACTTATAAACCTCAATCATATCCCCCTAATTCTACGTCTTTCTAGAGAGTGCAGTTTCAGGGCCCTTAGTCTATCCTCATAGGGAAGGTTTCTGATACATGGGATCATCTTTGTCATCCTCCTTTGTACATTTTCCAGAGAATTTATATCCATTCTGTAATACGGTGACCAAAACTGTGCAGCATAATCTAAATGAGGCCTAACCAAGGATGTATAGAGTTGAAGAACAACCTGAGGACTCCTATTATTTATGCTTCTTGATATGAAGCCAAGGATTCTATTAGCTTTATTGCGAACACTTATGCACTGTTGTCTTGGTTTCAGATTACTGCTAACCAGAACTCCTAAATCTTTTTCGCAATCCGTAATATTAAGATCTACATTATTTATTTTATATGTGGCATGGTTATTGTCCTGTCCAACATTTAGAACTTTGCATTTGTCTATATTAAACTGCATCTGCCACTTCTCCGACCACTGCATCAGTCTATTCAAATCTTCCTGGAGTGCTCGAATGTCCTCGTCAGAATGAATTCGACGGCCTATTTTGGTGTCATCGGCAAAACTTGCCGATGTCGCTCTTTATGCCTCATCTATGTCGTTTATGTAGATTGTGAACAGCAGGGGGCCCAACACTGACCCCTGTGGAACACCGCTCGTGACGCTTCCCCACTCTGATTTCTCCCCATTTATGCAACCTCTCTGCTGCCTATTTGTCAACCATGCCTCTATCCAGGAAAAAATTTCTCCTCCTATTCCATGTGCTTTAATTTTCCTCAAAAAGTCTCTGATGTGGGACCCTGTCAAAGCCTTACTGAAGTCCATATACACAATATCATATTCATTACCATGATCTACCTCCTCAAATACCTTAGTGAAAAAAGTTAATAAATTCGTAAGGCAGGAACGCCCCTTTGTAAAACCATGCTGAGATTCGTTTATTAATTTATGCTTTTCAAGGTGGCTACGAACTGCCTCGGCAATTATTGATTCCATAAATTTTCCCACTATGGAGGTTAGGCTTATTGGTCTATAGTTCGAAGCTAAGGACCTGTCACCTGTTTTGAAAATAGGTATCACATTTGCCATTTTCCACTTATCTGGCACCATGCCAGTTTGTAGTGATATGTTGAAAGATTAGCCAAAGGTGTGCTAAGCTCCTCTTTTACATTCCTTTAGAACCCTTGCATCCCGTTCATCAGGCCTGGGGATTTGTTAGGTTTTAATTTATCTATTTGCCTAAGGACCATGTCACTTGTGACCCTAATAGTGCACAGTTTATTATCGTCCTGTTCTACATAATTTATCATTACTGGAATTCGCTGGTATCCTCCTGTGTAAAAACTGAGAGGAAGTATGTGTTAAAATTCTACAAAATTTCCTTATCACTGTCAGTGAGCTGACCCGGGGAACTTTTGAGTGGGCCTATCTTGTCCCTGATCTTACTTCTGTATACCTGAAAGAACCCTTTTTGGTTAGTCTTCGATTCTCTTGCAACTTTAACCTCATAATCTCTTTTTGCTTTTCTAATTCCCTTTTTATTTCTCTCTTTAACTAAAATATATCGATTTCTTTAATTCCCCCTCTCCTCTTTTGATTTGCCTATAATGCCTCTCTTTTGACCAATCAGATATTTTAATCTATTGTTTCATCCATTTAGATCATTTTTGTTTGATCTGATTTCCCTATTTGGAACATAATTTGACTGAGCAGCTAGAACTATGCCCTGGAAAGCATCATATCGGCAACCATCACCACCTACCTGACCCCTAGTCAGGTCATTCCAGTTCAGCCCACCTAAGTAATTTTTCAGTCCTATGAAATCAGCCAAGCGAAAGTCAGGGACGAGACTTGATTGCCATTATTAGGGGAATTCCATGATATGTTAAAACTGAGTGATTTGTGATCACTCCTCCCCAAGCTCATCATTAACCTCAAGATTATTAATTAGTGTTTCCCTACGGGCAAGAACCAAGTAAAGGGAGGTTATTTCCCCCTAGTTGGCTCTGTCACAAACTGTTTTAAAAAACAATCCTGGATCGTATAAAGGGAAAGTCACCCGACTCTTAAATTTTCCTGTCAAATTGCTCCAGTCAATCTGTCTATAGTTGAAATCTCCCATTAGCACAACATTTCGTATGAAAGATGCCTTACGAATTTCGTCCCATAGAATTTTACTGCACTCCCTACAAAAATTTGGGGCCGTAAATCACACCAAAATTAGTTTTTCCTCGGCCCTCGAGAAGCTGTAACCAAACAGATTCAGTGGCTGACGCTTCTAATTTAATTCTTGTCTAACACAACAATTTAAATTGTCTTTTGACAAAACATCGCTACTCCACCACCTTTCCTGTTGACCCTGTCAGTGTGGAATAATTTATAGCCTTGAAATGTGACATTCAGAGGGCATCTCTCTATCTTTCAGATTGAGCCAGGTCTCTGTTATAGCAATAATATCTATGTTTCCTGCACTTGCAATTAATCTTAGCTCATCTATCTTATTTCAAACACATCCTGCTATTAGTAAGTAAACCTTAAGGAGCTAGTCCCTTGCTGCCCTCTGCTGTCCCCCTTTTTTTGCTGACCTTTCTATTGTCTTTATTTTAACTTCATGCTGAATTCCTTTTATACATTTACTGTTTCCAACCCTAGTGTTGCAACCTGCTTGTTTCCCACACCACACCCATACCTCTATCTTCCATCAGTTTAAAATCATAGGCATTTCACCAATGGCCTCTCAATCGAGTCTGCAAGTGCTACCACCCCTGCCCCAGAGAGATGAACCCCATCC
The DNA here is from genome assembly GCF_026875155.1 of Cherax quadricarinatus. NCBI lineage: Eukaryota > Metazoa > Arthropoda > Malacostraca > Decapoda > Parastacidae > Cherax > Cherax quadricarinatus. The sequence continues at coordinate 94,554,042 of NC_069399.1, read as the reverse complement.
CTTGCATACATATCAGGGTTTGCCATAAAAGTTGTTCCAGTTGTAAATTGAATGGGATTGCAAGTTCCTTGCAGTATCTGTCTAGCCAGCAATTTACACCAAATTGCCCTAGACAACCATTCAATTTCCTATTTCCCCTTCTAGGCAAGATGCTACATATGATTGGGATCCTCCCTTAGACTTAATGAAATCTATAGCTGACCTGTACTTATCTAGCAGCTCTTCTCTCCTACCCTTCCAATATCATTTCCACCAGCACTGGGGACAGATAATGGGCTTTTTCCCCATTACCTGACATGATATTATCCAGTCTGTTGACAATGTCCCCAACACCAGCCCAGGGAAGCACACTCTATCTCTCATCTTCTTTTTCCCTATTAAAAAAAGCACGGTCAATGTATCTTACCTGAGAGCCACCAACCACAAAATGCGCTTACCTTCATTAGCAGGGCAGTAGTACCCTTACCTTCACTGGCCACTGAAGTACATTCATCCGGGAGAACAGAGAAGCGATTTCCTACCTTCAGTTTCTTCACTCTTAACTTTCCTTACTCTGATGCGCCTCCCATTACGTAACAACTCGCCACTTGTAGCATGCGGGGCTGCACCTCACTGCTGGTAGCCGTTGCTACCTCCCCACCTACAGCCTCCTCACAGTGAGAGACAGACTGCACCTCACTGCTAGAAGCCTCATTCCCCACATCTCCAACCACCTCACACTCTCTCCCAGGCCCATTGAGGTGGACCTTCAGCCTCCTAATCTCCTCCTGGAGAAGCAAGACCTCCTCCTTCAACTCTCCAACCTCAGTTTTTAAAACACTGCAGAAGCAAGCCATGCTTTGTAACCGTCCACGCTAATCCCCAAAGCAGCTCAGGGTCTGTGACCTCACGTGACGACTGACCACTGAACACTGACGACTGACCACTGAACACTGACGACTGACCACTGAACACTGACGACTGACCACTGAACACTGAGTGGAGATCATTTGTACTGGTAGGTTTCCAATAAACTTGAAATCTTAGGTTGTTGTCTACTTTGTGAATGAGGACGTCGAGGAAAGGTAGCTTGTCATTGGCAAGAATCCTCCTGAAAATAGTAAACCCTGCCATCACATAGTCTCTCCTGTTAATACTACACAAGCACATTACAGAGAGTGAACACTGAAAGAGGTCTTCTCTATCCAGCCTCCTATAGAAATATTTGTCTAACCTATTTTTATTTTTCCCAAGTAATAGCTTTTATATCCTTTTACTCATGTGAAAGTTATAATAAAGTTGGTAGAATTACTGACAATATGTAAAGCAAAAGGACACAAGTGCAACTAATGTGATATTTTATTGTGGCAACGTTTCGCTCTCCAGGAGCTTTATCAAGCCATGATAAAGCTCCTGGAGAGCGAAACGTTGCCACAATAAAATGTCACATTAGTTGCACTTGTGTCCTTTTACTTTACATGTGAAAGTTAATTTTTCCAACATATTGTATTACTACTACTACTTATATCACTACTACTACTACTACCACTAGTATTGCACCTCACTCTGAGCTTATATACACCCTCTGTGTCCATGTACTGTTTGAGACGGGTCATCGCAAGATTGAGACCCGTGCCAGGACTACGGTCTTGGCGAACATTATACATACATACATGTACTGTTTGTAACGGCTTGACAAAGCTCCTGAAGAGCGAAACGTTGCCACAATAAAATGTCACATTAGTTGCACTTGTGTCCTTTTACTTTACATATTGTCGGTAATTCTACCAACTTTATTATATTCTTCTTCAAGGAAACAAAGGCTGGAAATGAAAAAGATCTCTTAAGAAGCCAATGAGGACTCCTCTTTTAGTACGGGTGTCTTGGTGCAAATAGAACTGTATAAGATCGTCCTTGTTGCCAGGTTTTCTATACACTTTTAAGAGAAGTTTGTCACTGTCGGGGGATCTGCACAGGAGAACATCGAGGAAAGAAAGTGTGCCATCTTTTTCAAGTCCAAGTGAAAACTTTATTAATGGCTCGGCAGCAACAGCCTGGTTGACTAGGTAAGCACCAGACGAGCCTGGCCCATGGCCGGGCTCAGAGAGTAGATAAACTCTCGAAACTCTTCAAAGGTATATCAAAGATATACTTAAAGAGGATTAAAGTAACACAGAGATCCACTAGACTGATGAAATCTAGATGAGGTAAAAGGAGGTCGTGGTTATCGGCGAGCCTTTGTCTCAGAATATTTATTGCAGCATCAGTAGAAACGTTGGTAAAGAGGACTGTGGCACCGAAGGAAGTCATGCTTTAGTTTTTAGCATTCAGGTTGGAAATTCGAGAGAGAAGGTCACCTGAGTGCTTGAGGTGGGCTTGGCTAACCGCCATGGAACAGCCCTCTAAGCAGTTCATAGTGCTCCCGTGTCGTGATGTTCCCACGAATACTCATCAGGCACTTGCTAAGAGTAACATAAATGTCTCCACCATAAACACATAATCTATCAAAGACCTCACCAAGAAACGTAGCTGCACACCTCTAACTCTCACAGCGGGTATCAACACCATCCCCTGTGGATACTGTCCCCAGATATATGTAGGCGAAACAGGCAGATATCTTTCGATCCGCCTGAACGAACATCGGAATGCCAGTAACAGAGACGACTTTAGGTATCCCTGTGTCCTCCACAGGGACTCCATGGGGCATTTGATGAATTGGGATGAGGCACAACTCGTTCTCATTGAACAAGGCCCAATTCGCCGAAGATGTCTGGAAGCCTCGCCAATCATCGTCACTGACACTATAGTGTAACACTGGAAACTACAAAATTTCTAAAACATTAGCATACCTGATACTCAACCCAGCAAAGTACCACCTACCCAACAAAACAGAAGCCACACGACCTCATCGCCTACCCGTCCTCTTCCTAATATGGCATTCTTCAGGTCACCATACGTCACTCACGCCTCACTCTCTGCCTATATATGCTGTCTTTTAACCTCTGTATGTTAGAAGTGACCAGGTCCCAGAACCGAAACACTTTCTAATAAATATGTCCTAGTGTTTGCTTATGTTTTTCTAAACCATCCTTCTTTGTATTTTTCCAGTGCATTTAAATCCATTCTGTAATACGGTGACCAGAACTGTGCAGCATAATCTGAATGAGGCCTAACCAAAGATATATAGAGTTGAAGAATAACCTGAAGACTTCTGTTAATTATACATCTTGATATGAAGCCAAGAATTCTGTTTGCTTTATTGAGAACACTTATGCACTGTTGTCTTGGTTTTAGATTACTGCTAAACAGAACTCCTAAATCTTTTTCGCACTCATGAATATGAAGATCTACATTATTTAATTTATGTGTGGCATGGTTATTTTCCATTTCACCACTTAGAACTTTGCATTTGTCTATATTAAAGTGGATCTGCCACTTCTCCGACCACTGCACCAGTCTATTCAGATCTTCCTGGAGCGTTCTAGTGTCCTCTTCAGAATTTATTCGACAGCCTGTTTAGGTGTCATCGGTAAACTTGCTTATGTTGTTATTTATTCCCTCATCCATGTCGTTCATGTAAATGGTGAACTACAAAGGGCCCAGCACCGACTCCTGAGGAACACCTTTTGTGACGCGCCCCCACTTAGATTTTTCTCCATTCATGCAAACTCTCTATTGCCTATCTGTTAACCATGCCGCCATCCAGGAACAAATTTCTCTTCCTATTCTGTGTGCCTTAATTTTCCCCAATAACTTCTGATGAGGAAGTCTATCAAAAGCCTTACTGATATCCATATACTTTACCATGATATACCTCCTCAAATATCTTAGTGAAGAAAGTTAGTAAATTCGTAAGACAGGAACGCCCCTTTGTAAAACCTTGTTGAGATTCATTAATCAATTTATACCTTTCAAGATGACTACGAACTGCCTCGGCAATTATTTTTTCTATAAATATTCCTCTTATTGGCCTATAGTTCGAAGCTAAGGACCTGTCTCCCCTTTGTAGATAAGTATAAAATTTGCCATTTTCCACTTATCTGGCACTATGCCAGTTTGTAGTGATATATTGAAAAGACTAGGCTTAATCCTTATTTCATAGAATAATGAAACTTGGATCTCCAGTGTTCGTGTGAACTGCAGCCTTAATGACCGACATCCAGTCGATTCCATCTGTCTTTCAAGAAGAGCGCCTTGATGCTAGTGAAGGTTTATGATCCAGTTAATTGAGGCTTACCTTCCCCTTCCTTGAATTAAACCTGATTACCTCCCATTTCACAAGGCTCTACGTGATCTCTCGGGGTTTAGAGCTTTTCCACGAAGATGATAATCCTAATGTTCCAACCTAACTAACTTGTTGGCTAAGTCAGACCGAGTATAAGCAGTAGAGAAGAGGGGGAGAGAGAGAAGGTTCACCCTTTGTAAAGGGCAGAGGACGCAAGGGAGCCGAGGGGCAAATGGAGTGTTTGGGAAGGAGGGTGGGGATGGAGTGCTTGGGGAGGAGGATGGGGATGGAGTGCTTGAGGAGGAGGGTGGGGGAGCTTATCAAAAGACCTCAGCAGAAGATACCTACAAAAACTAGAGCAATTTCAAGGTCACCCAGTAGAGGGCCAATAGTTGATTGGGGGAGGGGAGTGTCCGCGGAGGGGGGGGGGAAAGGGGGGGGAGAAGGGGTGAGGGGAGTGTCCGATAAAAGGAAGAGATGTGGGGGGAAATGGGGGTAGGTTGGTCTCGTTTATAGAATGTTGATTGGCGAGTTTATATAAAGAGAAGGAAGGGGAGGGGAGAGAGAGAGGGATGGAGGTAGGGGAGGGAGGGGGGGATGGAGGGAGGGAGGGAAGGAGAGAGGGAGGGAGGGATGGATGGAGGGAGGGAGGAAAGTACAACAGGTGAGACTGAAGGGCGTTATATATGTCGTGACGATTAGGTAAAATTGGTCAAATAGCAAAAACTCATTTAAAATTAAGTCCATTCTAAAATTTTCTTATATACTTTTAAAGACACTAGGTTTTAATTAATGTTAATGTAAAAATTAATAATTTTGTACCAAAAGAACCTTAAAAAACTTACATACATACATACATACATACATACATGTATACATGTATACATGTATACATACCTTAATATAATATATATAAAATTTTTATATATATAAATATATATAATATATATATATATATATAAAAAAATTTTATATATATATTAATATATATAAGGAATTTGCAAGAGCATGCGAAATAACACAAACACTGATCTCTGGCTGAAGAGCTCGAACCTACGAACCTTGGAACAAGGTACGCAGTGCTTTACCAATCTACCCACACTGGACAATACCTTGGAGTCCAGCTTGTGCTAGACTTTGATCCAAGGCAGCCAGCTTTCCTATTTGTGTATATTTCGCCTGTTCTTGCGAATTCCTTGCATTGTTAATATCTCTAGTAAGGCTGATGCATGCAGGGGATGAGATGAAAAGCTGTAAGCCTTCTCCCAGAAAGCTGGCTGCCTTGGATCAAAGTCTAGCGCAAGCTGGACTCCAAGGTATTGTCCAGTGTGGGTAGATTGGTAAAGCACTGCGTACCTTGTTCCAAGGTTCGTAGGTTCGAGTCTCCTTCAGCCAGAGATCAGTGTTTGTGTATATTTCGCCTGCTCTTGTGAATTCCTTGCATTGTTAATGTCTCTAGTAAGGCTGATGCATGCAGGGGATGAGATGAAAAGCTGTAAGCCTTCTCCCTGAAAGCTGGCTGCCTTGGATCAAAGTCTAGCGCAAGCTGGATTCCAAGGTATTGTCCAGTGTGGGTAGATTGGTAAAGCACTGCGTACCTTGTTCCACTGTGAAAGAATAGAGAAGTTCCAAGCTCTTTCGTGACTACTCATTGTTCCTTGATAATGTGAGTAGTCACGAAAGCGCTTGGAACTTCTCTATTCTTTCACAGTGGTTGTTTTGCATATTCTGAAATCACCTGCTTACTAGTGGTTTTATTGCATATATAATATAATAATATATAGTATATATATATATATATATATTATATATATATATATATATATATATATATATATTATATATATATAAATATAATATATACATATATATATATATGTGTGTGTGTGTGTGTGTGTGTGTGTGTGTGTGTGTGTGTGTGTGTGTGTGTGTGTGAGTGTGTGTGTGTGTGTGTGTGTGTGTGTGTGTGTGGTGTGTGTGTGTGTGTGGTGTGTGTGTGTGTGTGTGTGTGTGTGAGTGTGTGTGTGTGTGTGTGTGTGTGTGTGTATTTTGATATATATATATTAATATATATATATATATATATATATATATATATATTATATATATATATATATATATATATATATATATATATATATATATAATATATATATATATTTGGATTTCTTCGTGAAGCCGTTTGAATATTCCACTTCCCTTACCACCCCATCTTTTCATATTTTTTTTTTTCCCTTTGGGAATATTTTTTACATAATAGGACAGAAAATTTAAAATCATTTTTGAAAAAAGGGTGGCATATACGGTCGTTGTTACGTTGTATCCCCGATTATAAGGCAAAATCTCATCCAGCCCTCAGAGCTGGGCGTGTGCCCAAAATACAGCACATTACCCCTTTGAACACCGCACTGACCGCGGAAAGAAACCACTCCCGGGGATCCCTATTCCCGGTGAGTTTTTCCCACCCCTTTAAGGAACTTAGGTGCACTCTTTTCCCATACCAAAGGGGTCTCGGCCAGGGAACAAACTATATGGGGGAAATTTCTCATATTTCAGACTTTTGGGGCTCCCTGAAGAGGAAAGCTGCCCCTCCTTCCTCCCTGGTGTATTGGAGATGGATCAGGCAAGGGATGCACATTTACCCACCCACCTGCTTCCCGCTTACGGGCTTGAAGGGGATACCATCGGGACGCTTCGGCGCCATCAGGTCTGCAAAGCTGGGGGGGCTCCCTTACTGCGGGGACCGGCTGTTGTGAGGCTCCTCTTGATAATGTTTTTAACCCCTCATGCTTGAAATCTTTTCCCTGGGATTTACGGCCCCACGACCATGGTACCCAATTTTCCCCGCTGCTTCACTGCCACAAACACCTGGTTGGGCGAGAATGGGGGCGGCAATCGGGGGAACACCGATCGATGGTTAGGGGTCGAGGCGTGTCCCAAAGGCGGGGGTTTGGGAAACAATCAAAGAAAGCCCCTGCATGAGGGCTCTCCTGCCAGGGGGGCGGCCTATCCTTCTCTGACCCACTCTGAAGCATTTTTTGAGCTATATTTTCCACACTGGACCTCCCGTGTTTTTGTTTGTAGTTTTTGGGGGAAGGCGGGCGGGTTTTCAGAGCCTTTTTAATTACCCAATCATGCTTCGTCAATGAATTTTTGGGTTCTACCCAATCTGCCCCAAAGTTTCAGGGAGAACGCTGCTACAAGCTCTCTGGATGAAATCTGGGCAAAAAGCGGGTAGCGCAACTGTGATGACTTGGGGGCCCCAATGCCTCCTAGTCTGACTAAAACTACTTGGTTCCACTCCCGTCTTCTAGAAAAGGGTTTTAAGTACTTTCTAAAAATCGCCTCGGGATACTGTCATATTCGTCAGTATGGGGTTTATCAATGAAGGTGCTATATATATTTTTTTCCGCCGCTCGCTACTCCACCACCCCACCCCCCATGCATCCTCTGTCCCCCAAACCCCCCCCCACAGCTGGCCCTCCCACCCCCCCCGATATCAGCAATGCACAAGTAGTCGGGGGGTTCCCCAGGAATCTTCACGACAAGCCAAAGCCTCGTTCACGAGGCATCTGCCGTGTGCTACGGAATGTCACTCAATCAATCAACTGCAACATCCGGCCCAAAATGGGTGTCGGGCTCCAGGGGCCCCAAAATGAAAAACAACCAACACCCCCCCCAGCAGACAGACGACAGCTACCTACTTCACCTCTCAGAGACCTCAATCGCAATCAAATTAACCCCACCAGACTCGACACACACCCCCAAAGCACTCGCCCTCAGCTGCTAAAAATTTTCACTGCCCTTCTGAAAAAGCAACGATGCCCCTTCAAACAAAAATCCTAGCACAACTTGCTCTTTTTGGCAATGCCTTTTTGGGGCTGTCCCACCAAGGGGGACAAGTCACTAGTAACACATTTATTAGGGCAAAAATGCTTTCCCCAAAGGGGATGCCAACCTCCCCCGTCCCCCCCTTAGGGACAAACACCCCCGGCAATTCCCCAACAACGGGACGCCCGACCCTAAAAAATCGGGCCCCAAAATTTAGCAAAAAAATAAAAGGGGGGGAATACATTGGAGCTCTGAGGCTTATAACCATGAGGATACCATCGTTTCCCAAGGACGTCAGCAGGGCCCAGCTCAAAGGGACAAACATCCACCCAGGCCCCTCCCCAACATTGACCCCCCTGACTTGCAGCAGGCGAAGAACACAACCTTACAGGATCTATGTGTTAAAGCGCTATGTCATTTTCACAGGATTCAGAGGGGGTTTCACCGGTTTAAGGCCTCAGCACTTAAACAAATACCATCCAGCATTGTGGGTTTCAAGGGGCTGGCCCAAACTCCCCAAAATTTTCCAACTGGGGCCTGGCTGGCAGTACCCCAGAGGAAAATAAACCCCCTTTTTTTTGGGTGCCCCCACTGTGTGCCCTCCGGAAAAAGGATGGGGAATCGGGCCCTTGCAATGGTACACCTTTGGGTCCCTTTTTGCCAAGGCTGCGTAAGAAGGGTGAGCAAAGCGCTGCAATGCGAAACCAATTCAGCTGGTTTTCGGCGTTCAACATGGCTGTGAAGCAGTGCCCATCAGCACGATATATATCAAAAACATGTCCGAAAAAAACCTTTGTAAATGACTTTGCCAACGCTTTTCAACTCAGTCAGAAGGGGTGCGCTCCCAAGCATTTATGAAACTTCCCTTCCCTTTTTTTCCCTTCATAAACGTGTTTGTGTACTTCCCAAAATATTTTTGGGGGGCCATGAAATTGACTCATGTGAGGGCGTGCAACAGGGGGACCCACTCGCCCCCCCTTTTTATTCTGTTTGGGATCAAAGGAAGCAAAAGAAGCACTGTCCACCCAGCTCAAATCTGGTTCCTGGGTGATGGGACCCAGCTGGCACAACAGAATCTCTCCTAAGGGCATCATAAAATTTAAAAAAAAGGGGGAAAGCCGGCCTTTTTTTAAACCCCACCCCCCCAAAAGGAAAAAGTTTCTACCCAAACGACGATGATCCAGAAATTGACGCCGTTTTCCAGAGCACGAGCCATTGATCCACCCAAAAGCACTCCCCCTTGTGCCCTCTTTGGGGCCAATGCCATGATCTGATCCCAAAAAAAAAATCCAACCTCCGGGCGGGAAAGCAGGGGTGAAAGACACTGTCACACATGATGCCTTCCAAAAACTCACCCGGTGCCTGTCAAACCCAAAACTTGCCCACCTTCTGAGATGCTCCCCACTTCAGCATCCAAAACTCAAGGAATAAAATCTCTCCCCAAAGACCATGCTAGAAATGTTTGAATCTTCCCCCTTAAGAGGACATGGTTGCAAGCCCCTTCCGGCAGGCTTGGGGGGGTAGGAGTACCAGATCCCCCAATTGCTCAAAAAAGTTTTTCCCCCTCTTCCACACACCAAACGATTGATAAAAAAATTCTTCCTGAAACCTCATTGACTCAGCAGGAATACAGGGCCCTGCTATGCATGCCGTCCTGAAAAGGGAGACTTTGTGCTCCACACCAAAACCCCAGTGCACACTGGCTACAAAAAGTCCCAAGCTGGATGGGCCCCAAACGCTGAAAAGGGGCTTGCCAAATGCTCAGGGCTGCAACATAGATAGGGAACTGCCCATCTCCAGGGGTGAGCGCACATCTCTCCGGGACTCCTCCCAAACAGTTCCCATACGGGAAGAGAACGCACCTCACCCCCAACCCCCGTACTGCAGTGGCCTGCGCCTTGCGCCCCAATTAAACAATATATGTTATTTTTTGGGGGAAGCGCAACAAACCAAAATGGGGGCTACATGGTTTAACTGTTTTCCAAAAAACCCAAGGGCTGGCATGCAAGACAAATGAGGACAAAGACACATAAAGAAACCCTTTACACAGCTGGGTCCCAGCCAGAGGAGCCACGATCACAGACCAACAAACCCCCAACCCAGCAAAACCCCCCCGACGGATCACCATGTATCCTTGGGAAAAAGGGAAGCTCTGAGCAGGGGCATACTGTGTCCCCCACGGCTACACCACACCATCACAGTGTTTTATGACAGGGAGGAGCGTGACCACAGGGGGGATACAAATCACAAGTACAGGGCACAAGCCAACATACAATTTGTCCCAGTGGGACCAAAAAACCATGGGGTCATGGGAAAAAAAAGCCACACGTTTTTTCCTTTAAAAAATTGGGGTTTCCCGCTCATCGCACCACCAGGGCCCAAGGCACCATTTTCATTTCCAGCGCCTCGCGTAGCCTCCAAAAGGGGAAAAAAGCTTTCTGCAACTTGGGTCCGTCCGGCTTCGGGGGACCGGGAAAAATTTATGATCTTTAATACATTGTACCTTGTATTTATGTTTTTGTTTTTTTGTAAATGTATTCTGTTTTTTAATAAATGTTTTTCCCTAGAATATAAAAATAAGGGGGGGAGGAGAAGAAACTATTTAAATCCGGGGAAAAACCTTAGTTTTTCCCTGAGGTACTTTTTTGCTTTTCTAGGGTGAGGGGCCCCAGCCAGCATAAGTGGTACCTCCCCATAATATAAAAATATATATATATAATATATATTATATATATATAAATATATATATTTATTTATATTTAATTTAAATAAATATATATATATATATAAAATATAAAAATATATATATATATATTATAATATAAATAAAATATAATATATAAATAAAACAAAGAACTCTAAAAAGAAAAGGTAACAGAAGGATATAAGGGCAGACACACCTCTCTGTACCCCCAAAAAACACTTGACTTTTAAAATGATGTAGATAAGTAGTCTACCCACCCAAACCCACCTACGACATTATCACAAAAACGGTTTTTTGAGGGGTGGGATGAGGTGTGGTCTCGCCTTGAATGTCTCAGTTAACCTTTTTTTTTTTAGAGTTCTTTGATAATGTAGAAATCACAAGCCTAGGGGAATTTACTATTTTTTTACAGTTGCTCTTTGCATAAATATATAATATATATAATATTAAAATATATATTAATATAATATATATATAAATATATATATATATATATATATTATATTAAAAATTATTAAATTTTAAAAATTTTAATATTAATTAAAAATATATATATAAATATATATATATAAATATATATATATATATATATATATTTAAAAAAAAAGGAAAGCGTGTTTCAAAACCCTGGGGTACTAAAACTAGATATAGTTCAGCCATTAGCTACATAAAAATTCAAGCTCTCCTAATAACCACAGCCGCCTCGTCACTGAGTAAGAATGATTCAACTGCATTATAAACATAAAAGAAAACATGATACAAGACCCACAAGAAATCTCTGAGCACGGTCGTTAGGGCATGATAAGACTCTCCCTCTTGTACTTTTTGTCTTTCATCAATCATCCAAGAATTTTGTATAAGAAATCTCGAGCTCGAGCAATGAAACACTTCCTGGATGTTGCACAGCTTGACCTTAAGATATTTTGGGGGAACACCGAAGGGTTAATGTCACACGGTACGATGACTTTACAGAGAAGGGAAGTGCTTCGGCGAGACTGTGTAATTACTGAGTGTCTTAAGCAACGGGCAAAGCCTCAGGAAGTGAGGGGGGAAATCGTACAGAAAACAACAGAGAGAGCCTCATGGGAGTCTTTAACAACAGAGAGAGCCTTTGGAGTGCCTTAAGCAATGCAGAGAGTCATGGGAATGTCTTAAGCAATGCAGAGAGCCACGAGAGTGTCTTAATAGAGCATCGATGCATCTTAATAAATAAACAATTGATAAAGCCTTGGGGGTGTTTTAAGCAACCGAGAGAGCCTAGGGGGTTCATACCAGCCAGACACCTCTCCACTGAAATCTAGAAGTAATAATAAGAAATATGAATAAATGAAGGCAAATGAAAGAATGCTGCTTCATTCTCGAAAGATACACATACACACATTCACATACACGCACACACACACACACACACACACACACACACACACACACACACACACACACACACACACACACACACACACACACACACACAAAGACACTAGAGAGAGAGGGGTGAGTTGATTGCATTTTCTTGGACTGCAAGAAGGCCTTCGACACAGTTCCTCATAAGAGATTAGTGCAGAAACTAGAGGATCAGGCGCGTATAACAGGAAGGGCACTGCAATGGATCAGAGAATACCTGACAGGGAGGCAACTACGAATCATGGTACGGGATGAGGTACCAAAGTGGGCACCTGTGACGAGCGGGGTCCCACAGGGGTCTGTCCAAGTACCAGTGCTATATTTTTTATATGTGAATGACATGATGGAAGGGATAGACTCAGAAGTGTCCCTGTTCGCAGATGATGTGAAGTTAATGAGGAGAATTAAATCAGAGGAGGATCAGGCAGGACTTCAAAGAGACTTGGACAGGCTGGACACGTGGTCCAGCAACTGGCCTCTTGAATTCAACCCTGCCAAATGCAAAGTCATGAAGATCGGAGAAGGGCAAAGAAGACCGCAGACAGAGTATAGGCTAGGTTGCCAAATACTGCAAACCTCGCTCATGGAGAAAGGTCTTGGGATGACCATAACACCGAGCATGTCTCCGGAGGCACACATCAACCAGACAACTGCTGCATCATATGGGCGCCTGGCAAACCTGAGAAAAGCGTTCCGATACCTCAGTAAGGAATCGTTCAAGACACTGTACACTGTGTACATCAGGCCCATACTGGAGTATGCAGCACCAGTTGGGAACCCACAACTGGTCAAGCACGTCAAGAAATTAGAGAAAGTGCAAAGGTTTGCAACAAGACTAGTTCTGTAACTCAGGCGTATGTCCTACGAAGAAAGGTTGAGAGAAATCGGACTGTCGACACTGGAGGACAGGAGGGTCAGAGGAGACATGATAACGACATACAAAATACTGCGTGAAATAGATAAGGTGGACAGAGACAGGTTGTTCCAAAGAGGGGACACAGAAACAAGGGGTCGCAACTAGAAGCTGAAGACTTAGACGAGTCACCGGGATGTTAGGAAGTATTTCTTCAGTCATAGAGTCGTCAGGAAGTGGAATAGCCTAGCAAGTGATGTAGTGGAGGCAGAAACCATACATAGCTTTAAGACGAGGTATGACAAAGCTCAGGAATCAGAGAGAGAGAGAGAGAGAGAGAGGACGTAGTAGCAATCAGTGAAGAGGCGGGGCCAGGAGCTGAGTCTCGACCCCTGCAACCACAAACAAAGATATTACAGAAGTAGCATCGGTAATGGCTACATCAAACACAGACAACAGGTCTGAAGGAAGCATGGAAACTAAACTGTATGCAGAGGTCCTGTCAAACCCACATGGGGCCAAAACAAAGACAGGGAGCACACTAGGACGGAATGAGAGGTTGGAAGACATTGAAGGAACTAGGACATGTGCAAGGACCTTACCAGATACCTGTGGGGGCCAGGAACAGGTGAGCAGGAAGGATAAACCAAGAAGCATAGGGGCCATAACTAGGGAAGGGACTGAAGGAAGGAACACTCCACGGGAAGGAACTAAAACACATCAGAGGATGCAATGGGAGTCACAGTGGGAGGTGGAAAGGGAGAGATACGCGTTTGTTTATGGGCTAGACGAAGCTAAAGGGGAAACTTATGATGAAAGAAAGCAGGAGGAGAAAAAAGCGATTGAAGATTCATGAAAGTGATAGGGGGGGGGGCCCTGCCCCAGGTGGAAAATTTTCGGAGAATTGGGGGGTTTTCCAAAGAAAAGGAATCGGCCCCCAAAAGAATTTTTAAAGGTAGAATAACCCAAAACCATGTTTCCTGCGGGAAAAAAGCCGGCTGAGAGGCAAGCAGGATTTTCCGGAGTGTGTCCCTTTCGATCGAAAACAGAACAAAGGATAAAAAGGAAGACAATAAAAAGAGAGGTTCAAAAACAAAGGAGAAATGGGAGGAAAGGGAAAAAAGGAGAGCAGAAAAACCCGGATCAAAGGGGAAGGAAAAAGCCCACCCCCCAAAAAAACACCTCAAAAGGACTCCAGCCAGGGCACCCCCAAGGAAAACTGAAAAACCCAAAAACCAACTGCTGATCATTTTTGGGTTTCCCCTTACTAGGGGGATGGACAAGACTCATTAGAGAACATACAGGAAGAATGACTAAAATGTTTTAAACTGTGAAAGGAACCCCCCGTTAAAAGATAAAATTAAAGCCTTAAATCTCCACCCCTTGGAAGGCGTAGAATGGGGGGGAGATATACGAAGTGAAAAGTGGGGGGACAGGCAAAAAAAAAAAAACCAAGGGAGATATTAATAAAAAAAAACTGGGGGTTTTTCGCCCCAAATGTAAAACCAGAAAAAAATGGATATAATTTTGGATAAATTTAATTTAGAAAGGACATGGGGAAAGTACTGGTTTTTAACAGAGTTGTGGGAAGAGGGAACAGTCTTCCCAGTGGGGTAAGGGGGCTAGGCCCTTTGGGTAGTTTTAAGAAGAGACTGGAATTTTCGGGGTGGGAGGGGCTGGTTTGAGGGTTGTCAGGGGGTTTAGGGGGAATTTTTTTTCCCGGGGTAGCTTTAGGTAGATTTTCTTTTTTGGATAAGGATCCCCTCGTATGGGCCAGTACCCCCTTTTGCAGTGTTATCATTTTTATGTTCTTATGTTTTTAAAACCATCACACCCCGATCCCTCTTTTTCCACCCCCGCACCCATTTAACAGTATTAGATCAGGGGTTAAAAGGTTTTGGTACACAAATGCAGAGGGAAATTAACGAATAAACTGAGGAATGGCAAGAAAAAAATAAATTTGGAAGTCCCCAGACATCATGGGCAGTTCCCAAAAAACAAAACTCACGGGGGCCCAAAAAACAGTTTGCAATCTTCCCCACCAGGATCCCAATCTTGGGGAAAAGATAGAAGGGGTAGGGGGGGAGGTGGGGTTCTTGCTCGAAAAAAAACAGAGGGAAATTCGGGGAAAATGGAAGGCAAGATGAGAGGGGAGAAAGAGACTCATAGTATTAAAATTCATCTAGGGAAACAAGGTGGTCATTTGCAGGGGGATGTTAATCCACCACGAACTGCAGGGGGCCCAAAAAGAGGGGGAATATGAAGAGGCAACAGAGCAATGGGGGCCACTTGCTGGGGGGCAAAAAGACCCCCTCCAGCGGAGAAAAAGTTGGGGTTTATGGGTAAATTTCAACCAGGGGGAAATTTTTTACGGGGAAAAAATTTGGGAGAAACATGGGGGCCCCGAAACATGGAGACCCAAAGATTTTTTGGCCCGTGGTGTGGAAAACCTCTTGCCCCAAATTTTAAAGGAAAATACCAAAGTGAGAGGGGGGGGATGAACTAGAAGATTGGACCTTGTGTTCACCCTGGGCATTACAACTTTGGGCCCATCAAGTATGAGAGTCCCCTAGGAGCGCGCCCCTCGGGGTTCGGGTGCTTTGAATACATATTTAAGACCAAGGGGAGAGGAATAACAGGATTTGAAGGGAAAACCTGACTATAAAAAGGGGGACTACTTAGGGTTGAAGAATTCCTGCGGGAGGTCCAGGGGGACAGAAAAAGGCAGGAAAGCCAAAAATAAAATTTGGGGAAATATTTAACAAAAAAATGAAAGGGGGCAGGGAAAGGTTTATTCCCAAGGGCAACAGAAACAACGGGAAGCCCAGAACAGCCCTTGGTTTTTTACCCGAGGGTTGAAAGGGAGGCAAAAACAAAGTGCAATAGAGAAGGGAAAAAAGTAAAGAAGGCAGAGAACCCCACAAAAAATAGGGAGATCAGCCCCCCCCGAGACCCGGGGAAAATAAAGTATGCCGGGTTTAAGGAGGGGGCCCAGGGGACAAGTATAAAAGGGACATAGCATCGAAAATTTCAAAAAATAAACCCGAAACTGTTGTATACCCCCTCGGGAGAAAGCAAAGTCAAAGCCCAGGTGTTTCCGTTTAAAAGGAAAAAGGGTGGAGAATCACAAAAATGATCGGAGATGTAGGAGCTGAACAGGAGATTTAAGGAATTTTTTTAAACGTAAAAACGGAAGGGCTGTGGGAAGACGTACTAAAGGGGAAACATAAAAGGGGGAAATAAAACCAACAAGTGTTGATGACATACGAAAAACTGGGAGGAGGGAAAAGCTCCTAATGACCTTGAAAACCACAAAGGCATGGGCCCGGACAATATCCCCCCAAAGGGTCCTTAGAAAGGAGCAGAGATCGGTGCGTGCCTCAAAACCACAATCTTCCACATCCCTTGAAACTGGGCAAAATTTCCTGAGAAATGGAAGACAGGGTAAGTATTCCCCCCTTTTTAAGAAAGGAAACAGGAAAAATTGGGGGGGTAAAAAACAGGCCTGTGTCTCTGACATGTTTTGTTTTGGGGAAAGTCAAAGGAGAAGATAATCAGGAGGGAGTGGTCGAACACCTGGGAAAGGGAAAAAGATTAAAAAATGAAAACCCGCAGGGGTTTTATGGGAAAGGGAAAAACTTGTATCAAAAACCCCTTGGGGTTTTTTTGGGCAA
>NC_069399.1:94507372-94532372 GCF_026875155.1 Cherax quadricarinatus | reverse complement strand
CAGCTTCCACCCAACCCACAACCATAGAATCCCACAGTATGCTACCAGGTCTCCCACCCCCACAGGCCCCCAAACCAGTGTTGGAAAGGAAACTGAAGGTATGGTACACAAATGCTGATGGAATAACAAACAAGTGGGAGGAGTGGCACGAAAGAGTCAAAGAGGCATCACCAGACATCATAGCGATCACAGAAACCAAGCTTACAGGTATGATAACAGATGCCATCTTTCCAGTGGGATACCAGATCCTGAGAAAAGACAGAAGGAACAGGGGGAGGGAGGAATGGCATTGCTGATCAAACACCGATGGAATTTTGATGAGCAGGAGAGAGGAGACAGCGGAGAAGAAAGTGATTACATAGCGGGAACGCTTCACTCTGGAGGTCCCAAGGTGATAATTGCAGTGATGTATAACCCACCACAGAACAGCAGGAGGCCAAGGCAAGAGTATGACGAGAGCTACACTGGCTACAGTGGCCAGAAGAGCTCATGCATGCAGGGCAAAGCTCCTGATCATGGGCGACTTTAACCACAAGGAGATCGAATGGGAGAACCTGGAGCCACATGGGGGCCAAGATACATGGAGGGCTAAGATGATGGAGGTGGTACTGGAAAACTTCATGTACCAACACGTAAGGGACACTACAAGAGAGAGAGGAGAGGATGAACCAGCAAGACTGGACTTAGTATTCACCTTGAGTAGTGCAGATATTGAGGACATCACATATGAGAGACCCCTTGGGGCCAGTGATCACGTGGTTTTGAGCTTCGAATACACAGTAGAGCTACAAGTGGAGGAGGAAGCAGGAAGGCCAGGACAAATGAAACCAAACTACAGGAAAGGGGACTACACAGGAATGAGGAACTTCCTGAATGAGGTTCAGTGGGACAGAGAACTGGCAGGGAAGCCAGTTAATGAGATGATGGAATATGTAGCAACAATGTGCAAGGAGGCTGAGGAGAGGTTTGTACCCAAAGGTAACAGGAATAATAAAAAAGCCAGGATGAGCCCATGGTTCACCCAAAGATGCAAGGAGGCAAAAACCAAGTGTGCTAGGGAATGGAAGAAATATAGAAGGCAAAGGACCCAGGAGAATAAGGAGAGCAGTCGTAGAGCCAGAAACGAATATGCACAGATAAGAAGGGAGGCCCAACGTCAATATGAAAACGACATAGCAGCAAAAGCCAAATCTGACCCGAAGCTGTTATACAGCCACATCAGGAAGAAAACAACCGTCAAGGACAGGTAATCAGGCTAAGGAAGGAAGGAGGAGAGACAACAAGAAATGACCGTGAAGTATGTGAGGAACTCAACAAGAGATTCAAAGAAGTGTTCACAGAGGAGAGAGAAGGGGCTCCAGAAAGATGGAGAGGTGGGGGTACACCACCATGTGCTGGACACAGTACACAAAACCGAGGAAGAAGTGAAGAGGCTTCTGAGTGAGCTAGATACCTCAAAGGCAATGGGGCCAGATAACATCTCTCCATGGTTCCTGAGAGAGGGAGCAGAGGCGCTATGTGTACCCCTAACAACAATATTCAATACATCTATCGAAACAGGGAGATTGCCTGAGGCATGGAAGACAGAAAATGTAGTCCCAATCTTTAAAAAAGGAGACAGACATGAAGCACTAAACTACAGACCAGTGTCACTGACATGCATAGCATGCAAAATCATGGAAAAGATTGTCAGGAGAAGAATGGTGGAACATCTAGAAAGGAATGATCTCATCACCAGCAGCCAACATGGTTTCAGAGACGGGAAATCCTGTGTCAAAAACCTACTGGAGTTCTATGACAAGAGAGAGAGGGGTGGGTGGATTGCATTTTCTTGGACTGCAAGAAGGCGTTTGACACAGTACCACACAAGAGATTAGTGCAAAAACTGGAGGACCAAGCAGGGATAACAGGGAAGGCACTGCAATGGATCAGGGAATACTTGTCAGGAAGACAGCAGCGAGTAATGGTACGTGGCGAGGTGTCAGAGTGGGCACCTGCGACCAGCGGGGTCCCACAGGGGTCAGTCCTAGGACCAGTGCTGTTTCTGGTATTTGTGAACGACATGACGGAAGGAATAAACTCCGAGGTGTCCCTGTTTGCAGAAGACGTGAAGTTGATGAGAAGAGTTCATTCGATCGAAGACCAGTCGGAAATACTAAGGGATCTGGACAGGCTGCAGACCTGGTCCAGCAATTGGCTCCTGGAGTTCAATCCCACCAAGTGCAAAGTCATGAGGATTGGGGAAGGGCAAACAAGACCGCAGACGGAGTACAGTCTAGGGGGCCAGAGACTACAAACGATCTTGGGGTGAGTATAACACCAGTCACATCTCCTGAAGCGCACATCAACCAAATAACGGCTGCAGCATATGGGCGCCTGGCAAACCTCAGAACAGCATTCCGACATCTTAATAAGAAATCGTTCAGGACCCTGTACACCGTGTACGTTAGGCCCATATTGGAGTATGCGGCACCAGTTTGGAACCCACACCTAGCCAAGCATGTAAAGAAACTAGAGAAAGTGCAAAGGTTTGCAACAAGACTAGTCCCAGAGTTAAGAGGTATGTCCTATGAGGAGAGGTTAAGGGAAATCAACCTGACGACACTGGAGGACAGGAGAGATAGGGGGGACATGATAACGACTTACAAAATACTGAGAGGAATTGACAAGGTGGACAAAGACAGGATGTTCCAGAGATTGGACACAGTAACAAGGGGACGCAGTTGGAAGCTGAAGACACAGATGAATCACAGGGATGTTAGGAAGTATTTCTTCAGCCACAGAATAGTCAGTAAGTGGAATAGTTTGGGAAGTGATGTAGTGGAGGCAGGATCCATACATAGCTTTAAGCAGAGGTATGCTAAAGCTCACGGCTCAGGGAGAGTGACCTAGTAGCGATCAGTGAAGAGGCGGGGCCAGGAGCTCGGACTCGGCCCCCGCAACCTCAACTAGGTGAGTACACACACACACACACACACACACCACACACACACCACACACACACACACCACACAAATACACACACACACACACCACACACCACACACACACACACACACACACACACACACACACACACACACACACACACACACGACTGTCCAATCAGCCCCACACACTAAAGCGATGTGAAGGACACAGACAACAGAAACACATTATTAAATCACATGCACAAAGATTGAGAGAGGAATGCCTTAGGCCTAAGTATGGGTTAAGCTGGCATTGCCACATCCCAATACCAAAAATTCAAGCAGAAAACACACCCAAGCCCAGGATAACAAAACGAGGTTGAGTTATGAATCCAGGATATAGAGCATACAAGGACAGAGGAATAGGAATACAGGTTCAGTCGAATACAGAAGAAGAGAATAAAGAAAGAAATCCCAGATATGGGGTAGGCCAGTATGGGTTACGTATGCACATCTGAGCGACAGCAGTAGGTGGCCCAAGGATAAAGAAAGTGGGAGTTAGGTCAGTGAAGGATACAGGGAGAGTTATGCGCATATAGTGAGTTAGCCGATGGCACTTAGATGAGGGAGAAGTGGCCGGAAGGTGAGTGTCAAGTACAGGACAGTTATGCCTTTAGTTCCGTCAAAGGGAGAAGTCCGAATCATGTGTAACATTTTGCCTAGAAGAGGAGTAGAAAGTGAATGAATGTCTAGGCCAAGCGGTGGAAATTGCTGGCCAGACAAGTACTTCAAAGACCTGGAAATATTATCGTTTGACAACTGGAATAATTTGTATGGTAAACATGCAAGGGACGGGGTGCATGTTACTGGAACAGGGGTGGTAGCGTTACCTTGCTCAGTCGATGGGGATGTTGCAAAGTTGTATACGACTAACCTGATGGAATACAGAGGTACGGGTGTGTGGAGAAAAGAAAGTTGCAGCAATAGGAACGGAAGAAACAAGAATTGCCAGGGTATTTTAGGGAAAAGGGCAGAAAACATAATGGCCCACAAAATATTTACTGTTTAACGTAAAGAAATTGGTCTATAAATAAAGAGATACAGTGGAGAGGGGAGAGATATCAACTCCATCAATATCATCTATATAAATAGTCTTAGCGCAAGAAATAAAGCAGGAGAATTAAGACTAATTGCATGTGCAAGAACCAGATCTGTTGCAATAACCGAGATCTGATTCCATTTTCAAAATAGGAAAGTTGGCGGAGTTGGAATGTATGTTAGGGGAAATCTAAACTGTCACCAGAAAAGATGACAGTTGTGAATAGCTAATCATAGATATCATCTACAGATCCCCAAACCTAGATAGTGACCAAGGTGCGCTTTTATGGGACGAAATTGCTAAGGCAGCTTGATACGAAAATATAGTTTTAATGAGAAATTTTGATTTTAGCCAAATAGACGGGAACAATTTCACTGGGAACGAAGAGTCCAGCTACTTTGTAGAAAAAGTCCAGGAGTTTTTTTTAATTAAATGTGATGAAATGAACTTGCTTGACTTAGGTTTAGCAAACAAAGAATCTCTTGAGGATAATGAAGAAGGTGAAGACAGTTATAACAAATCACTTAAGAATCAATATTTCATAAAATTATTTTAATAATGATGACAGACGATATTCTAGATTAGAGACACTAACATTCTTCAGTATTCTGCCAAGGAGGGTTGTTGAAAATAAATGCTTGTCCAGAGCAAATGGTGTTAATTACTGGCTGGATTGTGTAAGCACAATACAGTACTATTTATTTATATATGAGATCACTTGTGTGGCACAAATGACTTGTATGCCAGGAAAGAGGCTCATTTATCTAGGGAAGATTCGTATGCATTGGTTAGTTCAGTAGAAGGAGTTGTTGTGGTCCATCGGTCTTTAAATTATAAATAATTAGAGGAATCAGTGTTTATAGGAAAGGAATGGACTGGGATGCTAGGTGTTTTATTTTATTTTAAATCTACTTAATGGTAATGACAACAAAAACGATGGAGAGGCAAAGATAAACAGGGAGAAGATACACAAGAAAATATTTATTAGCATTTATTATAAAAACAGTCGTAAAACTAGTAACAAGATAAATGAGTTAAGTTTGGTTCCGTTTTCAGGAAACTTAACTGACTCATTATATAAACAGAAGAGAATGAACGTGCCCACTGAGCACCACATTTAGAGGATTAAATCATTCTGCAAACAGAACTAACGGAAAGGGGAGGCAGGGTGGCACGATATGCAGAAATGTGAATTTCTGCATAAAACCAAACATAAAAGCCGAAGGAAGAGACACAGAAACTGTCAGCGGAGAATTTTTAGAAGGACATGAATAGCCGATTTTAAGTGAGATATACCGATCCCCAACTTAGACAACGACGGAGAGAGACTTCTTGAAATTGTTAGAAATTTAAAACAATATAACACAGTAACAGTAGAGTTTTTAAATTTTAGTCAAAATGGTTGAACTTTTTTTTTTTTGATAGGAAATTTAGAGTCCGACCACTTCCTAGTTCAGAACTGCTATTTGAAGCAGTTTATAGCAAAGAGAATAACCTGCTTGTTGTGGTTTGTCAAACGAGGCCATCCTTGTAAATAATCTAGAGATCATTGACGAGCTCCGCGCAAATGATGACATATCTATTACCTTTAATATTACCTGGGAGTATGATAATACTCCCAGGTAATATTAATAACACTCCCAGGTAATATTAATAACACTCCCAGGTAATATTAATAATACTCCCAGGCAATATTAATAACACTTCCAGGTAATATTAATAACACTCCCAGATATGTATCCTGCAGATTATAAGATTATCATGCAGATTATAAGATTATCATGCAAGTGACTAAGTTCAAGGAGATCTTGCTTATAATAACGTAAGACACTGTCTTAATAATGTACAATGTAGATGGAGAGAAAAGGAAAAGGAAGGCTAAACGAGACAGTGAAATTAATAAGAACGTATTTCTCACTGGCAATATGCGACGAAGCCTACAGATCAGCCTTGGTTTGGCTTTCGTTGTAGAGAGGCTGCTACTGCATGGCGAAGGTATAAGAGACATCCTACCACCTATGACAGGAACTTGCACACCAAGCCTGTAGGCATATGGGTGACGTTCAAAAGTGTGCCATCGCTAAATGGGAGGTGGACACAAAGAAAGCTAGTAACAGATAGAATAGGCTCCAAAACCTGGTGGTCCCTGGTCAAGGAGAGACAAGGTTATCTGCCTGATGAACTCATTCTACCTCTAAATCGACAGGATGGGACCACCTCTACTAGTAGTCAAGAGAAAGCGGACCTCTTTGCCGAACACTGCTACCAAATTGCAAGTTCCTGATTCAGCAAGGGTCCCTCCTTGGCTAGCTGCAAGAACTGTGTCAAAACTTCTTAAATCGCTTGACCAAGAAAAGGCTGTGGGCCCAGACAAGTTGAGCCCAAGATTGCTGAGAAGCTGTGCAGACCAGTTAACAGCACCTCTAACTAGCATCTTTCAGCACTGTCTAGTACAGTGTAAATGGCCTTCTCTGTGGAAAGAGGCAAATGTAGTCCCTGTTCACAAAAAGAAGAGCAGAGCAAAAATCAGCAACTACAGACCAGTGTCACTGCTGTCAATCACTAGGAAGATCCTTGAGACAATAATCTCAAGACAAATGACTGAGTTTTTTGACTACCACTCACTATTTTGCGACCGTCAGTATGGTTTCAGGAAAGGTTACTCTGCTGCTGATCTGCTGTTAAACCTCTCCACTAAGTGGCACCAGTCACTGGATGAATCCAAAGTCAGCTGTGTGGTAGCACTGGACATTGCTGGTGCTTTCGACCGGGTGTGGCATCAGGACCTCTTAGAAGAACTGCAAACTCTGGAAATTGCAGGGTCTACGCTGTGTCTCCTCAGTGATTACTCTCATGTTAGATCTCTAAGGGTAGTTCTCAATGGAACAGAATCAGCAAGACATCCTATTGGGGCAAGTGCTCCACAAGGAAGTGTGCTGGGACCATTGTTATGGAATGTCTACTTCAATGACCTTTTTCATCTCATCCCAGAATCCCATGCATATGCAGACGACTGTACACTGACATTCACTCATCCAAGAGAAGAAATTCCAGCTGCTCTAAGCTACATCAATCACCAGTTAAGAGCTATATCAGCTTGGGGAAATAGATGGCAAGCAACATTTGCCCCTGAGAAAACATTTGATGATGATCTCTAGGCACCATGATGGTAATGCCGGTGCAGTAATAAGGATGAATGGGAGAGTGGTGGCACATGGGGAAGAAGTTGATATCCTTGGGGTGAAATTTGACTCCAAACTGACCATGAAGAACCACGTTGTAAATCTTGCAAACATGACAGCCAGGAAGCTTACAGCCTTTCGCCGTATCTCACATCTGCTTGACAGCAGGGGTTGCAAGATTCTGTACTAGGCACAAGTACGTTCACGCCTTGAGTATGCTCCACTTTCTTGGTTTGCCTGCCTCCCCTCTCATCTGCGACTGCTTGACATTATTATTATTATAATCAAGGGGAAGTGCTAAACCCGTAGGATTATACAGCGCCTGGGGGGGGGAATGTGGAAGGCATTCAGGCTTAATTCGGGGAACTGGAGCACAGATCCAATTCCCTAAATCAAGAGCCCCTCACCAACATCAAGAAACCTTTCCTGGGGGGTGCGACTGCTTGACAGAGTAGAGAACAGAGCAAGACGTCTCATCTCTCGCCTGGACCAATCTTGGATAGATCTGTCATTTCAGCAGAGCCTTCAACACAGGAGGGATGTGGGTGGCCTTACTGTTATGTACAAGGCCAATATTGTCAAAGCACCACACTTGGATCCACTTCCAGAACAGCTTGAAACATCACTTTATCTGAGATCATTTATCCCCAGGATGACTCGAGTCTGGAACACATTCGTACAGCATAATGATGTCAATGAGATAAAGTCAGTTGATCAGATGAAAATGCTGGCCCACAGATGGCTCCAACTTCATCCTATTCTCTACTTGTATGTCTCATAACAATAAAAATGCTTTCAAATGAGCTGATGTAGGTAACAGCTCTTAGCTTGCCAATAATGTTAAGAATCCTTAACCTGCAAATAGCTTGTCAATAAAGCTAGGGATCCTTCCTAACCTTGTCCAGCCCTGTGTAAAAAAATAGAAAGGATTCTTTCAAGTGTACTAAATTGTGATCAGGGAAAAAAATAGGCCCATTTCAAACTAGGCCTGGACAGCTTCCTGTAAATGAACAAGAATTGTGAGGACAATGGGAATGAACTATGTTCATGTATAACAGATATTCCTTGTTAGTCTTCACACAAGTAGACGTAAATGATATTCCAGCAACTAATAAATTACTGAAGACCTGAAAACATAAGACAAGCAAACAAACAAACAGGCAGAATAACGGACAGAGGAGGGAGGGAGGGAGGGATGGATGGAGGGAGGGAGGGAGGGAGGGAGGGAGGGAGGGGGGAGGGAGGGAGGGAGGGAGGGAGGGAGGGAGGGTGTGAGGCAAATATAATATTCTTAGCTCGATTTAAGGTCCATTTTTATAAGTGTTTAATAAATAGCGTCACACGTCTGCCATCAAGACGGGGCAATGAGCTCGAATAACAGCCAAAGAGAATCTCCGCTGTTTACCGACGCTAGGTTGTAATTGGCGAAGACAAACTAGAGGAAAGTGATGGCTTGTGTTCAGAGAGTGCACCCAGCTGAAGCATCCAGCCGAAGCTCCCAGCTGAAGCACCCAGCTGAAGCACCCAGCTGAAGTGCCCAACTGAAACACTCAGCTGAAGCACCCAGCTAAAGCACCCAGCTGAAGCACCCAGCTGAAGTGCCCAACTGAAACACTCAGCTGAAGCACCCAGGTGAAACTCCTAGCAGAAGCACCCAGCTGAAACACCCAGCCGAAGTACACAGCTGAAGCATCCAGCTGAAGCACCCAGCTGAAGCACTCAGCTGAAGCACCCAGCTGAAGCACCCAGCTGAAGCTCTATGCCGAAACACCCAGCAGAAGCACTCAGCTGTAGCACCCAGCTGAAGCGCTCAGCTGAAGCACCCAGCTGAAACACTCAGCTGACGCACCCAGCTGAAGCTCCAGGCTGAAGCACCCAGCTGAAGCTCTATGCTGAAGCACCCAGTTGAAGCTCTAGGCTGAAGGACCCAACTGAAGCACTAAGCTGAAGTACCCAGCTGAAGCACTCAGCTGTAGCACCCAGCTGAATCGCTCAGCTGAAGCACCCAGCTGAAACACTCAGCTGACGCACCCAGCTGAAGCTCCAGGCTGAAGCACCCAGCTGAAGCTCTATGCTGAAGCACCCAGTTGAAGCTCTAGGCTGAAGGACCCAACTGAAGCACTAAGCTGAAGTATCCAGCTGAAGCACTCAGCTGAAGAACACAGCTGAAGCACCCAGCTGAAGCATCCAGCTGAAGCTTCAGGCTGAAGCACCCAGCTGAAGCTCCAGGCTGAAGCACCCAGCTGAAGCTCCAGGCTGAAGCACCCAGTTGAAGCACTCAGCGGAAGCACTCAGCTGAAGCACCCAGCTGAAGCACCCAGCTGAAGCTCTAGGGTAAAGCACCCAGCTGAAGCTCTAGGCTGAAGCACCCAGCTGAAGGTCTAGGCTGAAGCACCCAGCTGAAGCTCCAGGCTGTAGCACCCAGGTAAAGCTCCAGGCTGAAGCACCCAGCTGAAGCACCCAGCTGAAACACCCAGCAGAAGCACCCAGCTAAAGCACCCAGCTGAAGCACCCAGCTGAAGTATTCAGCTGAAGCACTCAGCTGAAGCACCCACGTGAAGCACCTAGCAGAAGCACCCAGCTGAAGCACCCAGCTGAAGCACCCAGTTGAAGAACTCAGCTGAAGCACCCAGCTGAAGCATCCAGCAGTAGCACTCAGCTGAAGCACCCAGCTGAAGCACCCAGCTGAAGCTCTAGGCTGAAACACCCAGCAGAAGCACTCAGCTGTAGCACCCAGCTGAAGCACTCAGCTGAAGCACCCAGCTGAAACACTCAGCTGAAGCATCCAGCTGAAGCTCCAGGCTGAAGCAGCCAGCTGAAGTACCCAGCTGAAGCACTCAGCTGAAGCACCCAGGTGAAACACCTAGCAGAAGCACCCAGCTGAAGCACCCAGCTGAAGCACCCATCTGAAGAACTCAGCTGAAGCACCTTGCTAAATCACCCAGCTGAAGCACCCAGCTGAAGCACCCAGCTGAAGCTCTAGGCCGAAACACCCATCAGAAGCACTCAGCTGTAGCACCCAGCTGAAGCAGTCAGCTGAAGAACCCGGCTGAAACACTCAGCTGAAGCACCCAGTTGAAGCTCCAGGCTGAAGCACCCAGCTGAAACTCCAGGCTGAAGCACCCAGCTGAAGCACCCGGCTGAAGATCTAGGCTGAAACACCCAGCAGAAGCACTCAGCTGAAGCACCCAGTTGAAGCACTTAGCTGAAGCACCCAGTTAAAACGCTCAGCTGAAGCACCCAGCTGAAGTTCCAGGCTGAAGCACCCAGCTAAAGCTCCAGGCTGAAGCACCCAGCTGAAGCTCCAGGCTGAAGCACCCAGCTGAAGCACCCAGCTGAAGCACCGAGCTGAAGCTCCCAACTGAAGCACCAGGCTGAATTACGCAGTGAGGCGGAGATATGATGGTATTCTTTAGAAAGGGATATAGAGAAGGAAGCGGAAGAGGGAATGAGAAAGGAAGATAAGTAAGAAAGCAGGAAAGGAGGGACAGAAGTAAACGTCGAAGGCAGGAAAATAGGAAGGAAGGAGGAAGGCAGGGAAGAAGGGAAAAAGAGAAAAAGTGGAAGGCAGGGAGTGAAAGAGAAAGTAAGTGAAGGAAGAAGGCAGAGAAGTTGAGAAAAGGAGGAAAGAAGGAAGAGCTGTAAAAGATGGAATTAAGGAAAAAAAAAGTAAGGGGTCAGGGTATATAAAAAGAAGGAAAGGGAAAGAAATAGAGAGAGGAATATGATGAAGAACAGAGGAAAGGAAACGACACATTCGTGTCTTGTTCAGAAGAACACGGTGGTGTCTTGTTCTGAAGAACACGGTGGTGTCTTGTTCTGAAGAACACGGTGGTATCTTGTTCTGAAGAACACGGTGGTATCTTGTTCTGAAGAACACGGTGGTATCTTGTTCTGAAGAACACGGTGGTGTCTTGTTCTGAAGAACACGGTTGTGTCTTGTTCTGAAGAACACGGTGGTATCTTGTTCTGAAGAACACGGTGGTATCTTGTTCTGAAGAACAGGGTGGTATCTTGTTCTGAAGAACACGGTGGTATCTTGTTCTGAAGAACACGGTGGTGTCTTGTTCTGAAGAACACGGTGGTGTCTTGTTCTTAAAACACGGTGGTGTCTTGTTCTGAAGAACACGGTGGTGTCTTGTTCTTAAGAACACGGTGGTGTCTTGTTCTGAAGAACACGGTGGTGTCTTGTTCTTAAGAACACGGTGGTGTCTTGTTCTGAAGAACACGGTGGTGTCTTGTTCTGAAGAACACGGTGGTGTCTTGTTCTGAAGAACACGGTGGTGTCTTGTTCTGAAGAACACGGTGGTGTCTTGTTTTAAAGAACACGGTGGTGTCTTGTTCTGAAGAACACGGTGGTGTCTTGTTCTGAAGAACACGGTGGTGTTTTGTTCTGAAGAACACGGTGGTGTCTTGTTCTGAAGAACACGGTGGTGTCTTGTTCTGAAGAACACGGTGGTGTCTTGTTCTGAAGAACACGGTGGTGTCTTGTTCTGAAGAAGACGGTGGTGTCTTGTTCTGAAGAACACGGTGGAGACTTGTTCTGAAGAACACGGTGGTGTCTTGTTCTGAAGAACACGGTGGTGTCTTGTTCTGAAGAACACGGTGGTGTCTTGTTTTGAAGAACACGGTGGTGTCTTGTTTTGAAGAACACGGTGGAGTCTTGTTCTGAAGAACACGTTGGTGTCTTGTTCTTAAGAACACGGTGGTGTCTTGTTTTGAAGAACACGGTGGTGTCTTGTTCTGAAGAACACGGTGGTGTCTTGTTTTGAAGAACACGGTGGAGTCTTGTTTTGAAGAACACGGTGGTGTCTTGTTCTGAAGAACACGGTGGTGTCTTGTTTTGAAGAACACGGTGGTGTCTTGTTTTGAAGAACACGGTGGTGTCTTGTTCTGAAGAACACGGTGGTGTCTTGTTTTGAAGAACACGGTGGTGTCTTGTTCTGAAGAACACGGTGGTGTCTTGTTTTGAAGAACACGGTGGAGTCTTGTTCTGAAGAACACGTTGGTGTCTTGTTCTTAAGAATACGGTGGTGTCTTGTTCTGAAGAACACGGTGGTGTCTTGTTTTGAAGAACACGGTGGTGTCTTGTTCTGAAGAACACGGTGGTGTCTTGTTTTGAAGAACACGTTGGTGTCTTGTTTTGAAGAACACGTTGGTGTCTTGTTTTGAAGAACACGGTGGTGTCTTGTTTTGAAGAACACGGTGGTGTCTTGTTCTGAAGAACACGGTGGTGTCTTGTTCTGAAGAACACGTTGGTGTCTTGTTTTGAAGAACACGTTGGTGTCTTGTTTTGAAGAACACGGTGTTGTCTTGTTTTGAAGAACACGGTGGAGTCTTGTTCTGAAGAACACGTTGGTGTCTTGTTCTTAAGAACACGGTGGAGTATTGTTCTGAAGAACACGGTGGTGTCTTGTTCTTAAGAACACGGTGGTGTCTTGTTTTGAAGAACACGGTGGTGTCTTGTTCTTAAGAACACGGTGGTGTCTTGTTTTGAAGAACACGG
Source organism: Cherax quadricarinatus (assembly GCF_026875155.1). Taxonomy (NCBI): domain Eukaryota; kingdom Metazoa; phylum Arthropoda; class Malacostraca; order Decapoda; family Parastacidae; genus Cherax; species Cherax quadricarinatus. The sequence continues at coordinate 94,519,676 of NC_069399.1, read as the reverse complement.
TGGTGTCTTGTTCTGAAGAACACGGTGGTGTCTTGTTTTGAAGAACACGGTGATGTCTTGTTTTGAAGAACACGGTGGTGTCTTGTTCTGAAGAACACGGTGATGTCTTGTTCTGAAGAACACGGTGGTGTCGTGTGTTGAAGAACACGGTGGTGTCTTGTTCTTAAGAACACGTTGGTGTCTTGTTCTGAAGAACACGGTGGTGTCTTGTTTTGAAGAACACGGTGGTGTCTTGTTTTGAAGAACACGGTGGTGTCTTGTTTTGAAGAACACGGTGATGTCTTGTTTTGAAGAACACGGTGGTGTCTTGTTTTGGAGAACACGGTGGTGTCTTGTTTTGAAGAACACGGTGGTGTCTTGTTTTGAAGAACACGGTGGTGTCTTGTTCTTAAGAACACGGTGGTGTCTTGTTTTGAAGAACACGTTGGTGTCTTGTTTTGAAGAACACGGTGGTGTCTTGTTTTGAAGAACACGGTGGTGTCTTGTTCTTAAGAACACGGTGGTGTCTTGTTTTGAAGAACACGGTGGTGTCTTGTTTTGAAGAACACGTTGGTGTCATGTTTTGAAGAACACGTTGGTGTCTTGTTCTGAAGAACACGGTGGTGTCTTGTTTTGAAGAACACGTTGCTGTCTTGTTTTGAAGAACACGTTGGTGTCTTGTTTTGAAGAACACGGTGGTGTCTTGTTCTGAAGAACACGTTGGTGTCTTGTTTTGAAGAACACGGTGGTGTCTTGTTTTGAAGAACACGGTGGAGTCTTGTTCTGAAGAACACGTTGGTGTCTTGTTCTTAAGAACACGTTGGTGTCTTGTTCTGAAGAACACGGTGGTGTCTTGTTTTGAAGAACACGTTGGTGTCTTGTTTTGAAGAACACGTTGGTGTCTTGTTCTGAAGAACACGTTGGTGTCTTGTTCTGAAGAACACGTTGGTGTCTTGTTCTTAAGAACACGTTGGTGTCTTGTTTTGAAGAACACGTTGGTGTCTTGTTTTGAAGAACACGGTGGTGTCTTGTTTTGAAGAACACGGTGGTGTCTTGTTTTGAAGAACACGTTGGTGTCTTGTTTTGAAGAACACGTTGGTGTCTTGTTCTGAAGAACACGTTGGTGTCTTGTTCTGAAGAACACGTTGGTGTCTTGTTTTGAAGAACACGGTGATGTCTTGTTCTTAAGAACACGTTGGTGTCTTGTTCTGAAGAACACGGTGGTGTCTTGTTTTGAAGAACACGGTGGTGTCTTGTTCTGAAGAACACGGTGGTGTCTTGTTTTGAAGAACACGGTGGTGTCTTGTTTTGAAGAACACGGTGATGTCTTGTTCTGAAGAACACGGTGGTGTCTTGTTTTGAAGAACACGGTGGTGTCTTGTTTTGAAGAACACGGTGATGTCTTGTTCTGAAGAACACGGTGGTGTCTTGTTCTGAAGAACACGGTGGTGTCGTGTGTTGAAGAACACGGTGGTGTCTTGTTTTGAAGAACACGGTGATGTCTTGTTCTGAAGAACAATGTTGTGTCTTGTTTTGAAGAACACGGTGGAGTCTTGTTCTGAAGAACATGGTGGTGTCTTGTTTTAAAGAACACGGTGGAGTATTGCTCTGAAGAACACGGTGGTGTCTTGTTCTGAAGAACACGGTGGTGTCTTGTTCTGAAGAACACGGTGGTATCTTGGTCTGAAGAACATGGTTGTCTCTTGTTCTGAAGAACATGATGGTGTTTTGGTCTGAAGAACACGGTGGTCTCTTGTTCTGAAGAACATGATGGTATCTTGGTCTGAAGAACACGGTTGGTCTCTTGTTCCGAAGAACATTTTGGTGTCTTGGTCTGAAGATGATGGTATCTTGGTCTGAAATTCACTGCCTGAGTGTGCGTGAGAGACACAGCAACACGGTCATGCTGGGAAGCTTCTATACTGACACAAGTCTATTTCTTTCTAAACACTTCAAATATTAATTAATGATGATACCAAACATTGTTTCAAATCGTAATGACACGATTGCAAACAAATCATACCACGGGCGGGGTCAGAACCCGCGATCAGAGAGTCTTAAAACTCCTGACCGTCGCGTTAGCCACTAGGCCAGCTAGCCACAATAAGATTAATCCAACTATGTATATGTATGCACCGTAGGAAGGTTAGCATAGGCAACACTGTGACCACAAATGCAAGTTTTTACAGACGATCACGGGTTCTAACCTCACCCGTGGTATGGTTTGTTTACAGTCGTGTCATTACGATTTCGTGAGTCATGTTGACGGCTTTGAGGGGACTTGAGCTAGAGTTCGTCACGGCCACGCTAGCTGGAGATTCATCTGTGAAAACTTCCATTGTTTCAAAATTGACAGGAAATGATATATAATACAGACATACTAGTAGCACTTATGCTCCGCATGACACTAAAACAAAGAAATGGTCGCTGTAGCGCAATAACATTTGGATACACAAAAGGCCTAGGAACCAGGTCCCGAAAGGGTTTACAGGAATACATCTGGATTTATATATACAGTTCACTTACTTGTTGAAAGCAGATTTAGTGAAATTGCTTAACATGTTTGGTATCTTATTTTCATTGATACGATATCTTGACATATCATTTATATTATTATACTGTTTATCTATATTCCTCAATAAGTTGACAATTAAGAGCATAGTGTTCAAGATAGATAGATAGATAGATATATAGATAGATAGATAGATAGACAGACAGATAGATAGATAGATAGATAGATAGATAGATAGATAGACAGATAGACAGATAGAGAGAGAGAGAGAGAGAGAGAGAGAGAGAGAGAGAGAGAGTCACTGGATCGATCCAAAGTCAGCTGTGTGGTAGCACTGGACATTGCTGGTGCTTTCGACAAGGTGTGGCACCAGGACCTCTTAGCAAAACTGCAAGCTCTGGGAATTGTAGGCTCTATGCTATGTCTCCTCGGTGATTACCTTCATGGTAGATCTCTAAGGGTAGTTCTCAATGGAACGGAATCAGCAAGACATCCTATTGGGACAAGTGTTTCACAAGGAAGCGTTCTGGGACCTTTCTTATGGAATGTCTACTTCAATGACCTTCATCTCATCACAGAATCCCATGCATACGCAGACGACTGTACACTGACATTCACTTATCCAAGAGAAGAAATGCCAGCTGCTCTAAGTTACATCAATCACCAGCTCAGAGCTATATCAGATGGGGAAATAGATGGCAAGTAACATTTGCACCTGAGAAAACACAGATAATGATGATCTCTAGGCACCATGATGGTAATGCTGGTGCAGTAGTAAGGATGAATGGGAGAGTGGTGGCACCTGGGAAAGAAGTTGATATCCTTGGGGTGAAATTTGACTCCAAACTTACCATGAAAACCACGTTGTAAATCTTGCAAACAAGGCAGCCAGGAAGCTTACAACACATCGCCGTATCTCGCATCTGCTTGTCAGCAGGGGTTGCAAGATTTTGTACTAGGCACAAGTACGCTCATACCTTGAGTATGCTACACTTTCTTGGTTTGCCTGCCCCCCTTCTCATTTGGGACTACTTGGCAGAGTAGAGAACAGAGCAAGACGTCTCATCTCTCGCCTGGACCCATCCTGGATAGATCTGTCATTTCAGCAGAGCCTTCAACACAGGAGGGATGTGGGTGGCCTTACTGTTATGTACAAGGCCAATATTGTCAAAGTACCACACTTGGATCCACTTCCAAGACAGCGTGAAACCAACTTTTATACCACAAAACGGGCAGAAAGCAGCAACTTCACTCTGGCTGTACCCTTCTCCAGAACATCACTCCATCTGAGATCATATATACCCAGGATGACTCGAGTATGGAACACATTCGTACAGCATAATGATGTCAACGAGATAACGTCAGTTGATCAAATGAAAATGCTGGCCCACAGATGGCTCCAACTTCATCCTGTTCCCTACTTGTATGTCTCATAACAATAAAAATGCTTTGAAATGAGCTGATGTAGGTAACAGCTCTTAGCTTGTCAATAAAGTTAGGAATCCTTAACCTGTAAATAGCTTGTCAGTAAAACTAGGGATCCTTAACCTTGCCAAACCCTGTGTAAAAGAGAGAGAGAGAGAGAGAGAGAGAGAGAGAGAGAGAGAGAGAGAGAGAGAGAGAGAGAGAGAGAGAGAGAGAGGGGGGGGGAGAGAGAAATGGGTGAGCAGTTATGACCTTCTGAAGGAAAGTAGAGTGGCCCAGATCCTAAGAGTAAATGGCAAAACTAGGCTTGTCACCTCAACACGACCCTGACGTCTGCTGAAACACGAGGAGGTATTAACTGGCAGCTGTGGTATTTAAGCCTAGTGACTCCTGCAACAGTGACTGTAGTGATACCGGCAACAATGATAGTAGTGACACCTGCAACAGTGACTGTAGTAACACCTGCAACACTGACTAAGCTTTAACAATGACTGCAATAACACCTTCAACAGTGACTTGTGACGCCTGCAACAGTGACTGTAGGAACACCTTCAACATTGACTGTAGTGACACCTGCAACAGTGACTACAATAACATCTGCATCGGTGACTGTAACAACATTCTTAACATCGACTGTAGTGACATCTGTAACGGTGACTGCAATAATACCTGCAATAGTGACTGTAATGATACCAGCAACAGTGAGTGTAGTGACACCTGCAACAGTGACTGTATTCACACCTGCAACAGTGACTGTAGTAACACCTGCAACAGTGACTGTAGTAACACCTGCAACAGTGACTGTAGTAACACCTGCAACAGGGACTGTAGTAACACCTGCAACAGTGAATGTAGTGACACCTACAACAGTGACTGTAGTGACACCTGCAGTAGTGACTGTAATGATACGAGCAACATTGATTGTAGTGACACCAGCAGCAGTGACTATTCACATCTGCAACACTTACTGTAGTGACACCTGCAACAGTGACTGTAGTGACACCTGCAACAGTGACTGTAGTAATACATGCAACGGGTACTGTAGTGACACCTACAAAAGTCACTGCAACAGTGACTGTAATGACACATGAAAAAATGTAGAGATACAAATCAATCCATTATAGAGGAACGTTTCATTCCTTTATAGAGGAACGTTTCATTCCTTTATAGAGGAACGTATAATTGCATTACAGAGGCACGTATAATTCCATTATATAGATATGTATCATTTCATTATGTAGATATGTATTATTTCATTACTGATAAGTATTATTCCGTTAGAGATGTATGTATTTCAAACGCGGCCTAATGAGTGATGGCCTGGCCCATCATGCTGTTTGATCCTCCCTGCACGCAGTCAGACCAAGGTGCCAACAGCCTGGCTGATCGGTAATGGTCTGCAGTGGAAGTGATTGTAGATGAATGGTTCAGAGAACCGACATGTTGTTGAATTAGACACATGTGCAACTCTTGGGTATCTTTATTGAGGAAACGTTTCACCATACAGTGGCTTCATCAGTCCATACAAAGGAGAAACTTGAAGAACAGGAGGAGAATGAGGTAATCAGTCCCTCAGCCTTGAGTCGATGTGGTCAGTCCATCAATCTTGAATAGAATACGGCATATGAGCAGAGAAGCAACTTATAAACCGTAGACAGGTGAGCGGCAGCAGTCGTAGGTGGTGTCACATTTCACATTTCAACAACATGTCGGTTCTCTGAACCATTCATCTACAAACCTGTCAGACACTGCAACTTCTTGGGATCTTAATACTTGGGAATTCTTCACTTGCCTAACCCTTGGGCACGACCTACTTCCACATTGGACAAATGTGACACCACCTACGACTGATGCCGCTCACCTGTCTACGGTTTATAAGCTGCTTCTCCGCTCATGTGCCGTATTCTAATCAAGATTGATGGACTGACTACATCGACTCAAGGCTGAGGGACTGATTACCTCATTCTCCTCCTGTTCTTCAAGTTTCTCCTTTGTATGGACTGATGAAGCCACTGTGTGGCGAAACGTTTCCTCAATAAAGATACCCAAGAGTTGCACATGTGTCTAATTCAACAGTGGAAGTGATCAGTTTCCTCCTGAGGGCAGTTAGACACCAACTGGTAATTTTTTTTTCTATACACGGTGGCACAAACCTTTTCTTCTTCATTTACGGTCACTGAATTCTCTCTCTAGGCTAGGTTAGGTTAGGTGAGGTTTGTCAGGAAACAGGGCAAGTGTTTCCCAACGCGGGTCTTAGTCAAATGATTACCCGCCGTTGGAGCTTTTGGTCATCTGACCGAGGCCTACCGCTGGCTCAAAGGTCCAACCCTTTAAAAATTATGGTCCTAGTTATAACCATTTCTTTATTGTTCAGGCTAATTGAATATTCTCCTTATGCTTATTGAGTTATCTGCTCTTTATTGAGTTGTTTAGTACCGCCTGCTGAGCTTCTTGCTCAGCTGAGTGTCACGTGAGGTCACAGACCCTGAGCTGCTCTGGGGATTAGTGTGGACGGTTACAAAGCATGGCTTGCTTCTGCAGTGTTTTAAAAATTGAGGTTAGAGAGTTGAAGGAGGAGGTCTTGCTTCTCCAGGAGGAGATTAGGAGGCTGAAGGTCCACCTCAATGGGTCTGGGAGAGAGTGTGAGGTGGCTGGAGTTGTGGGGAATGAGGCTTCTAGCAGTGAGGTGCAGTCTGTCTCTCGCTGTGAGGAGGCTGTAGTTGGGGAGGTAGCAACGGCTACCAGCAGTGAGGTGCAGTTCCAGCACCTGCTACAAGTGGCGAGGGGTTCACAGTAATGGAAGGCGCATCAGAGTAAGGAAGTTAAGAGTGAAGATCTGAAGGTAGAAATCGCTTTCTGTTCTTCAGGATGAATGTACTTCAGTGGCCAGTGAAGGTAAGGGTACTACTGCCCCTGCTAATGGAGGTAAGCGCATTCTTGTGGTTGGTGACTCTCAGGTAAGATATATTGACCGTGCTTTTTGTAATGGGAATAAGAAGATGAGAGATAGAGTGTGCTTCCCTGGAGCTGGTGTTGGGAAAATTGTCAACGGGCTGGATAATATCATGTCAGGTAAGGGGAAAACAAGCCCATTATCTGTCTCAGTGCTGGTGGAAATGTTTTTGGGGAAGGGTAGGAGAGAAGAGCTGTAGATAAGTACAGGTCAGCTATAGATTTCATTAAGTCTAAGGGAGGGATCCCAATCATATGTAGCATCTTGCTAGAAGGGGAGTGGGAAAATGAATGGTTGTCTAGGGCAATTGGGTGAAAATTTGCGGGCTAGACAGATACTGAAAGGGAAAACTTGCAATCCCATTCATTGACAACTGGAACAACTTTTATGGCAAACATGATATTTATGCAAGGGATGGGGTACATCTCTCTGGGGCGGGGGTGGTAGCACTTGCAGACTCGATTGAGAAGGCCATTGGTGAAATGCCTATGATTTTAAACTGATGGAAGATAGAGGTATGGGTGTGTGGGGGAAACAAGCAGGTTGCAACACTTGGGTTTGGAAACATTTAAATGTATAAAAGGCATTCAGCATGAAGTTATAAATAAAGACATAGATCAGGTCAGCAAACAAAGGGGGACAGCAGAGGGCAGCAAGGGACTAGCTCCTTAAGGTTTACTATACTAATAGCAGGAGTGATAAATAAGATAGATGAGCTAAGATTAATTGCAAGTGCAGGAAACATAGTTATTATTGCTATAACAGAGACCTGGCTCAATCTGAAAGATAGAGAGATGCCCTCTGAATGTCACATACAAGGCTATAAATTATTCCACACTGACAGGGTCAACAGGAAAGGTGGTGGAGTAGCGATGTATGTCAGAGACAATTTAAATTGTTGTGTTAGAGAAGATATTAAATTAGAAGCGTCAGCCACTGAATCTGTTTGGTTACAGTTTCTCGAGGGCCGAGAAAAACTAATTTTGGGTGTGATTTACAGGGCCCCAAATCTTGATAGGGGTGCAGTAAACTTCTATGGGACGAAATTCGAAAGGGCATTACATACGAAAATGTTGTGCTAATGGAGATTTCAAAATATAGACAGATTGACTGGAGAAATTTGACAGGAAAATTTTGAGTCAGGTGACTTTCTTGATACGATCCAGGATTGTTTTTTAAAACATTTGTGACAGAGCCAACTAGGGGGAAAAAACCTCCTTGACTTGGTTCTTGCCAGTAGGGAAAAACTAATTAATAATCTTGAGGTTAATGATGAGCTTGGGAAAGTGATCACAAATCACTCAGTTTTAATATATCATGGAATTCCCCTAAAAATGGCAATCAAGTCTCCGTCCCTGACTTTCGCTTGGCTGATTTCATAGGACTGAAAAATTTTCTTAGGTGGCTGAACTGGAATGACCTGACTAAGGGTCAGGGAGGTGGTGATGGTTGCCGATATGATGCTTTCCAGGGGATAGTTCTAGCTGCTCAGCAAATTATGTTCCAAATAGGGAAATCAGATCAAACAAAATGATCCTAAATGGATGAACAATAGATTTTAAAAAATCTGATTGGGGCAAAAGAGAGGCATATATAGGCAAATCAAAAGAGGAGAGGGGCAATTGAGAAATCGATATATTCAGTTTAAAAAGGAAATAAAAAAGGGAATTAGAAAAGCAAAAAGAGATTATAGGTTAAAGTTGCAAGAGAATCGAAGACTAACCCAAAAGGATTCTTTTAGGTATACAGAAGTAAGATCAGGGACAAGATAGGCCACTCAAAAGTTCCTCGGGGCAGCTCACTGACAGTGATAAGGAAATGTGTAGAATTTTTAACACATACTTCCTCTCAGTTTTTACACGGAGGATACCAGCGATATTCCAGTAATGATAAATTAAAGTTGAACAGGACGATAATAAACTGTGCACTATTAGGTCACAAGTGACATGGTCCTTAGGCAAATACATAAATTAAAAAACCCAACAAATCCCAGGCCCTGATGAACTGTATGCAAGGGTTCTAAAGGAATGTAAAGAGGAGCTTAGCACACCTTTGGCTAATCTTTTCAACATATCACTACAAACTGGCATGGTGCCAGATAAATGGAAAATGGCAAATGTGATACCCATTTTCAAAACAGGTGACAGGTCCTTAGCTTCGAACTATAGACCAATAAGCCTAACCTCCATATGGAAAAATTATGGAATCAATAATTGCCGAGGCAGTTCGTAGCCCCCTTGAAAAGCATAAATTAATCAACGAATCTCAGCATGGTTTTACAAAGGGGCGTTCCTGCCTTACGAATTTATTAACTTTTTTCACTAAGGTATTTGAGGAGGTAGATCATGGTAATGAATATGATATTGGTATATGGACTTCAGTAAGGCTTTGACAGGTCCCACATCAGAGACTATTGAGGAAAATTAAAGCACATGGGGAAAAGGAGGAGAAATTTTTTCATGGATAGAGGCATGGTTGACAAATAGGCAGCAGAGAGTTTGCATAAATGGGGAGAAATCAGAGTGGGGAAGCGTCACGAGCGGTTGTTCCCCAGGGTCGTGTTGGGCCCCCTGCTGTTCACAATCTACATAAACGATTAGATGAGGGCATAAGACGGACATCGGCAAGTTTGCCGATGACACCAAAATAGGCCGTCGAATTTATTCTGACGAGGACATGTCGAGCACTCCAGGAAGATTTGAAAGACTGATGCAGTGGTCGGAGAAGTGGCAGATGCAGTTTTAAAATAGACAAATGCAAAGTTTTTAATGTTGGACAGGACAATAACCATGCCACTATAAACTAAATAATGTAGATCTTAATATTACGGATTGCGAAAAAGATTTAGGAGTTCTGGTTAGCAGTAATCTGAAACCAAGACAACAGTGCATAAGTGTTCGCAATAAAGCTAATAGAATCCTTGGCTTCAATATCAAGAAGCATAAATAATAGGAGTCCTCAGGTTGTTCTTCAACTCTATACATCCTTGGTTAGGCCTCATTTAGATTATTTCTGCACAGTTTTGGTCACCGTATTACAGAATGGATATAAATTCTCTGGAAAATGTACAAAAGGGGGATGACAAAGTTGTTCCCATGTATCAGAAACCTTCCCTATAAAGGGTAGGGCTGGGGCCCTGAAACTGCACTCTCTAGAAAGACGTAGAATTAGGGGGGATATGATTGAGGTGTATAAATGGAAAAACAGAATAAATAAAGGGGATGTAAATAGTGTTTCTGAAAATATCTAGCCTAGACAGGACTCGCAGCAATAGTTTTAAGTTGGAAAAATTCAGATTCAGGAAGGATATAGGAAAGTACTGGTTTGGTAATAGAGTTGTGGATGAGTGGAACAAACTCCCAAGTACCGTTATAGAGGCCAGAACGTTGTGTAGCTTTAAAAATAGGTTGGATAAATACATGAGTAGATGTGGAGGGTGAGTTAACCTGATAGCTTGTGCTACCAGGTCGGTTACCGTGTTCCTCCCTTAAGTCAATGTGACCTGACCTGACTAGGTTGGGTGCATTGGCTTAAGCCGGTAGGAGACTTGGACCTGCCTCGCATGGGCCAGTAGGCCTTCTGCAGTGTTCCTTCGTTCTTATGTTCTTATGTATAAGGAGTAAGCTCAGTCAGCAGACTATAAATGAATCTGCTCAGTGTTTTCCTGCGTTCCGCTGAGTACAACTTGATGGACTGTTGGTGTAGCCCAACGATTTATATGCTTAAAGAGGCAGTAAAAGTTCTCTGTTCATTCCGTAGAACAGCAGTTTGCATCTCCTTTACACGGGAATGTTACTGAACGGCAGTGTTCCCGTTCAACAGTGTTAGTGTACAACAAGCAATGTTCACATCAACAGTATTAGTGTGCAGCAAGCAGAGTTCCCATCAATAGTGTTGTTGTATAGCAAGCAGTGATCCCATCAGCAGTGTTATTGTACAGCAAGCAGAGTTCCCATCAACAGTGTTAGTTTACGGCAAGCAGTGTTCCCATCAACAGTGTTGTTGCATAGCAAACAGTGTTCCCATCAACAGTGTTGTTGCATAGCAAACAGTGTTCCCATCAACAGTGTTAGTGTACAACAAGCAATGTTCCCATCAACAGTATTAGTGTGCAGCAAGCAGAGTTCCCATCAACAGTGTTAGTGTACAACAAGCAATGTTCCCATCAACAGTATTAGTGTGCAGCAAGCAGAGTTCCCATCAACAGTGTTGTTGTATAGCAAGCAGTGATCCCATCAACAGTGTTATTGTACAGCAAGCAGAGTTCCCATCAACAGTGTTAGTTTACGGCAAGCAGTGTTCCCATCAACAGTGTTGTTGCATAGCAAACAGTGTTCCCATCAACAGTGTTAGTGTACAGCAAGCAGTGTTCCCATCAACAGTGTTGTTATATAGCAAGCAGTGTTCCCATCAACAGCGTTAGTGTACAGCAAGCAGAGTTCCCATCAACAGTGTTAGTGTACAGGAAGCAGTGTTCCCATTAACAGAGTTTGTGTACAGCACGCAGTGTTCCCATCAACAGTGTTAGTGTACAGCAAGCAGTGGTCCCATCAACAGTGTCAGTGTACAGCAAGCAAAGTTCCCATCAACAGTGTCAGTGTACAGCAAGCAGTGTCCCCACCAACAGTGTTAGCGTACAGCAAGCAGTGTTCCCATCAACAGAGTTTGTGTACAGCAAGCAGTGTTCCCATCAACAGTGTTAGTGTACAGCAAGCAGTGTTCCCATCAACTGTGTTAGTGTACAGCAAGCAGTGTTCCCATCAACAGAGTTTGTGTACAGCAAGCAGTGTTCCCATCAAGAGTGTTAGTATACAGCAAGCAGTGTTCCCATCAACAGTGTTAATGTACAGCAAGCAGTGTTCCCATCAACAGAGTTTGTGTACAGCAAGCAGTGTTCCCATCAAGAGTGTTAGTATACAGCAAGCAGTGTTCCCATCAACAGTGTTAGTGTACACAAGCAATGTTCCCATAAATCAGTATCAGTTTTGCAGCAAGCAGTGTTCCCACTAACAGTGTTAGTGTACAGCAAGCAGTGTTCCCATCAACAGTGTCAGTGTACAGCAAGCAGTGTTCCCATCAACAGTGTATGTTAATGTACAGCAAGCAGTGTTCCCATTAACAGTGTTAATGTACAGCAAGCAGTGTTCCCACTAACAGTGTTAGTGTACAGCAAGCAGTGTTCCCATCAACAGTGTCAGTGTTAATGTACAGCAAGCAGTGTTCCCATTAACAGTGTTAATGTACAGCAAGCAGTGTTCCCATCAACAGTGTTAGTGTACAGCAAGCAGAGTTCCCATCAACAGTGTCAGTGTACAGCAAGCAGAGTTCCCATCAACAGTGTCAGTGTACAGCAAGCAGTGTTCCCACTAACAGTGTTTGTGTACAGCAAGCAGTGTTCCCATCAACAGTGTTTTTAGTACAGCAAGCAGTGTTCC
>NC_069399.1:94462372-94499872 GCF_026875155.1 Cherax quadricarinatus | reverse complement strand
TTCTTTATGTACAAGGCAATATTGTCAAAATACCACACTTGGATCCACTTCGAGGACAGCGTGAAACAAGCTTTTAATATAATATATTGCCACAAGAGGAGAGACGGGCGAAAGAAAGCAGCAACTTCTCTCTGGCTGTACCCTTCTCCTTTCTCCCAGAACATCACTCCCATCAGAGATCATACATGCCATACATGCCCAGGATGAACTCGAGTATGGAACACCATCGCGTGTACAGGATATAATGATGTCAACGAGAAAAAAAACGAGATAAAGAGCAGTTGAAGATCAAATGAAAACGCTGGCCCACAGATGCTCCCCAACTTCATCCTGTTTCCTACTTGTATGTCTCATAACAATAAAAATGCTTTCAAATGAGCGGATGTAGGTAACAGCTCTTAGCTTGCCAATAAAGTTAGGAATCCTTAACCTGTAAATAGCTGTCCAATAAAGCTAGGGATTCCTTAAACCTTGGTCAAATCAAACCCTGTGTAAAAAAAAGAAAAAAAAAAGAGAGAGAGAGAGAGAGAGAATACGGGCGTGGACTATGAACAAGGAAGTGACCACAAGGAAAGTAGGTGAGGCCATAAGCCAAGAAGATCTGGCCACAAACCAAGAATGTGTGGCCATCAGCCAAGAAAGCAGGGCCATAAGCCAAGAAGGCGTGGCCACAAGCCACGAAGGCGTGGCCACAAGCCAAGAATGAGAGGTAATAAGTCAGGAATGCGTGGCCACAAGCCAAGAAGGCGTGGCCACAAGCCAAGAAGGCGTGGCCACAAGCCATGAATGAAAGGTAATAAGTCAAGAATGCGTGGCCACAAGCCGAGAAGGCGTGGTCACAAGCCAAGAATGTGTTGGTTATAGCCAGAAGGCGTGGTCTAAGAGCCAAGAAGGAAGGCTGGCCATAAGCCAAAAGGCGTGGCCAATAAGCCAAGAAGAGTGGTAATAAACCAAGAAGGTGAGGCCACAAGCCAAGAAGGCGTGGCCACAAGCCAAGAAGGCGTGGCCACAAGCCAAGAATGTGTGGTAATAAACCAAGAAGGCGTGGCCATAAGCCAAGAAGGCGTGACCATAAGCCAAGAAGGCGTGGCCATAAGCCAAGAATGTGTGGTAATAAACCAAGAAGGCGTGGCCACAAGCCAAGAAGGCGTGGCCACAAGTCAAGGAGGCGTGGTCATAAGCCAAGAAGGCGTGGCCACAAGTCAAGAAGGCATGGCCATAAGCCAAGAAGGCATGGCCATAAGCCAAGAATGTGTGGTAATAAACCAAGAAGGCGAGGCCACAAGCCAAGAAGGCGTGGCTACAAGCCAAGAAGGCGTGGCCACAAGCCAAGAATGTGTGGTAATAAACCAAGAAGGCGTGGCCACAAGCCAAGAAGGCGTGGCCACAAGTCAAGGAGGCGTGGCCATAAGCCAAGAAGTGGTGGCCACAAGTCAAGAAGGCGTGACCATAAGCCAAGGAGGCGTGACCATAAGCCAAGAAGGCGTGGCCACAAGTCAAGGAGGCGTGGCCATAAGCCAAGAAGGAGTGGCCACAAGTCAAGAAGGCGTGGCCAAAAGATATTTAGGCATAGCCACAAGGTTGAGAAGTTGGGGTGTGGTGATGGTGGTGATAATGGTGATGATGGTTGTGGTGATGGTTGTGGTGATGGTGGTGATGATGGTGGTGGTGGTGGTGGTGGTGGTGTGGTGGTGGTGGTGGTGGTGGTGGTGGTGTTGGTGGTGGTGGTGATGGTGGTGATGGTGGTGATGGTGGTGTTGATGGTAATGGTGGTGGTGGTAATGGTGGTGGTGGTTATGGTGGTAGTGGTGGTGATGATGGTGGTGATTGTTGGTGGGTGGTGTGGCTGTGGTGGCGGTGGTGGTGCGGTGATGGTAGTGGTGGTAGTGGTAGTTGTGGTGGTGGTGGTGGTGGTGGTTGTGGTAGTGGTGGTGGAAGTTGTGATGGTGGTGATGGTGGTGGTGCTGGTTTTGGTAGTTGTGGTGGTAGTGGTGGTGGCGGTGGTGGTGGTGTGTGGTGGTGGTGGTGGTGGTAGTTGTGGTGGTGGAGGTGGTGGCAGTTGTGGTGGTTGTGGTGGTAGTGGTGATGGTAGTTGTGGTGGTTGAAGTGGTGATGGTGGTGGTGGTGGTTAGTTGTGGTGGTGGAGGTGGTGGCAATTGTGGTGGTTGTGGTGGTAGTGTTGATGGTAGTTGTGGTGGTAGTGGTGGTGGTGGTACTGGTGGTGGTAATGGTACTAGTCTCTGACGAGATCCCTGGCCATAAATAAAAAGAGCGAGGAAGATATTTTGATCATGACCCTGGCAAAGAGCAGAGTGTGGGAAGTGGGAGGGGAGAGAGAGGAGTGGGAGAATGGGGATAGGGAGGAGGGGGAGAGGGATGGGGAGGAGAGCAAAGGGTGATGGGGAAGAATGAAAGGGTGGGAAGTGTCATGGGAAGGGGGATTGTGGAAGAGGGAAAGGGAGCAATATGATGAAATAAGTCGGGGGGAGGTAGGTGGTGGAAGGGGCAAGGAGAGAGAGAGTGATGGAAGATGTCAGTGAAAGGGGATGTCTGAAGGTGTCAGAGGATAGGGTAGTGGGAGGATAGGTGGGGTGGTTAACGGAGAGGTGGTAGTGGTAGAGAGATGTGGTAAGAGTAAAGGGAAGGAAGATGAAGAGGAACAGGGAGAGGTGGCACAGGGAATAAAAGAGGATGAGGTGGCCACACCCTGTCAGCCCCCATCAACCTTGGAAAAAATGATGACAGGTTACACTTGCTTCTGAGAAAACACAACTGACGAAGGTCTCTAGACACCATGATGGTAATGCCAGAATTCCGGGATGAGGTGGATATCCTAGAGGTGAAATTCGATTTCAAACTCCCTTTGAAGAAACACGAAGTAAATCTTGCAAGTAAGGCAACCAAGAAGCTAACAAAACTAAGGAATATCTCGTCCTTGTTCCATTGTAGAGGCTGCAAAACTATGTACTGGCTGAAAGTAGTCTGCTGATTTCAGTCCTTGAGGCAAGTGTAAGAATAAATAGTCAGTTGGCTGACAGTAGTGTTCACAGCTCAACTCAGCTCACACACATCTGAAATATGTCCAAGTTGACTGAAATATGGGGCAAGTGTGAGTGATATTTAGAAATCAGTTGTTTGTGATACTGTGTTTTAATCCTGTTCGATTTTCCTCACACATGTTTACACCTGAGTTATTAACGTCAGCATTTAATTTAGATAACCCTCAGTTCATTGACTGATGGTGATTAGAGCTATGTAATCAACGTCGCAAGCGATCACAATCACTGGAAGTAGGACACTCCAGTCTTACTTGAATAGCAACTGTTGTTACTTGCTGTGACTAGTAGAAAAGAAGCCAGCCCCATAGGGTGATTCTCGCAGTGATGACGTTTGCATTGCATCTGGTTAAAGTCAGCATCACACAGAATTGGCGTGTTTAGCCTGTGGCATGACTTTCTAATCACATAATGAGCGAGTCTTGTATCTTGCTGTGGCTGGTACAGTCATCATCCCAATGGATGACCTTCCAGTAACACACTGCAGCTGACTGTAACCTATATAATCAGTCTCCTTGTCTGTGTCGTTAATAATCCCAACAACAGATTGATCAGTGTACATGACTGAGAGGTAAACAATGGGTTAATTAATGTTTCTACTTGAAAACCTAAGTGGTCAACGTAATTATACTGATCACTCGCTAGTTAATGTTAGACGAATAAATTGTTAATCACGCAGGTACCTAATCACCTGTGTTGTGCATTACGTAAGTTACTGTCTTGTGATAGTGACGTGTATTGGAAGCTGATAGTGACAACTGTTACAATTAAGCAACATGTCCACAATTAGAGTTGTCGAGGTGGACCACTTACCCAGTAGGAGATTGTGAGAGTAGAATTGTGCCAAATGATAATCGGATTCTCCGATCACTCCTCCCCACTCCCCCGAGTGTAGTGGAATTTATTCCAGCGAATTCTACCGGACTCCACCATAGCCCCCAACTATTCTAGGGAAGGGTGAGTGACCGACCGTTACCTCCCCGCTAGGGGGAAAAAAGGAAGGGGTGAGCCTATCTGATTTCCGTTTTTTCCCCCTTTTTCCGTCCTGAGAGGACCAGATGTTAACCGCTACATTTCTTTGACATATGAGTCCTTAATGACTTGATATCCTATGATCCTATCTCATGAAGCTAGGATCTCCAATTCAAGGTTGTCATGACTGAATTGTCATTCTAACGTATCTAAGAAACACTGTGTTTCTTAGATACGTGCCTGGACATTCAATTTGAAAACAAGCAGGGGTCGTCAGTCTTCAAATACCAGGCATCATGTAAGGTACAGGGGTACCCTTGCAAGAGGTGCCTAGGTATATTGCGGTCATCACCTAATTAATAATCGCAATATAGAGTCCTGAAGACTCGATCAAGTGATTGTGGATCCCTATCGGAACCAAGGTCGTGTACAGTGAAGGAGTTCTCATGTCACCTGCCTGTGAACGCACCCGACATCCCTATCACACCTGGTCAATTTGTAACTTTGTTAGTGTTGCAATAATTTTGTTAATATAAGATATGATTATTAACAGTGTTACCACGAGGGAAGAGACACTTCGTATGCCATGTGTGTCGTACGAGGCGACTAAAGTGCCTCGAGCAAGAGCCTAGTAACTTCTGTATAAATTACTAAATGTATAAAGAACTTTTTTATTATTTTTCTGGTGCCTCGATGGGAGACAGCCGACATGTTAAAGAAAAGAAAATATATTACTAATTTTAAAGTTTGGCCATAAAAAGACACGAGGAGACGCATCTCCTGGATGATGGACCAGGAGACAGGTCTCAACAAGGACACCGCAGAGGTGAGTACCTTAGCATGTTTATTCTGTTAAGTGCGAGTCGTAGAAGTATTTCCAGTTAATTACCAGGTAAGGAATGGCTGGTGTCTGGTGTGAATTCGATTGATATGTGATTAATGTGTCAGTCACAGAAGAATCCCTCTTAAAATGCGACACTTCGCGGACAGCGAGAAGTGAGCTTCAACACAACAAGAGGGGCAGCAAACAACTACACTCTGGCTGTACCTTTCTCAAGACCGTCACTTCATTTGAGATCATTCACACCTGGAATGACTCGAGTCTGGGACATGTTCACACAGCATAATGACATTGATGAAATAAAGTAAGTTGACCAAATGAAATTGTTGGCCCACAGATGGGTCGAACTTCATTCTGTTCCCTATTTATATGTTCCATGACAATAAATTAGCTTTCAAATAAGTTGAGGTATTTAGCTTGTAAATAAATATAGGAACTCTAAATCTAATCCTGGACAGACCTTTGTCAAAGTAAAAAGGGAGGAGAAGAGGAGAATGAGAGAGCGAGAGAGAGAGAGAGAGAGAGTGTACAGAGTACAGTAGTTACATCAGCCATACCACCGGCCGGGATTGAACCCGCGGTCATAGAGTCTCAAAACTCCAGCCCGTCGCGTTAGCCACTAGACCCCTTAGCCACTAGAAATCGTAATGACACGATTTCTTGAGTCATGTTGACGGCAGTGAAGGGACTTGAGCTAGAGTTCGTCACGGCCACGCTAGCTGGAGATTCGTCTGTAAAAACTTGCATTTGTGGTCACAGTGGTGCCTGTGCTAACCTTCCTATGGTGTAGAAATATACCTAGTTGGATGAATCTTATTGTGGCTAGCTGGTCTAGTGGCTAACGCGACGGGCTGGAGTTTTGAGACTCTATGACTGCGGGTTCAATCCCGGCCGGGGGTATGGTTTGTTTGCAATCGTGTCATTACGATTTCTTGAGTCAGTTACATCAGCTGGTACTAACTACGAGTTACTGTGTTGTTCCACCCTCCGTACACCCTGTAAGGTTGTTCGTGCCTGAGAAGGTCTTTTTATTCAAGGATTAAGAGCTATCGTTCTCTTCTCCTGGCTCATACTTATGTATCTCCCCATTTCCCAGGTATTGAAGATTACCCAACGTATCTAGCACTTCCCAGTAATAATAATAATAATAATAATAATAATAAATAATAATAATAATAATAAATTATTTAACAACAGTAAAAATGACAACAATCCTCCAAGACTGCGTTATGGAAACCGTTCGATCGTTCGAACCAATACCGAAAGGATTTTGTTTCCGCTATGGCCAGTTCACCTTTTAGCAAATGGGTATCTGGATATCGGTCGACTGTTGTGGATAGCACCCTGGATAGCAGGGCTGAGCTGTGAAATGTACTGAGGTACGATAATAACTCTCAGCGTGAAGATTAAACCCTGTACAAAAACCTGCTTAGTGGTAACGATCCTTCATGAGCAGACTCCATGGCAAAGGAATTAATCGTAGCTATTTGTTAGAGTCGCGATCCGTTCATAGATAGCACATGGTTGAGAACCATGGCCGATGCAACGTAAATACTCCACTCAGCTGTTTGTTCCAGCAGCCGTCGCTGCTGGAACAAATAGCTGAGTGGAGTACAATCCCCCACCATTGTACCTTGAAATAGTAGAAACAAATATTTCTGCAGCGTTGAATTTTTACTGAGCCATTCAACTTCATCCTCAGTGAACACATACAGTAAACGTGTAGCAGCTGTAATCCATCCCATAAAGGTTGGACTCCAGCTGAATAAGCTGTGATTATTGATAAGCTGTCTTTCTCGCGGTAAGCAGACGAAGGATGGAGCCTCCAGCGCTCCTTGTGCTGAATGGCTCACAAAGGTTTAATATAATAAAGTAACAATTGGAGTTTTTCACAGTGGACGGTCTAGGAGATAAAAACTTCTCACCACTGCTCAATGCTTCATGCTGAGCTAGTGGTGTTCAAGCGAATACACACTGATAACTTACAATGAAATCGACAGCACGTTGTTCTTCACACCGACTCTGCCTCTGTTCTCCAGTCACTCCGAGAGACTCGATCACTGGACAAAGTTAAACAAATCACCTCTATCTAAAGAATCGTACACGCCCTGGATGTACAGTAACGATAACTTCACTGACAATCGGTACCAAGCTTCGCTGGCATCCTAAGAATTGAAACTGCAGATGAAGCTGCCAAATTAACCATAAGGGACGAGTAGGTACCTTTTCCAATACCTATCAACCTGAAAATAAATGGTATAAAATACCGATACAATGGATAAAGGCGCAAATGCAGTACAAAGTAATCCTTTACTGATCTGTTTGTGGCATGATGAAGACCACTGTGTGGGAGAAACTTTGTCAATAAAAGATTACATCATATTGGATGTCTTTCTCCATCAATCAACCAACAACAAACGAAACAAATGGCAAAAAAAAAAAGTGAAAGACAGACAAGAGAAACAATCAACAGAATACTAAGATTAGAATGCTGATATATAACACAACATAGAGCTAACTCCCACCTGAACAACATACTGCTAAGATATCAGGTTATAGTAATTATAGACTGACCTTTCATTACCTCACAAAATCTACATTATCGGAACTGGTGTCACCACATTACCACAGAACCATCAGCACACTTCTTGCTACACAGCGAGCAGACACTGCCACTAGGAAAGTCCTCGACTAATGACACCACCGCTGCATCGGAAACAAGTCAATCTGACTCTGCTCTTGCATTCCTAGTAGTAAACAACCTGGGGGCACTGATATCCACTTTCAGGGTACGTGCACCAAATTCTAATACATTTTTTTTGTGTACTATGTATATGCATCTATGTATGTGTACCTATATGTGCGACTTCGAGTATGTATGCTGAAGGAAGCATAGGCGGCACAACTGCAGATGTGCTGTGTTTACTAAAATAGGTAACCAAATATGTAAGTAGGTAGAGGTGAGGAAAGAGGGAAGCAGGGAAATAGTGAGGTATGGTAACTATTTATTGAGAGAGAAAAAAGTTAGGTAGTTAGGAGGTTCGAGAAGAAATGGAGAAACAGAAAGAATAACAGAATTTAAAAGAGATGGCAAATAACGGCCACAGGGAAGAGCAGCAGGCTGAAGGATGCAGGCCAGAAAGATGAAAAGGAGAGATTGGGGATGGTATGAGGGAAGGGGAAGAGGAAGGAAGGTGTTATGGAGATTGAGGATAGAAGGATTAAGGTGAGAGGGGAGAAGGAGGAGATTATGGAAGAAGAGATTATAAGAAAGGGGAGGATGAAGAAATCAAGGAGAGAGAGAGAGAGAGAGAGAGAGAGGAGAGAGAGAGGAGAGAGAGAGAGAGAGAGAGGAGAGAGAGAGGAGAGAGAGAGAGAGAGAGAGGAGAGAGAGAGAGAAGAGGGATGGACTAAATGAGTATGGAGAAAGGGATTATAAGAAAAGGGATGATGAAGGAATCAAGAAGAGAGGGAAGGATATATCTGGAGTATACCTGGAGAGGATTTAGGGGGTCAACGCTCCCGGGGCTCGGTCTGTGACCAGGCCTCAAGGTGGATCATGGCCTAATCAACCAGGCAGTTACTACTGGCCACACGCAACCCGACGTACGAACCAAAGCCCGGCTGGTCAGGTACTGACTTTAGGTGCCTGTCCAGTGCCTTCTTGAAGACAGCCAGGGGTCTATTAGTAAGCTCCCTTATGTATGCTGGGAGGCAGTTGAAACAGTCTTAGGCCCCTGATACTTAGTGTGTTGTCTCTTATCGTGCTAGTGGCGCGCCTGCTTTTCTTTGGGGGGATGTTGCATTGTCTGCCGAGTCTTTTGCTTTCATAGGGAGTGATTTTCGTGTGCAAGTTTGGTACTAATCCCTCTAGGATTTTTCAAGTGTACATAAACATGTATCTCTCCCGCCTGCGTTCTAGAGAGTACAGAGAGAGAAAAGGGAGGGGTAGATTGAGGAGTAAGTGAGGGGAATAGAATTATAGAATTACATAGAGAGAGAAACAGGGAGGAATTAAAACGAGGTAAGTAGTGAATGAATGGAGAGATAAAGGAGGGATTAAAAATGGGAGATTAAAAAGGGAGGGATTAGGGAGTAAGGAAGGGAAGGAGGCCAGTAGACCTTGGGTTTCACATGATGTTAAGGTCAGAGGTTGGCGTTACTCCTGGCAAGTAGGTAGGTAGGCAGGTAGGTAGGCAGATAGGTAGGTAGGTAGGTAGGTAGGTAGGTAGGTGGGTGGGTAGTTTGATAGGTAGGCAGAAAGGTAGTCTGGTAGATAGACAAGTAGGTAGGAAGGCAGGCAGGCAGGCAGGCAGGCAGGCAGGTTATATCACTAACAAAGTGGCCTACTGCTTGGAGTCCTTGTGGCCTGTCCAGCTACCTGGCTGACTGTTTGGTCGGATGACTGAGTAGGAGAGTGGCTGGGGAAGTGGTTGGTCGGTCGGGTGAGTGGCTAGGTGGGTGGCTGGGTGAGTGAGTGGGTAGATGGCTGGATGGGTGGTTGGCTGCTGCTACATGTTTAATACGCTACAACCAGTTCTAGTCGAGTGGACACAAAAAATAACACCCTCACAACAGTTGCCAACAGGTCCAGGCATCCAAAGGAAGACACGAACCTCGGGTCTCGATCCTCCACAGACCGAACCTCACATCTTGGTCACCAGTGCTATAACCTTCCTCTTCTCTTCACGATGTACAGTTGTGGCTCGAGTTCGAAGCTTCTCTCGCTACCCCACGTCTACACCTGACTTCCTCATCTCCTGCCCTTACACCACGTCTGTCATCCCCCACTCTTACACCCTTTCCACAGGATATGTTCACTATATATATCCTGGGAGAGGGTGTATTGTATTCCATTATTATATATAAGGATACATTCGCCGAGAGGGGTAATTCTCTCAGCGTAGATATGCTGAGAATTTAATCCGTATTTTAGGGATTATAGTAATTGGTGGCGAACAGGTTATGTACAGCCTTACTGATCCTAGTGTAGTCGATAGACTTTAAACTCTCACTGACCAGCCAACCCTCCCCTCCTGCTAATCACTTCCCTCATGGCTCCCCCACATCTCTCGGCAAGTGATGAACCTTTAAACTTTACTTTTTCTCCAGATCATCGCAAAGTCAGGGTCTCTGCGTGTCTCCTCTCCCCACCCAGCCAGACCATCCACTAACACTTTCTTCCACCCATGGTTTTTTTTCTCTCTCTCTCTTTTGCAATTAAAAATTTGTAAAGAAGCACTTTGTTATTTAAACGAATATGTGTGTGTGCATAGGGAGGGGTGAGGTGGGAGTAAGTGGTGAGGAATATGAGAGGGGGAGCTGGAGGGGGTAAGGTGTAAAGAGAGTAGCAGTAGGAAAATTTGGCAGGTTTATAATCTAGAGTAAGACTAAGGTACTGAAGGAAGTGAATACCTTAAAACTACCTCTCCACTTCTTGCATTGTCTCTTGTATAATAGCTATTACTAGTATAATAGCTAGTATACTAGAGATTATAGTCGACTATAGTCGAGTCTGTATTAGACTGAAGAATGTCTACAGCACAGGCGAAACGTCTCATCACTGAAGATTCCCCAGCGTTCCGTATCTGTTCTATTCATCGTGCGTGAGAAGGATTGGATTTGAGAATGACCTGCCTAGCAAGGGCCAGGAGGCCTGCTGCAATGCTCCTCCATTCTTATGTTCTTATAAGCAGCAAGTGTCTACTGAGAGGTGGTGTTACACATTCTCCGAGACACCTTATCTTCTGCTTTTATCACCCAAATCAATTTTACAGACTAAGAACTGTTATCCTACTTCAGCTCATTTTCAATCCCCAGCCCTATCTAAGGATGCGACCCACAACAGTTGGCTTACACCCAGGTACCTACTTACTGTTAGGCGAACAGGGAGCAGCAGATGTAAGGAAACATGTCCAACGTTTCCACCCGTACCTGGAATCGAACCCCTTACACTCAGTGTGTGAGTTGAATGCATAACCAACTATTCTCTTCTTTTTACCCACTGACACCATTCTCACGCACTGGAAAACAGACGCATATGCAACACTTATGACTGATAGAACTCCCGGCAGGCGAAACATCTCAAAATAAATGTCTCAAGTGTAGCATGACTGTCTTTATTCCAGCTTTCTGCATTTATGTTATTTTATTAATCCCATTGTACTCCGCCTTTATTATTCACTTACTATAGCTACCGTGAAATAATGATCACAAATACAAATAGTTTTTTAAAAACAATTATACCCTGAAGCTTACCCTACCTCGTTTTATTCATCATGTGGGTCATTCAGGAGTGGTGGAGGCTCCGTCAATCGTGGTCTAATCTCTGCCCAGGTAGTGTTGGTGCTGCTGCTCTGTGTTCCCTTTAACCTACCTTGTAGATTAATTTATTCTCATATATCTTGAAACATGTATTATCCTTACCGAACCTCTTTCCAAATATTGCTATAGTTCTCTTACATATAGTATAGGCAGTATGACTTATTATTTCATTGTGAATATAATAATAATAATAATAATAATAATAATAATTCATTCGTCGCTCAACCTTTGGGACGAGCGGACGTGAGCTGAGCCTGCCCTCTGCTGTCAGCCGGTGACAACTTGGTTTTCTCAAAATGGCGCAGCCGGCAAGAAGAAGGGTAAACACTGTCGGCATTGAAGTGGTGCGTGGGGCTGTGCATGCCCACTCAGCTCAAGTTTTATTACCTGCCATCATCAGGGACACATTGCCAACGAAGAGCTGTATGGTGTAGCCTTGAACGGGGCATATAGAATTTTTGTGAAATTTCTCAATGCAAGTGTATATGAGGACATAGTCGCCAGGTTCCAAGATCTTTGTGTACCAGTGAATCCTGCAGTGACGGTAAGGCTACATGATGTGTCCCGCCATTATACGTGGGTGAAGATAAAAAATGTACCTTTGAGGCTAATGAGGCAGACCTACGTGCCGTCTTCGAGAAGTTTGGGACTGTTCATATGGCGACATTGGGGAAATGGAAGGAAGGATCATTTTTCTGGGATGCCTGAAGGAAGTTTTTCCTTAAAAATGACATTGAGGCATCCTATTCCTTCCTATTTTTTTCCTAGAAGACTTCAGGACTCAGGTAATGGTGACTTACGCAGGGCAACAACGTACCTGTCGATTATGTGGTGCATATGATCACATTGCTGCGCAGTGTGTTAAGCAACAGGGTACACAGGCGAAGGAGCAGCATAAGGAGGCATCAGAGGACCTTGGGCGTTGGATTTGGCACGACCTGAGTCGGTTTCCTTGAACAAGGCTTGGAGTGTGGAGGTCGAGGAGGCCTTGAGGGAGGAAGAGTGTGTAACTCTTCCCGAGAGAGACATGCACTACCGGGCAGGCACCGGCGACAAAGATGTGGTGTCACTGGGTGAGGACAGGGCCGTGGGAGGCTACCATGATTCAGTCCTCCATGACCTGTTAGGGACCCCAGGAGAGGTCACAGTTGAGGGGCTTGTGGGTGCCCTGGTGCTGCTGGGGTTCCAGGTGGTGAGAGGGGGGGAGGCATGTCAGAGACCCAGGTTGAGGCTGGGTTGCAAATTGGCACAGTGGTGGCGGAAGTGCACGGGGATGGCTTCCAGGTGGAGGCGGGAAGAAAGGCTCGAGTGTCGCGGAAGAGAGCGGCAGTGCCCTCGGACGTGGACGATGTGGATGTGCTCACTCCGGCACAGGGGTTCGGGCAAAAAGGTTTGGCTGAAGTGGTTGAGCATGGACCTGGGGGTCCAGGGGCAAGGGGGCATGTGAAAGCAGATCACAGAATGGTGATTGAAGATCAAGGGCGTATAAAGGGGAAGGGGGATAAAGGTGGTGCAATACGTAAAGGAAAACCTCCATTGACAAATTCAAGAGTCTCTCTATAAAGGGTTAATGGTCTGAAAAATTCTAGGAAGTGTGAATGGTTTCATGAGATGCTCATTAGGTATGGTGTAGATGTAGTGTTTGTGCAAGAGCACAACCACAAGCCGGGTTGTATGTTGATGATTGAGGGGTATACTGTATATGCGGCACACTCAACGAGATTGAAAGGAGGAGTGGCTATTTTGGTGAGGGAGGCTAGCCCGTTTACTGTACATCATTGTGAGGAGGGGGGTGAGGGGAGGGTTATAAGAGTGGATGGGACCATGGGGAAGAGATAAGATGTCTTTTGTGTGTGTTTATGGTCCGGCGGAGGGGGACAGTCGAGTGAAGAATGAGTTTGTACGTGAAGTGTTGGTGTATCACTTAAGGTCGCTTCCAGCATTGCTGTGGTGGGAGGGGACTGGAATTGCGTTATACGCCGCAAGGATGTGGAACCTAGGGGAGCAGGATATTGTTCTGGCGTTCTGAGGGACCTGTTAACAGGGGTGGGGTTGGTGGATGTAGAGGGGGGGGCGGCGTGGGAGGTGCAGCACACCTTTGTGAGGCAGGGGTATGCTGCACGGCTGGACAGGATATACGTGACAAGGAAAGCTGTGGTGCGGAGTGTAAGGGTTTTGGATGTCTTTTTTTCTGATCATAGAGGTGTTTTGGTGGATTTGGGATGGGAGGGTCGGCGAACAGGTATAAGAGTTATGGAAATTGAATGTTCGGTTGCTTCAAGATGTTGAGGGGAGGGTCCTATTTGCACAATGGTGGAAAGGCTTATGGGAAGGGATGGAAGTCAATGGGGATGTGTTGAGATGGTGGGATGTGACGGCGAAGACGAGGATTCGAGAGTTCTATGTCCGACAGGGAAGGCACGAGAATCAGTTGGCTTTATGGGCTTATTAGGTATCTTGAGGGGCAGTTAAGGGAGTATTATGAGAGAGGAAGGGGGGGGATGGGAGCCCCTGTGGCTGACATACAAGGAGTGAAGGAACGCCTAATGGAAGTGCAAAATGAGAGGTTTGATGCGGCAAGGGTTTTAGGGGGGTTGGAGGAGGTCATGTGGGGTGATAGACCATCGGCGTGTGTCCTGCGAGGGCAGGGGCGCCGGCGCGTGGCAATGGAAATGGTGGGTTTTGGGGAGTTCTTGAGGACATCGGGGGGTATAGGGAGGGACAAGACTTGGTGACAACGGAGGGGATGGGGGGTATGTTGATTCTTGGCTTAGTGCACATATGAGGAGTGTGGGTGTGAGAGAGGGGGCTTTAAGAGAGACAGGGGGATGGGTGCGGAGTGTGCTGGACAGGGACGACAGGGAACAGTTACAGGGGCCTATTGTGGAGGACGAGGTGTGGACGGCTTTAATGAGTATGAGCAGGGGTAAGGCACCGGGATAGATGGGCTGCCTGCGGAGTTTTACATACAGCATTGGGGAGTATTAAAAGATTTTTTGGTGCAATTATTTAATATCATAAAAGAGAGGGGTGCGTTGGGACCTTTGCAGGCGACAGCACTAGTAGTTTTGGTGCCAAAGGGTGAAAGTCAGTGCACAGTGAGAGATTACCGGATGATATCACTCATGTGTGCAGACTACAAACTTTTTGCAAAAATTTGGGAAATCGTATAAAAAAGGTCATTGGAAGGTAATAGTGAGGGGTCATATGGGATTCCGGGGAGATCAATGTATGAGGGGCATGGGGTTATTAGAAGGTTTATTGAGGGTCCACAAGAGGGGGAACGTGGGGTATTGGCGTTGGATTGGAGAACGGCATATGACAGTGTCGAGAGGGAGGCTCTGTGGAGAATCATGGAGTGGCAAGGGTTCGGGGAGGACATTGTGAATTGGGCACGTACTTTATATCGGGGAGCTGGGATGTGTGTACAGATAAATGGGAGGGTGGGGTGCATGTGAAAATGGGCAGGGGATTGAGGCAAGGTTGCCCGTTGTCACAAATATTATTTGCATGTTTACAGAATCCGTTTTATAGGGCAGTGGAAATGTGATACAGGAGGGGGTAAGGGAGGACATACGAGGTGGGAGTCCCAGTATCATAGGTTACGTTGATGACACAACTGTCCTAGTGAGTGGGAGGGAGGGATTGGAGGGTCTGGAGAGGTTATAGATGTTTTTGGGATGGCAAACAGGTTATGGCAGTGAATGTGCATAAATCAAAGCTCATGATATTGGGTGAAAGGGATGGGCAGGAGGGCGGGGGTGGGGGGGTGAGGTGGAGTGTCGTGGACCAGGTGAAAATTTGTGGAGTTGTGTATATGGGTAATGCTCAGATGGCGAGGGAGAATAATTCAAAGGGTGTGGTAGATAGGGTATTGGGAAGATTGTCAGGATTGAGGCCGACACATCTTACGCTACACCAGAGGGTCATTGTGGTCAATGTGCTTTTGTACAGTAAAAATATGGCATGTGGCAGCTTTGTACCCTTTGGTGTATGGGGATGTCCCGGGGATTGTTGAGCAGAGTTTTCCGTTTTATCTGGGGTTCAGGATGCGATTGGTTGAAAAGAGAGGTGGTAACACTTCCGGTGGCCTTGGGAGGGCTGGGGTTAATTCATTTGGAAAGAAGGTTGAAGTGTGTATATGTGAAACATGGGTTGCTAAGGGCTCGGATTGGGGATGCTGCAGGGAGATCTTCGGAGATGGTGGAAGGGACAAGATTTGAGAGATGGTGAGGAGTGTTGCGTCTATTGATTGATGGTCAGAGAGCGAGAAACATGCGGGTAGGGTCCATGGAGAGGAAGATATGGCCTAGGGTGGTAGTGGCAACGGAAGGAGTGTACCCGATGTACGCATGGGAAGACATTTGGGGCCGATTAAAAGGGTTACGCATCCGGCCACGCGTGAGGGAGGTAATGTATAGGTTTCTTCACGGAATATTGCCGTCTGGGGTTGTTTTACGAAATTAGGCGAATAAGGGAGGGTGGGATGTGTCAGGTTTGTGGGGTAGATGAATCAGCTTTTCATGTAGTTTATTTTTGTGAAAGCCTATGGATTGTGCGGGAATGGTTAGGGAAAGTAATCCGGTATGTGGGGGGGAAAGGGTTGTCGGTTTTGAGAGCTCTTAGTTTAGATGTAGGTGGGGTTGGGGTAAAGGTTCAAAGGGCTGTGGCTTACTTAATGGTTGATTTTGTGTATATATCATGGGCAATGAGAGACAAAGGGGCGGAGGAACGTTTGGATGGCCATAGCAGCATCCTTTTATAGAACAAAGTGTCGCAACAGGGAAATATATGGTAGAAGGTGGGAGAGGGATTTCTCGGAGGGCTACAGGGACTTTCTTTTGAGGGATTTATGGTCTTTATAAGCGGTCAGGGGAATGAACGGGCTGGCCTTCCCAGAGGGGGGGGGGTGTTGCAGAGGTCGATTGTGTGAGTGTGTGTGTGGAATTGTGTGAGTGTGTGTGGAATTGTGTGAGGAAGGATGTTGAGGTGATATTCAATGTGGTATTCAATGTAATGTCTTGGTGTTATTGTGAACACCGATGATTATAATTTATCTAAGGATTCCTTCATGTTTTGTAAGGATGTACAAAAGCATGTTAGTATATAAGCATATTTTAACCTGTAATTATACATGTCTACCTATATATGAGCAATGTAACTTGTCATAATAATGAGTTTTCATACCTGTTTTTTAACTATTGGAACGTTTTGGTATTGTATATAATGTAAGATCTTGCCTGGGGTGTTTTTGCTTATATATTGTTACAGATGTTTTTTTCACATTTTCATTATATATGTTCAAGTGAATGAGTTTTTGATCTTGTGTATAGCCAGGTGAAACTGGTCAGTTTTTCACTTGGGGGGGGGGGGGGGGGGGTAGGAGTGTAAGTAATCTCTGCAATAGCAGGTCAGGTGATACACATGTCATATTATTTTAGATGTCTAATGTTGTCCATTCTCTGTAGGATGTGATGTATAGATTATCTCCGACAGTGTAAATAATCTGTCTGCTGGAGGGAATAATGTGTAAATTTATTTATTATTGTGGTAGGTTTATGTGTGTAGCGTGTTTTTAGGGTGATATATTATAAGACGCTAATTACTATCAAGGACTGTTGGTGGTTATGAGGGGTGATGGCAGACACAGTTACTAGGCATGGGGGGGGGGTTGGGAAATGTGCACGATATTAATTATTTACCATAGGGTATATGAGGGTAGGGTGGATTGTGTTCTATGGTGGATGTGAGCCATCAGGTTCAGACATTCCTTGTATTATAGTGTCAGCCGTTTAGCTGGCTGGATTGTGTTTATATATATATTGTCATTGAAGTTTTTAATGCTTTTACAAATGTGTATGTATAAGAGTTTTGTCACTGTGTATCTAGGTGAAAGTGGCACGTTTTTTCATGGGGGGGGGGAGTGTAAGCTTTACTGGGTGGGTTGTATATGTATGTATGTGTGTATGTGTATATGTATGTGTGTATGTGTATATATGTGTATACGTATGTATATGTGTATATATATATATATATATATATATGTATATATGTGTGTGTGTGTTATATGTATATATATTGTATGTGTATGTATGACCACCTTTTCATGTGAAGCACAGTACGTACAAGCGGTGTTCATGTGAAGCACAGTACGTACAAGCGGTGTTTGATTTGAGTGCAGCAGCCAGTTCTGTCATTATATATGTGCTTCTTCAGTACTGTGTAGTCACAGTTGATTATTGTTCACTGCCTTATCTTGTTACATATTGATTATGTACCATATATTTTGTACCTGAGTTTGAAATAAAATATAAAAAAAAAAAATAATAATAATAATATAATAATAATAAAATGACAATAATGATAAATGGGATTAGGTCAGGTATATCTCAGAAAGTTAGGTTAGGAAAGGAGAAGCTGTAATGTAGAATGATCAGTTATGGCAGGAAAAGGGGAATATAAATATATAAATTCAAGGATTATGTGGACTAAAACAAGGGAAGAATGCGAAGATTACATCACATGCCCATTTTGGTATGTCCTGCCAACCAGTGAACCAGCAGTTAAGAGTATAAAAGTCGAGGCTCCACTGTTATGCTAACTGCTAGTTCATCAGCCAATCACATCAAAGTCCACCAACTCTGTGAAGCGATATCTTCAACTCGTGGAGCAGAATAAACAGGCTTTCATTACCTCTGGTCGAAGACTGTTTTTACAATGGCTCTTGCTCGTATATATTATCTTGTAAATATTCAATGTAAATAGTGTAAATAACTATATAGAAGGAATACACAGATTAAGAATTTATCTCTGTTGTTTTGCTTTGTCCCTGCGCTGCGTAGTTGACAGTTTGCTGACTTATTTACGAACAGGTGCTACAGACCCACCAGACATCACCTGTGTTCCTAATAGTAGGTTATACTGTTTATACACCTGGAGGAGAGAGAGAGAGAGAGAGAGAGAGAGAGAGAGAGAGAGAGAGAGAGAGAGAGAGAGAGATATTCTAGGAATCTGTCGTGACTTGATGAAACATTAAAAATACCGGTAAGTGGGTTTAAAACCTATTGACTACACGCAGGTCGTGGCTGTATGTCGCCTGTTCTCCACCAGTCAAGAGAACATCTCCGTCACTAACGCAAGGATGAAGGTAACCTCCCAAGTACCGTCATAGAAGCTTAGACATTGTGTAGTTTTAAAAATAGGTTAGATAAATACATGAGTGGGTGTGAGTTGGACCTGACTAGCTTGTGCTACTAGGTCAGATGTCGTGCTCCTTCCTTAAGTGAATGTGACCTGGCCTGACTAGGTTAGGGCGCTGGCTTAAGCCGGTAGGAGAATTAGACCTGCTCGCATGGGCCAGTAGGCCTGTTGCAGTGTTCCTTCTTACGTTATACACTGAGAATCATGCACCTCCCACTTCACAACTCTACCTTAACGTATCCAAATATATGGCAAAAAAAAAAAGATTTTTATTTTATATAAGCAATGTCTATAATTGTAATTTATGCAAGTTCATAAGCATGTTTATAAAAAAAATTGTTTTATTGCAACAACAACAGCAACGACAATATTAATAATAATAATAATAATAATAATAATAATAATAATAATAATAATAATAAAATTAATAAAATTAATAATAATAACAAACATTTATTAACTACTTTTTCTATACCTTCTTTCTCTTCTTTTCTTCTTCTTCTTCTCCTTCTTCTTCTTCTTCTTCTTCTTCTTCTTCTTCTTCTTCTTCTTCTTCTTCTTCTTCTTCTTCTTCTTCTTCTTCTTCTTCTTCTTCTTATTATTATTATTATTATTATTATTATTAAGATATCAGGAATACTGGGGACAGTTAGTTAATCAGGTTTGAGCCTATTTCTTAACTGACGACTACAGTTAACTATGTGACTAACTGCCTCTTTACTGATGACAACAATTTCAGATATAAGCAGCTGAATCACACCACATCACTGACGGAGCTGGATCAAACGACCTCACTGAAGGAGCTGGATCACACGACTTCACTGAAGGAGCTGGATCACACAACCTCAGTGAAGGAGCTGGATCACACGACCTCAGTGAAAGAGCTGGATCACACGACCTCACTGAAGGAGATGGATCAAACGACCTCACTTAAGGAGCTGGATCACACGACCTCAGTGAAGGAGCTGGATCACACGACCTTTGCCTTAGTAAACAGTAAGAAAAACTTAATTATATATATCCATATTGAACCATTCCAGTTACTTTTTCCTTGCAAAGCGAGTTCTAAGGAGCCACAAGGCCGTGGACGGGGAAAATGGTGTGGGAGGAAACAAAGAGAGGTAGCTGGAGATCGTAGGGAAAAGGATAGAGGAAAACAAGATTTTGGGAAAGTGGGAGGCCATCGGTTAGCAGGGGAAGGAAAGAAAGGTGTTTGGAGTTTGAGTAGGGGAGTGAGGGGGGAGGAAATTGGTGGAAGGAGGGTAGAAGGAGGTGAGAATGGGGAAAGGGAAAAGAGGGGATTGGAAGAAGTCTAGTGGAGAATGAATTCTACCCAGGTATTGTTGAAGCTCACTGGGGACCTGGCTCTAATTTGCATGCATTAATTTGCCGTGTGCGGAGGAGAAGGTAATTACAGCTTAACGTCGAGGTTAGTGGTACAGCTACACAGCTGAGAAGCGTCTGAGGAATACAGCTACAAAACTGAGAAGCATCTGGGGGGTACAGCTACACAGCTGAGAAACATCTGGGGGTGTTACAGCTACACAACTGAGAAGCGTCTGGGGGGTACAGCTACACAGCTGAGAAACATCTGGGGGTGTTACAGCTACACAACTGAGAAGCGTCTGGGGGGGGGGTTACAGCTACACAGCTGAGAAGCATCTGGGGTGTTACAGCTACACAACTGAGAAGCATCTGGGGTGTTACAGCTACACAACTGAGAAGCATCTGGGGTGTTACAGCTACACAACTGAGAAGCATCTGGAGGGTTACAGCTACACAGCTGAGAAGCATCGGGGGGGTTCAGCTACACAGCTGAGAAGCATCTGGGGGTTACAGCTACACAGCTGAGAAGCATCTGGGGGGTTACAGCTACACAGCTGAGAAGCATCTGGGGGATTACAGCTACACAGCTGAGAAGCATCTGGGGGGTTACAGCTACACAACTGAGAAGCATCTGGGGGGGTTAAAAAGCTACACAGCTGAGAAGCATCTGGGGGGTTTACAGCTAAAACAGCTGAGAAGATCTGGGGGGTTACAGCTACACACCCTGAGAAGCATCTGGGGGGTTACAGCTACACAGCTGAGAAGCATCTGGGGGATTACAGCTACACAGCTGAGAAGCATCTGGGGGGTTACAGCTACACAACTGAGAAGCATCTGAGGGGGGTTACAGCTACACAGCTGAGAGCATCTGGGGTGTTACAGCTACACAACTGAGAAGCATCTGGGGGGGTTACAGCTACACAGCTGAGAAGCATCTGGGGGATTACAGCTACACAGCTGAGAAGCATCTGGGGGGTTACAGCTACACAACTGAGAAGCATCTGGGGGGGGGTTACAGCTACACAGCTGAGAAGCATCGGGGGGGATTACAGCTACACAGCTGAGAAGCATCTGGGGGGTTACGGCTACACAACTGAGAAGCATCTGGGAGGGTTACAGCTATACAGCTGAGAAGCATCTGTGGGGTTACAGCTACACAGCTGAGAAGCATCTGGGGGATTACAGCTACACAGCTGAGAAGCATCTGGGGTGTTACAGCTACACAGCTGAGAAGCATCTGGGGGATTACAGCTATACAGCTGAGAAGCATCTGGGGGGTTACAGCTACACAGCTGAGAAGCATCTGGGGAGTTACAGCTACACAGCTAAAGAAACATCTGGGGGGTTACGGGCTACACAGCTGAGAAGCTCTGGGGAGTTACAGCTACACAGCTGAGAAACATCTGGGGGGTTACAGCTACACAGCTGAAAAGGGCATCTGGGGATTACAGCTACACAGCTGAGAAGCATCGGGGGGGTTACAGCTACACAGCTGAGAAGCATTGGGGGTTACAGCTACACAGCTGAGAAGCATCTGGGGGTTACAGCTACACAGCTGAGAAGCATCTGGGGGGGGGGGTTACAGCTACACAACTGAGAAACATCTGGGGGGTTACAGCTACATAACTGAGAAGTATCTGGGGGAGTTACAGCTATACAGCTGAGAAGCATATGGAGGGTTACAGCTACACAGCTGAGAAGCATCTGGGGGAGTTACAGCTACACAGCTGAGAAGCATCTGAGGGGTTACAGCTACACAGTTGAGAAGCATCTGGGGGAGTTACAGCTACACAGCTGAGAAGCATCTGGGGGGTTACAGCTACACAGCTGAGAAGCATCTGGGGGAGTTACAACTACACAGCTGAGAAGCATCTGGGGAGTTACAGCTACACAGTTGAGAAGCATCTGGAGGGTTACAGCTACACAGTTGAGAAGCATCTGGAGGGTTACAGCTACACAGTTGAGAAGCACCTGGGGGAGTTACAGCTACACAGCTGAGAAGCATCTGGGGAGTTACAGCTACACAGTTGAGAAGCATCTGGAGGGTTACAGCTACACAGTTGAGAAGCATCTGGGGGAGTTACAGCTACACAGCTGAGAAGCATCTGGGGGGTTACAGCTACACAGTTGAGAAGCATCTGGAGGGTTACAGCTACGCAGCTGAGAAGCATCTGGGGGAGTTACAGCTACACAGCTGAGAAGCATCTGGAGGGTTACAGCTACACAGTTGAGAAGCATCTGAGGGGTTACAGCTACACAGTTGAGAAGCATCTGAGGGGTTACAGCTACACAGTTGAGAAGCATCTGAGGGGTTACAGCTACACAGTTGAGAAGCATCTGAGGGGTTAAAGCTACACAGTTGAGAAGCATCTGAGGGGTTACAGCTACACTTTGGGAAAATGCATTGGGGGAGTTACAGCTACACAGCTGAGAAGCATCTGGGGGAGTTACAGCTACACAGTTGAGAAGCATCTGAGGGGTTACAGCTACACAGTTGAGAAGCATCTGAGGGGTTACAGCTACACAGCTGAGAAGCATCTGAGGGGTTACAGCTACACAGTTGAGAAGCATCTGGGGGTTACAGCTACACAGCTGAGAAGCATTGAGGGGTTACGGGCTACACAGTTGAGAGCATCTGGAGGGTTACAGTACGCAGTGAGAAGCATCTGAGGGGTTACAGCTACACAGTTGAAGAAAGACATCTGGAGGGTTCACCCTTACAAAAGCTGAGAAGCATCTGGGGGGTTACAGCTACACAGTTGAGAAGCATCTGGGGAGTTACAGCTACACAGATGAGAAGCATCGGGGGGGTTACAGCTACGCAGCTGAGAAGCATCTGGGGGGTTACAGCTACACAGTTGAGAAGCATCTGGAGGGTTACAGCTACGCAGCTGAGAAGCATCTGAGGGGTTACAGCTACACAGTTGAGAAGCATCTGGAGGGTTACAGCTACACAGTTGAGAAGCATTTGGGGAGTTACAGCTACACAGCTGAGAAGCATCTGAGGGGTTACAGCTACACAGTTGAGAAGCATCTGGAGGGTTACAGCTACGCAGCTGAGAAGCATCTGAGGGGTTACAGCTACACAGTTGAGAAGCATCTGGAGGGTTACAGCTACGCAGCTGAGAAGCATCTGGGGAGTTACAGCTACACAGTTGAGAAGCATCTGGAGGGTTACAGCTACACAGTTGAGAAGCATCTGGGAGTTACAGCTACACAGCTGAGAAGCATCTGGGAGTTACAGCTACACAGCTGAGAAGCATCTGGGGGGGTTACAGCTGCACAGCTGAGAAGCATATGGTGGTTTACAGCTACACAATTGAGAAGCATCTGGGGGGTTACAGATACACAGCTGAAAAGTATCTAAGGGGGAGGGTTACAGATACACAGCTGAAAAGTATCTAAGGGGGAGGGTTACAGCTACACAGCTGAGAAGCATCTGGGGGTTACAGCAACACAGCTGAGAAGCATCTGGGGGGGGGGGTTACAGCTACACAGCTGAGAAGCATCTGGTGGGGGTTACAGCTACAGAGATAAGGTTCATTTGGAACAACACCAGTGCTGAGAAACATTAGTTGGTACAACACTGGTGCTGAGAAACATCAGTTGGTACAACACTATTGCAGAGAAGCATTAGTTGGTACAACACTAGTGCTGAGAAACATCAGTTGGTACAACACCAGTGCTGAGAAAGATCAGATGATACAATAACAGTGCTGAGAAACATCAGTTGGAACAGAAACAGTGCTAAGAAACTTCATTTGGTACAACAGCAGTGATGAAAAACATTAGCTGGTACAACAACAGTGCTGAGAAACATCAGCTGGTACAACAAGAGTGCTGAGAAGCTTAACTGGTACAACACCAGTGCTAAGAAACGTCAGCTGGTACAACAACAGTGTTGAGAAGTATCATTTGGTACAACAGTGCTGAGAAGCATCAGTTGGTACAACAACAGTGCTGAGAAGCATCAATTGGTACAACAACAATGCTGATAAACATCAGCTGGTACAACAACAGTGCTGAGAAACATCAACTAGTACAACACCAGTGCTGAGAAACATCAGCTGGTACAACAAGAGTGCTGAGAAGCTTAACTTGTACAACACCAGTGCTAAGAAACGTCAGCTGGTACAACAACAGTGTTGAGAAGTATCATTTGGTACAACAGTGCTGAGAAGCATCAATTGGTACAGCAACAATGCTGATAAACATCAGTTGGTACAACAACAGTGCTGAGAGTCATCAGTTGGTACAACAACAATGCTGAGAAACATCAGCTGGTACAACAACAGTGCTGAGAAGTATCAGTTGGTACAAAAACAGTGCTGAGAAACATCATTTGGTTCAACAACAGTGCTGAGAAACATCACTTGGTTCAACAACAGTGCTGAAAAGAATCAATTGGTACAACAGTGGTGAAAAACGTCAGTTGGTGGTACAACAACAGTGCTGAGAAACATCAGACAGTACACTCAAAACGCAGAAAAGTAAACAGTTCAGTAAAATATTTTAAATCGTAATTATTTTCGTCTAGAAACTACTGAATAAACACAACAACAGTGGCAGTAAAATAATCGCTTAAATATTATAGACTGATATATCTGACGTGTTATATTATAAAAATGTTTGTTAGTAGTAGGTGCGTGTGTCAGGTCACAATATATACATTATACAGTCCAGTGGAACGTGGGTCTAAAGCAAGACGCCCCTGCCTCACCTTACTGCTGGATCACCGCGACTTGATTATGAATGTACTGGAAGACAAACACTCAGTTTGCGAAAGTCTTCTACACGTGTGATCAGAGTATAGTAGAACATAAAACGTGTGGAAAAAAGAATAATAGGAAAAGTGGGCAAATCGATATTCAACTCTCAAAGAAATTCAACTAAAATTGGAAAGATCAACAAAATGATATCAGAGACCTCCACAGCGGAACATTTTTTTTTCCCTCAGATCAGAATACTTGTCCCATCCTTCACAGATGAAACCAGAATTTCTATGAGAGGCGTCAGGTGAAGACACAGCAAGACTCAGCCGACATAAAACAAGTCTTCCAGTTGGCCATAGAAAACAACATGATCATTAAGGGGAAATTTCAGCTACTCCAGTATGGAAAAACTGCAAAAATAAAAACGGAGACAGAAAATAAAGGAAAAACCAAGCAACTCGATAAAGCAGACCTTAAGGTAGTAATCTCGGAAAATCTTGCGTTCAATTAGCATACTAATGTTACTAACACAACTACAAGGAAAATGGTCAACTGATAATATGAACCTTCAAAACATTAAATGCCAAGCCAACAGTAATGTATCACAGAGCACTTAAAGAAGGCGGAAGATGAAATGTGAGAGCTGCAAAACATGTAAATTAGTAACATCTAAAATTCTTCAATCTAAATTCCCTGAAGAGCTGACGAAAAAGATACATCACAATTTATTCCTGGGAAATATTGGAGAGACTAGCAATAAATCCCTCTTCAAGGGGGCTCCTTGTTGTGGTGAAGAGGCTCTTGGTCTGAGAAATTAGACCTGTCTATCTCCTTCCTCAGACCGAACCTAATTACCCCCCAATCCCCCCTTCCCTATCCCATCCTCCTCATCCTCCCCTTTTTCCTTTCCTCCTCCTCCTCCCCTTTTTCCTTTCCTCCTCCTCCTCCCCTTTTTCCTTTCCTCCTCCTCCTCCCCACCCCTCCCTTTTGCCCTTCCTTTTGGCCTTTGGGATTTTTTCCCACAGGCACGCTAGTTCCTAGGTAGGGTAAAGGGTACCGGGGTCCATCCCATTCCATTCCATTGAGGTTCTTGGCTGTGGCATAGTTTGCCGTGGAATCCGGATTGCCTGGGGATGTCCCGATCCCTCTCCGGTATCCCGGAGGGTGGCTTTGGGTGTCTCTCGGGCGACGGGTGTATCTCTGGAAACCACCTTTCGGATTCCGGGGGTGATGTCCGAAGGAGGTATGCTTTGTGGCGGATATCCGGCCGCCCTCTCTTTTGTCCACCGAGGTAGCTCGGCAGATGTGAGGTTGCTATCCCGGATTGCTGGTTTACTGGCATGATGGGTAGGGTATGGCACGGGTTCCATGCTGCATCTGTGCTACTTGCGGTGCTGAGGTCCTCTTGGGTGTGGAGGGAGATTTCTGGCCCTTTCATTCCTCCTAGGAACTATCCCTCCCCGGTCCCCCCCTTTTTTTTTATTCTTTTTTTTTATTTTTATTTTCTTTTCTTCTTAATATTTTTTTCTTTAAAACAAAAAGAAAGAAGTAACCTAACCGTGGCAGCCCTAGGCCATGAACCTGCTACCCCCGGGTCCCTTCTTGATACCGCACCCAGTTCTGACCCCGCTTCATCTTTGGACCACTCTTCGGACACTCCTCATGCCTCTGTACCTCTTGCCGGTGCTGTTTCCTCACCCGCTTCAGGTACTGAGGTCTCGACTGACTCCTTCAATTTATCTGACCTCTGCTCTCCTTTGACTATGCTTCCGGCCTCTCCCTCTACGGTGCGGCAATTTTCGAATCGCCGGCCCGTTCCACGTCGGACCAACTCTGGTCCGACGCCAACGACAATTACCTGCTGATGATACTTCTCCACCTTCTCGTTCTTCTCAGAAAAGATCGACACGTCCTGCACTCCCTTTCCACGCTCAGTTTCAGAATGCACAATGGACTAAATTCTTCACTTTACGACCGACTTAAGAACATAAGAACATAAGAAAGGAGGAACACTGCAACAGGCCTGTTGGCCCATACTAGGCAGGTCCTTTACAATTCATCCCACTAACAAAACATTTGCCCAACCCAATTTTCAATGCTACCCAAGAAATAAGCTCTGATGTGAAAGTCCCACTCAAATCCAACCCCTCCCACTCATGTACTTATCCAACCTAAATTTGAAACTACCCAAAGTCCCAGCCTCAATAACCCAACTAGGTAGACTGTTCCACTCATCTACTACCCTATTTCCAAACCAATACTTTCCTATGTCCTTTCTGAATCTAAACTTATCTAATTTAAATCCATTACTGAGGGTTCTCTCTTGGAGAGACATCCTCAAGACCTTATTAATATCCCCTTTATTAATACCTATCTTCCACTTATACACTTCGATCAGGTCTCCCCTCATTCTTCGTCTAACAAGTGAATGTAACTTAAGAGTCTTCAATCTTTCTTCATAAGGAAGATTTCTAATGCTCTGTATTAATTTAGTCATCCTACGCTGAATGTTTTCTAACGAATTTATGTCCATTCTGTAATATGGAGACCAGAACTGAGCTGCATAATCTAGGTGAGGCCTTACTAATGATGTATAAAGCTGCAGTATGACCTCTGGACTTCTGTTGCTTACACTTCTTGATATAAATCCCAGTAATCTATTTGCCTTATTACGTACGCTCAGGCATTGCTGTCTTGTAGATGAATGGTTCAGAGAACCGACATGTTGATAAATTAGACACATGTGCAACTCTTGGGTATCTTTATTGAGGAAACGTTTCGCCACACAGTGGCTTCATCAGTCCATACAAAGGAGAATCTTGAAGAACAGGAGGAGAATGAGGTAATCAGTCCCTCAACCTTGAGTCGATGTGGTCAGTCCATCAATCTTGGTTTGAGGTTGCTGCTCACCATAACCCCCAAGTCCTTTTCGCAATCTGTATGGCTAAGTTCTACATCATTTAACTTATAAGTACTAGGGTTATGGGCACTCCCAAGCTTCAGAACCTTGCATTTATTTACATTGAACTGCATCTGCCACTTTTCTGACCAAGAATAGAGTTTGTTTAAATCCTCCTGAAGTTCCTTAACATCTACGTTTGAATCAATTATCCTACCTATCTTTGTGTCATCGGCGAATTTGCTCATATCACTAGTAATTCCTTCATCAAAATCATTGATATATATTATAAACAACAACGGACCCAAGACTGATCCCTGTGGAACGCCACTTGTTACAGATCCCCACTCGGATTTAACCCCATTTATGGACACTCTCTGCTTCCTGTCAGTGAGCCATGACTCGATCCAAGAGAGCACTTTTCCCCCAATGCCATGAGCTGCCACTTTCTTTAACAGTCTATGGTGCGGAACTCTATCAAAAGCCTTACTAAAATCTAAGTAAATAATATCAAATTCTTTATCGTGGTCAACAGCCTCAAAAGCTTTACTGAAGAAAGTTAATAAATTAGTTAGACAAGACCGGCCTCTTGTGAATCCATGCTGAGTATCATTAATCAATCTATGCTTATCGAGATGGCTTCTTATAATCTCAGCTATAAATGACTCTAGTAATTTGCCTAAAATTGAGGTCAGGCTTATTGGGCGGTAATTTGACGGTAACGACTTGTCTCCTGTTATAAAAATAGGAATTACATTAGCCATCTTCCACATATCAGACACTACACCTGTTTGAAGAGATAAATTAAAAATATTAGTTAATGGTTCACAGAGTTCCATTTTGCATTCCTTAAGAACCCTTGAAAAAAACCTCATCAGGACCCGGCGACTTATTTTGCTTCAGTCTGTCTATCTGCTTCACAACCATTTCACTAGTGACTGTGATGTTACATAATTTATCTTCTTCTAGCCCACTATAAAAATTAATTACTGGAATATTGTTAGTGTCTTCCTGTGTAAAAACTGAGAGAAAATAATTATTAAAAATCGAGCACATTTCATTATCTTTGTCAGTAAGGTGCCCATAGGTATTTTTAAGGGGACCTATCTTATCTCTAACTTTTGTTCTATAGACCTGGAAAAAACTTTTTGGGTTAGTTTTAGAATCCCTAGCAACTTTAATTTCATAGTCCCTTTTAGCTTTTCTTATCCTCTTTTTAATGTCCCTCTTAATGTCAATATACTGATTCATAAGATGACCCTCACCTCTTTTGATACGCCTATAAATTCCTTTCTTATGCCCTAGTAGATATTTGAGCCTATTATCCATCCATTTTGGGTCATTTCTATTTGATCTAATTTCTTTATATGGGATAAACGTTCTTTGAGCAGCATGTATAGTGTTCAGAAAACTGTCATATTGATATCTCACTTCGTTACCCCAGTCAACAGATGATAAGTGTTCTCTAAGCCCCTCGTAATCTGCTAAGCGAAAATCTGGGACTGTTACTGAGTTATCGCTACTATCGTACTTCCATTCAATGCTAAATGTAATTGATTTGTGGTCGCTAGCACCCAGTTCCTCCGAAATTTCTAAATTATTAACAAGGGATTCATTGTTTGCCATAACTAAGTCAAGCAGGTTATTTCCCCTTGTAGGTTCTGTCACAAACTGCTTCAAAAAACAATCCTGAACTACTTCTAAAAAGTCGTATGATTCTAAATTCCCAGTCAAGAAATTCCAATCAACATGACTGAAGTTAAAGTCTCCTAGAATTACTACATTATCGTGCCTTGTGGCCTTAACAATTTCCTCCCATAGTAGTTTCCCTTGGTCCCTATCTAAGTTTGGGGGAAGGTATATCACTCCTAAAATCAGTTTTTCATGCCCCTCTGAAAATTCTATCTGAACAGACTCTGTATGTGTTACTTCAGACTTAATACCCGTTTTATGCAAGCGATCTCGGACATACAATGCCACCCCACCCCCCTTCCCGATACTTCTATCTATTTGGAACAATTTAAAACCCTGAATATGACATTCCGCAGGCATGTCCCGACTTTTTGAATTAAACCACGTCTCAGTTAAGGCAAATACATCAATGTTACCTGCACTAGCAACTAATCTCAACTCGTCCATCATATTCCTAGCACTACGGCAATTAGCATAATAAACATTGAAAGACTCTCCTTTCTCTTTACCCTTCCTGCTCATTTCTGTTTTTCTACTAAACCTATTACTATCCTTATCACCCAAAGTCCCTGGCTTTTCAATATCTACCTCGTTCTGCTTATTACTAGTTCCCCTAGAACTCGTAATATTACTACACTGGGACTTCACTGTTTTCCTGCCAAAACCCATACCACTAACTATTCCTAGTTTAAAGTCCTAATTGCTCCCTCCACTGCAGTTGCCAGTGCTACCACCCCAGACCTAGATAAGTGAACCCCATCCCTGAAGATAAGTGAACCCGATCTCTGCCTATGTTTGCGATGACAGTATTGGCAAGGCACTCCTACGCCATGTTGGTAAAGATATTTCTTTTCATGCTCTTAAGAGTGGTACGTGCATCATCACTGTACAGAATGCTACCCAAGCTCATGATCCTTCTCTTCTTTCCCATATCGATACTGTTCCTGTCACTATTGAAAAACATCATTCCCTCAATTCTTGTAGTGGTACCGTCATTCTGCCCCATACCATAGTTCAACAAAATTTCCGGACATGTGGCAATGACATTCTTTAACAGCTGGAACTCCAATATCTCCCAATCCTCAAGGTAGACACTTATGTTCTTCCTGCCCGCGGGTGGAGACGATACCCTAGCAATGTGGCTCGTTTAACTTTTGACAGCCGTGAACTCCCATCCTCAGTTTATGTAGCAGGGCATTGGTTACAAGTTCGAAAGGTGATCCCTACACCGCAACAGTGTAGAAATTGCTGGCGATTTGGCCATCCAGCGAAATATTGCAGATCTATAGCCGAATGCCCAGTCTGTGGTGCCGATGACCATTGTAATACATCTTGCAATCGACCTCCCTCTTGCCTTAATTGTCATGAGGCTCACCCTTCGTACTCTCGCCGTTGCCAAGTCTACTTAAATAAGCGGGAAATCCGTTACCTCAAAGAGGCAGAAGGTCTCCCTTATGCCATGGCAGTTTCTCATCTCCGCCTCCAAGGGAGACTACCTCGTGTTTCTTATTCCCGTGTTTCAAAACGTCCCCCCACTTCTGGGGTCCCATCTTCTGCAGCCTCTTCTGTGGTTACCTCTCCCATAGTCACTCCTGTATCTAATTCATTTGCTGT
This sequence comes from Cherax quadricarinatus, assembly GCF_026875155.1. NCBI lineage: Eukaryota > Metazoa > Arthropoda > Malacostraca > Decapoda > Parastacidae > Cherax > Cherax quadricarinatus. The sequence continues at coordinate 94,469,236 of NC_069399.1, read as the reverse complement.
CCTAGGCTCAGACGTCCTTACTTCAATGCCTCAGTCTGTTCTTGCTTCTTCGTGTTCTCCCTCACAAGCCTCAGTATCGACGAGATCTCGTACGACACCTCCTCCCAATCGTCCCTCTACTTCTCAGAAGTCAAAAAAAGGTCCTTTAACCCCTCCTTCCCTTCTTCCACCTCCTCATTTTACCTTCCCTGTCTCTGTACCTGGTTCTTCCCCTCTCACTGGCTCTGTTACAAGTGTAGAGGTTCACCCTCCTCCTCGTACTGTACCTTCCTCCCCTGTTCCCTACCAAGTTTCTTCCTCTTCTGCCACCTCCCAGGTTTCTGCTTCTTCTGTCCCCTTCCACGCTTCTTCTACAGTTCCCTCCACCCTTTTGCCCCCCCCCCACCTTGGTACAGTCCATTACAGTTCCAATATTTACTCATCCTCCCCCTACCATCTCCAATATTGTCTCCCATACGACGTCTCTGAATTCCGGAACACTTGAAGCAATCTCTGAATATATTGCAGAGACCAAACCATCAATGGACACTGATCCACCCTCTATTCCTTCTCTCTCCTCTCCTCCATCTGCGCAACTCCTTTCTTCACAGCGCACCGTTCCTTCGCTGCTTGAACGTTTTCCGCTGCCTCTGCATGTGGACTTTCCTAACCCCTCTAGTCCATAGGAACCCTTACCTGCGGATTTCAGGTATCTTTATCATTGCCAATCATGGCCTATTTACAGTGGAATATACGCAGCCTCGGGGGTAATAGAGGTGAGCTTCAGATGTTACTCTCCCAGTTTTCCCCTGTTGGTGTTTGCTTACAGGAACCAAAATTACACTCTGCTGTTATCTATCCCATCTCAGGCTATAATTTATTGTATTCTTCAGATCCTTTTCCTGATGGGACCTTTATTGAAAGTGCCCTTCTTCTACGCACTGATATTCCATACCATCAGCTATGTGTTCATACTTCGCTGCATTACACAGCAGCCCGTATCCACTTGCATAGGTGGTATACGCTCTGTTCTTTATATCTCTCTCCTTCTCGGGCATTATCTATTCCGGATATTGCCTTTCTTGTTTCGTCATTACCGCCACCACTTCTGTTACTTGGCGATTTTAATGCCCATCATTTCCTCTGGGGGGGGGGGTTCTCACTGTGATTCCCGTGGCATTCAGTTAGAGGTTTTTCTTGCTACCCACCCCCTACATGTTTTAAATACAGGTACTCACACCCATTTTGATCCTCGGACTCACACTCTCTCTTGCATCGATCTCTCAGTCTGCTCTTCCTCCGCCGCATTAGACTTCACCTGGTCTGTTCTCCCAGATTTACATGACAGCGATCATTTCCCAATCATTCTTACTTCCCCTTCATATTCACCACCTCTTTGTATTCCACGCTGGCAATTTCATCAGGCAAATTGGAACCTTTACTCGCAACTAACTGTTTTTAGTGAGGTTCCTTCTTCGTCCTCCATTGATGAGCTTTTACACCTCTGCTCGTCCTCCGTTTTAACCGCAGCTTCTCATTCTATACCCCAAACTTCGGGCAGTCATTCTCAGAAATGCGTGCCTTGGTGGTCTCCTGCTTGTGCTCGTGCAGTACGTTTGAAACGCGCTGCATGGGGCAGGTACCGGTACAATAGAACCATGGAGAGACTTCTTGATTTTAAGCAAAAGCGTGCGATCGCTCGCCGTGTCATCCGTGACGCTAAATGCACTTGCTGGCGAGATTATGTCTTCACCATCACCTCTGCTTCCTCTATGAGTGCAGTCTGGAAAAAAGTACGAAAACTGATTGGTAAATATTCTCCTGACTCGGCTCCTGTTCTGCGGGTTGCCGGTGTTGATATAGCAAACCCACTAGATGTTGCCAATGAAATTGGCAATCATCTGGTCCGTATTTCTCAGGGGCTCCATCTATGCCCCTCGTTTCTTTCCTCAAAGCCTGCCAGAGAGTTAGCACCCTTGGACTTTTCTTCTCTCAGAGGAGAACAGTATAATGTGCCTTTTACACTTCAAGAACTGGAGACAACACTCTCAGCTTGCCGATCATCGGCAGCTGGGCCCGACGACATTCATATTCGTATGCTATAACATTTACATCAGTCAGCCCTTGCAGTCCTATTACGCCTTTTCAATCTTATTTGGTCACAAGGAGTTCTTCCACACTGTGGACATCTGCCATTGTTCTCCCTTTCCGCAAACCAGGCACTACGGGACATGAAACCTCCCACTATCGTCCCATTGCTCTTACCAGTGCAGTTTGCAAAGTGATGGAACGCCTGGTAAATAGACGTTTAGTGTGGTATTTAGAGACACACAACAGTCTCTCCACTCGTCAATATGGCTTTTGTAAGGGACGTTCTACCATAGACCCCTTACTACGCTTGGATACGTATGTTCATAATGCCTTTGCGAATAACCACTCAGTTATTGCAATATTTTTTGACCTTGAGAAGGCATATGACACAACTTGGAGGTATAATATTTTGGCCCAAGCCCACTCCTTAGGCCTCCGAGGCAATCTACCATCCTTCCGTAAGAACTTTTTAACTGACAGGCATTTCCGTGTTTGGGTTAATAATGTGCTCTCCCCGGGCATTATCCAAGCTGAAGGTGTCCCCCAGGGATGTGTTCTGAGCACAACACTTTTTCTCCTTCTATAAATGATTTGGCCTCTAGTCTTCCATCAAATATTTGGTCATCACTCTATGTTGATGACTTCGCTATTGCCTGTGCAGGCGCTGACTGTCACCTCATTACATTTTCTCTCCAGCATGCGGTCGACCGTGTTTCCAATTGGGCCACCACACATGGGTTTAAATTTTCCAGCACCAAAACTCACCAAATTACTTTCACTAGACGCTCTGTCATCTCCGATCATCCTACAGACTTAAACAACTATAGGCCAATATCTAACTTACCATTGCTATCCAAAATCTTTGAGAAACTCGTGCACAGGAGACTCTATTCATTTATAACGGCTCAAAACATACTCAACCCCTGCCAGTTTGGATTCAGGAAAAATAAAAGCACTAATGATGCAATCATAAAAATGCTAGATCTGCTTTACACAGCATTGGAAAATAAGGAATATCCACTAGGAATTTTTATTGACCTAAGAAAAGCTTTTGACACAGTAGACCACGACATCCTACTCCACAAACTTGATCACTACGGTATAAGAGGCCATGCGCTTGCTTATTTCAAATCTTACATTACTAATAGGTATCAGTACGTCACCATTAAAGACACAGCATCAACAACACGGCCACTTGATACTGGAGTTCCGCAGGGAAGTGTCCTTGGTCCCCTGCTCTTCCTCATATACATCAATGACCTTCCAAACGTATCCCAACACCTGAAACCCATTCTCTTTGCTGATGACACGACTTATGTCATCTCTCACCCTAATCTTGCCACCCTCAACACCATTGTGAATGAGGAGCTGATTAAAATATCGACTTGGATGACAGCCAATAAACTTACGCTTAACACTGACAAAACCTACTATATTATGTTTGGTAGCAGAGCAGGAGATGCACAAATTAACATTAAGATTGACAACACTCTAATTACCAGAAATAATGGGGGAAAATTCCTAGGCTTATACCTTGACAACAACCTGAATTTCAGCACCCATATCCAGCATATAGCCAAAAAAGTATCCAAAACGGTTGGGATCCTCTCCAAGATACGATACTACGTGTCGCAAAATGCCCTTCTCACACTATACCACTCACTTATTTATCCATACCTCACCTATGCTATTTGTGCTTGGGGATCAACTGTAGCAACACACCTAAAGCCAATAATAACCCAACAAAAAGCTGCAGTAAGAATAATCACTAAATCCCATCCCTAGCAACACACCCCCCCCACTCTTCATAGATCTAAACTTACTCCCAGTTCAGTACATCCACACTTACTACTGTGCAATCTATATCTACAGGGCCTTAAACTCTAATATCAACCTTGACCTAAAACGCTTTCTTGATAGTTGTGACAGAACCCACAGGCATAACACCAGACACAAACATCTCTACGACATTCCCCGTGTCCGACTAAACCTTTAAAAAAATTCAATGTATGTCAAAGGCCCTAAAATCTGGAATACCCTACCTGAGAACTCTAGAACTGCAGACACATTCATCACCTTCAAAACTACCATTAGAAAACATCTTATCTCCCTGATACACCCCGTCAACTAACTACACGAATACCATCTGGTGGTTCACACTTACACTCACTCACTCATTTGACCATAAACAGAAATATTAATCTCAGTCTTAAAATAATGAATCCTGTGATACTCCAATACTGAAACTATGTACTGTGCCAAAACAAAAGCATTCACATTGCTAAACTCACAAACTAGTATTTAGTCACTTAGCCATAATACCAACTTACCTCATAATTTGTAATATTTTACAATTAAGAATAAAACTAAGTATGCCCGAAATGCCTAGCCATGCTAAGCGTTCTAGTGGTACACTCTGTAATCACAATTTTACTACATGTAAACCAAACAATAACCAAATTTCTGTAAACTCAGCATTGTAATCCTTATAGAGAATAAACTTTGAATTTGAATTTGAATTTGAATTTGTACCTCTATGGCTCCCATATCCCTGAACGTGATACAGTCAGGTTTCTGGGCCTCCTCTTTGACCGTAGGTTATCCTGGAAACCTCACATTACCTCTCTGAAGGCAACTTATCACAGCCGGCTGAACCTTCTTGAAACCCTTGCTCATCTTTCATGGGGAGCTGATCGTCAAACTCTCCTTCGCCTACATTCCACCCTCATTTTATAGAAACTTGATTATGGTGACCAGATCTATTCAGCGGCTTCTCCTGCTACTCTCTCTAACCCTAACCCCATTCATCACCAAGGATTACGTTTATGCCTTGGTGCTTTTCGCTCTGTCCCTGTTGAGAGCCTCTATGCAGAAGCGAACATTCCATCCTTATCCGATCTCCGTTATGCCCATTGCCTTCGCTACTATGTACACTCTCATGATCTCTGCAATCCTTCCATTTATAGAATGGTCACTGATATTAGTAGACATTCTTTATTTGTTCACCGCCCCTGTTTACTCCGTCCCTTCTCTCTTCGCCTTCATTCGCTCTTGTCTTCTCTTCAATTACCACTTTGCTATGTTCATGTAGCATCTCACTTTTCCCTACCCCCCTGGGAAGTTCCAGCTGTTCGAGTCTGTTCTTTCTCTCTCCCTTGCTCGAAAGCCCAACTGTATACGGTCGCTTCCCGCTCTCTTTTTCTTGACCACTTCCACTCTCATTCTCATGCCATTGCTGTGTACATAGATGGCTCTAAGTCTTCTGACGGCATAGGATTCACAGCAGTGTTTCGGGACAGCGCCGTACGAGGACATTTACTGTCTTCGGCTAGTATTTTTACTGCTGAATTGTATGCCATTCTTGCAGCACTTATCCGTATTGCATCTATGCCTGTGTCATCATTTGTGGTTGTCTCAGACTCCCTTAGTGCTTTACAGGCTATACAGAAATTTGATACACCTCACCCCTTAGTCCTCCGTATCCAACTTTGGCTACGCCGCATCTTTACCAAGCATAAAGATATTGTTTTTTGTTGGGTCCCTGGTCATGTTGACGTACAGGGCAATGAACAGGTAGATACTGCTGCGCAGTCAGCAGTACATGACCTACCAGTTTCATATAGAGGTATTCCATTTACGGACTATTTTGCTGAAATAGCTACCACCTTCACACCCGTTGGCAACAATGTTGGTCTACTATGCTCGGTAACAAACTTCAATCTATTAAACCGAGTATAGGTTACTGGCCGTCTTCTTGTCACCAGTGTCGAGGTTGGGAGACTACTCTCTCCCGTCTTCGCATTGGCCATACTCGTCTTACTCATGGACATCTCATGGAGAGGCGCCCTGCTCCTCTCTGTGAGAATTGCCAGGCTCCATTATCAGTCAGCCACATTCTGTTGGACTGCCCACTTTATCAACGAGCACGCAGAATTTACCTCCTTCGTCGTCTTCGCTCCGCTGCTCTCTCTTTACCTTCCCTTCTTGCTGATGGACCCGCCTTTCATCTGGACTCTCTCATTGACTTTTTGACAACAACTGACTTACTTCACAAACTCTGATGCCTTCAGCCCTTTCCACCTCAATCTCTTGCTACCCTCTACCCCCGCACTATCTCCTGCCCCGCTGTTTTCTGTAACCTACTGATCATCCCTTCCCCCTTCTGCCGCCCAATACCCTCGCTTCCTTCCCTACCCTGCAGCGCTGTATAGCCCTTGTGGCTTAGCGCTTCTTTTTGATTATAATAATAATAGCAATAAATCTAGACACCGAAATAATAGAAGAGCAAAATACCTGCAGTGACAGGGAGAGATCGAATAAATAGGAGAAAATGTCAACTTCCTCCCCTTCATCATTCAAATTTAGATAAAATTATCAAAATACCCATACGTCTGTGACGCAAGCTCCTACACCATGCATAAAAGAAGCACATGTCCTGAGTTATGTAACATTACAAGATCACCTAACGTGCAGGCTTATGTATATATATTTATTGGTACTGAATACCTTGTTTGTAACATCTAACAGCTTGAGCGGCCAGGCAGTTACCCAGAGACCTGGTGTGAGACCAGGTCGCGGAGGTAATCATATTATAAATCATCAATATGCACAAAATAACGTAGATAGATTAAAAAAATAAATAATGTACTGTTGAAACTAAAATAGTGGAATAAATTTCAGTTCCCAAGTAAGAAAAAATCACAATACGCTTTCGATTTGCATAGACACAATTATACACACAGAGCTCCTCCCAAGGTCTTGTGTCTCTGGGATCTTTATGCTGTCTGATAAATC
>NC_069399.1:94447372-94459872 GCF_026875155.1 Cherax quadricarinatus | reverse complement strand
GCAAGAAAACAAGGGAAAAAAAAAGCAATTGAAAGCATCATGAAAGCAATAGGAGAAGACGACATGAACGAGCTGGAAAATTTTCGGAGAATAGGGGGGTTTGTAAAAAAAAGAACTCAGCCAGTGAAAGTGACCAAGGCAGAATCAACTCGGAACAGGATCCTGCAGGAGAAAGCACGATTAAGGGGCATGCCGGCATACAGGAAGGTGTATCTCGACATCGACAGAACACAAGAAGAAAGGCAGAAACTGAGAGAGATGGTACAAAGGCGAAAGAAGGAAAGAGAGGGGATGGAGAAGACAGACAGGAGATCCCAGACATAGGAAGAAGATCAAATACAGCCTCCCTCACAACTTCCTATAGAAGCCTCCCAACCAGGTCAACCCCAGTGCAACCAAACACTCTAAACCAAAACATGCATGCCACATTCAATGCCCCCACCCAATGCATTACAAACTCCACCCCCACAGCAACCACCCATAGTTCCTTATCAGGTCTCCCACTTCCCCAACCCCAATACACCTCCCAGACCACAGTCTTAGAAAAGAAGTTGAAGGTGTGGTATACAAATGCAGATGGAATAACAAATAAGTATGAGGAGGGACACGAAAGAATCAAGGAGACATCCCCAGACATAAAAGCACTCACAGAAACAAAACTCACCAGATTAATAACAGACTCAATCTTTCCATCAGGATATCAAATCCTCAGGAAAGACAGAGGGAGGAGAGGGGAAGGAGGAGTTGCACTGCTCATTAAAAACCAGTGGGGTTTTGAGAAAATGGAATTAATGGATGGCACTGGCGAAAGGGACTACTTAGTAGGAACAATCCAGTCTGAGGGACATAAGGTGATAATTGCAGTAATGTACAACCCACCACAGAACTGCAGGAGGCCAAGAGAAGAATACGATGAGAGCAACAGAGCAATGGTCGACACACTTGCCGAGGTGGCCAGGAGAGCACACATGGGGGGAACAAAGTTACTAGTTATGGGTGATTTCAATCACAAGGAGATTGACTGGGAAAACCTGGAGCCCCATGGGGGTCCCGAAACATGGAGAGCCAAGATGATGGATGATGTACTGGAAAACCTCATGCATCAACATGTTAGAGACACAACCAGAGAGAGAGGAGAGGATGAACCAGCAAGACTGGACCTAGTATTCACCTTGAGTAGTTCGGACATCGAGGATATCATGTATGAAAGGCCCCTGGTAGCTAGTGATCATGTGGTTCTGTGCTTCGACTATATAGTTGAGCTCCAAGTGGAGAGAGTAGCAGGAATAGGGTAGGAAAAAACAAACTACAAAAGGGAGAGCTACTCATGCATGAGGAACTTCCTTCAAGACATTCAGTGGGAGAGGGAACTGACAGGAAAACCAGTACAAGAAATGATGGACTATGTGGCAACAAAATGCAAGGAGGCAGAGGAGAGGTTTGTTCCCAAGGGAAACAGAAATAATGGGAAGAACAGAATGAGTCCTTGACTCACCCAAAGGTATAGGGAGGCAAAAACTAGGTGTACTAGAGAATGGAAAATGTACAGAAGACAGAGAACTCAGGAAAATAAAGAGATTAGCCGAAGAGCTAGAAACGAATATGCACAGATAAGAAGGGAGGCTCAGCGACAATATGAAAATGACATAGCATCGAAAGTCAAGACTGACCCGAAGCTCTTGTACAGCCACATCAGGAGGAAAACAACAGTCAAGGACCAGGTAGTCAGACTGAGGAAGGGTGATGGGGAATTCACAAGAAACGACCTAGAGGTATGTCAGGAGCTCAACACGAGATTTAAAGAAGTATTTACAGTGAAAACCAGCAAGTGCTGGATGAGGTACATATAACCAAGGAGGAGGTGAAGAAGCTGCTATGCGAACTTGACACCTCAAAGGCGGTGGGACCAGACAACATCTCTCCGTGGGTCCTTAAAGAGGGAGCAGAGATATTGTGTGTGCCATTAACAAAGATCTTCAACACATCATTTGAAACTGGGCAACTCCCCGAGGTATGGAAGATGGCAAATGTAGTCCCAATTTTTAAAAAGGGAGACACACATGAGACACTAAACTACAGACCTGTATCACTAACGTGTATAGTATGCAAGGTCATGGAGAAGATCATCAGGAGGAGAGTGGTGGAGCACCTGGAAAGAAACAAGTGTATAATTGACAACCAGCACGGTTTCATGGAAGGAAAATCCTGTGTCACAAACCTGCTAGAGTTTCATGACAAGGTGACAGAAGTAAGACAAGAGAGAGAGGGGTGGATCGACTGTATTTTTTTGGACTGCATGAAGGCCTTCGACACAGCTCCTCACAAGAGGTTACTGCAAAACCTAGAGGATCAGAAACATATAACAGGAAAGGCACTGCAATGGATCAGAGAATACCTGACAGGGAGGCAACAACGAGTCATGGTACGTGACGAGGTGTCAGAGTGGGCGCCTGTGACAAGCGGGGTTCCACAGGGGTCAGTCCTAGGACCTGTGCTGTTCTTGGTATATGTGAACGACATAACGGAAGGGATAGACTCAGAAGTGTCCTTGTTTGCAGATGGTGTGAAGTTAATGAGAAGAATCAAATCGGATGAGGATCAGGCAGGACTACAAAGAGACCTGGACAGGCTACAAGCCTGGTCCAGCAACTGGCTCCTTGAGTTTAACCCTGCCAAATGCAAAGTCATGAAGATTGGGGAAGGGCAAAGAAATCCGCAGACACAATATAGTTTAGATGGCCAAAGTCTGCAAACCTCACTTAAGGAAAAAGATCTGATGGTGAGTATAACACCGAGCATATCTCCTGAGGCGCACATCAATCAGATAACTGCTGCAGCATACGGGCGCCTGGCAAACTTTCGGATAGCGTTCCGATACCTCAGTAAGGCTTCGTTCAAGACTCTGTATACCATTTACGTCAGGCCCATGCTTAAGTATGCAGCACCGGTTTGGAATCCGCACCTAGTCAAGCACGTCAAGAAATTAGAGAAAGTGCAAAGGTTTGCAACAAGACTAGTCCCAGAGCTTCGGGGATTGTCCTACGAAGAAAGGCTGAGGGAAATCGGCCTGACGACACTGGAGGACACGAGGGTCAGGGGAGACATGATAACGACATATAAAATACTGCACAGAATAGACAAGGTGGACAAAGACGGGATGTTCCAGAGAAGGGACACAGACACAAGAGGTCACAATTGGAAGTTGAAGACTCAGATGAATCAAAGGGATGTTAGGAAGTATTTCTTCAGTCATAGAGTAGTCAGGCCGTGGAATAGCCTAGAAAGTGACGTAGTGCAGGCGGGAACCATACATAGTTTTAAGGCGAGGTATGATAAAGCTCATGAGGCAGGGAGAGAGAGGACCTAGTAGCAATCAGCGAAGAGGCGGGACCAGGAGCTATGACTCGACCCCTGCAACCACAAATAGGTGAGTACAAATAGGTGAGTACACACACACACACATACACAATCTAATGAAAAAGCCAGGAAGAGCCCATGGTTCACCCAAAGGTGCAGGGAGGCAAAAACCAAGTGAGCTAGGGAATGGAAGAAATATAGAAGGCAAAGGACCCAGGAGAATAAGGAGAGCAGTCGTAGAGCCAGAAATGAATATGCACAGATGAGAAGGGAGACCCAACAACAATATGAAAACGACATAGCAGCGAAAGCCAAATCTGACCCGAAGCTGTTACACAGCCACATCAGGAGGAAAACAAGAGTCAAGGACCAGGTAATCAGGCTAAGGAAGGAACTAGAAGAGACAACAAGAAATGACCGTGAAGTATGTGAGGAACTAAAACAAGAGATTCAAAGAAGTGTTCACAGAGGAGACAGAAGGGGCTCCAGAAAGATGGAGAGGTGGGGCACACCACCAACTGCTGGACACAGTACACACAACCGAGGAAGAAGTGAAGAGGCTTCTGAGTGAGCTAGATACCTCAAAGGCAATGGGGCCGGAAAACATCTCTCCATGGGTCCTGAGAGAGGGAGCAGAGGCGCTATGTGTACCCCTAACAACAATATTCATTACATCTATCGAAACAGGGAGATTGCCTGAGGCATGGAAGTCAGCAAGAGTAGTCCCAATCTTTAAAAATGTAGACACACATGAAGCACTAAACTACAGACCAGTGTTACTGACATGTATAGTATGCAAAGTCAAGGAGAAGATTATCAGGAGAAGAGTGGTGGAACACCTAGAAAGGAATGATCTCATCAACAGCAGCCAACATTGTTTCAGGGACAGGAAATCCTGTGTCACAAACCTACTGAAGTTCTATGACATGGTGACAGCAGTAAGACAAGAGAGAGAGGGGTGGGTGGATTGCATTTTCTTGGACTGCAAGAAGGCGTTTGACACAGTTCCACACAAGAGATTAGTGCAAAAACTTGAGGACCAAGCAGGGATAACAAGGAAGGCACTACAATAGATCAGGGAATACTTATCAGGAAGACAGCAGCGAGTCATGGTACGTGGCGAGGTGTCAGAGTGGGCACCTGTGACCAGCGGGGTCCCACAGGGGTCAGTCCTAGGACCAGTGCTGTTTCTGGTATTTATGAACGACATAACGGAAGGAATAGACTCCGAGGTGTCCCTGTTTGCAGATGACGTGAAGTTGATGAGAAGAATTCATTCGATCGAAGACCAGGCAGAACTACAAAAGGATTTGGACAGGCTGCAGACCTGGTCTAGCAATTGGCTACTGGAGTTCACCCCCTCCAAGTTCGAAGTCATGAAGATTGGGGAAGGGAAAAGAAGACTGCAGACGGAGTACACCACCGTATCATCCTTTGCGGATGATACTAAGATCTGCATGAGGCTGTCATCTGCTGAGGACGCGGTTAACCTCCAAGAATATATAAACAAAGTTTTCCAGTGGGCAACGGTAAACAATATGATGTTCAATGAGGACAAATTCCAACTACTCCGTTATGGAAAACTGGAGGAGATAATAACTAGAACAGAGTATACTACTGACTCCGGCCATACAATAGAGCGGAAAAATAATGTAAGGGACCTGGGAGTAGTAATGTCTGAGGATCTCACTTTCAAGGATCACAACAGTGCCACGATCGCACGTGCAAAGAAAATGATAGGATGGATAATGAGAACTTTCAAAACGAGAGATGCAAAGCCCATGATGATCCTTTTCAAATCACTTGTTCTCTCTAGGCTGGAATACTGCTGTACATTAACATCTCCATTCAAAGCAGGTGAAATCGCAGATCTAGAGAGTGCACAGAGATGCTTTACTGCACGTATAAGTTCTGTCAAGCACCTTAACTACTGGGAACGCTTGGAAGCACTTGACTTGTACTCGTTGGAACGCAGGAGGGAGAGATATATCATAATCTACACTTGAAAAATCTTGGAAGGAATGGTCCCAAATCTGCACACAGAAATCACTCCCTACGAAAGTAAAAGACTGGGCAGGCGATGCAAAATGCCCCCAATAAAAAGTAGGGGCGCCATTGGTACACTAAGAGAAAACACCATAAGTGTCCGGGGCCCAAAACTGTTCAACAGCCTCCCATCAAGCATTAGGGGAATTGCCAATAAACCCCTGGCTGCCTTCAAGAGAGAGCTGGACAGATACCTAAAGTCAGTGCCGGATCAGCCGGGCTGTGGCTAGTACGTTGGACTGCGTGCGGCCAGCAGTAACAGCCTAGTTGATCAGGCCCTGATCCATCGGGAGGCCTGGTCATGGACCGGGCAGCGGGGGCGTTGATCCCCGGAATAACCTCCAGGTAACCTCCAGGTAGAGGGCCAGAGACTACAAACCTCACTCCTGGAAAAAGATTTTGGGGTGAGTGTAACATCAGGCACATCTCCTGAAGCGCACATCATCCAAATAACTGCTGCAACATATGGGCGCCTGGCAAACCTCAGAACAACATTCCAACATCTTAATAAGGAATCGTTCAGGATCCTGTACACCGTGTACGTTAGGCCCATATTGGAGTATGCGGCACCATTTGGAACCCACACCTAGCCAAGCACGTAAAGAAACTAGAGAAAGTGCAAAGGTTTGCAACAAGACTGGTTCCAGAGCTAAGAGGTATGTCCTACAAGGAGAGGTTAAGGGAAATCAACCTGACGACACTGGAGGACAGGAGAGATAGATGGGACATGATAACGACATACAAAATACTGAGAGGAATTGACAAGGTGGACAAAGACAGGATGTTCTAGAGATGGGACACAGCAACAAGGGGACACAGTTGGAAGTTGAAGACACAAATGAATCACAGGGATGTTAGGAAGTATTTCTTCAGCCACAGAGTAGTCAATAAGTGGAACAGTCTGGAGACTGATGTAGTGGAGACAGGATCCATATATATCTTTAAGAACAGGTATGATAAAGCTCATGGAGCAAGGAGAGAGTGGGCGTAGTAGCGAACTATGAAGAGGCGGGGCCAGGAGCTGAGTCTCGACCCGTGCAGCCAAAATTGGGTGAGTACACACACACACACACACACACACACACACACAAACACACACACACACACACACACACACACACACACACACACACACATACACACCAGGCAAAATTCCTGAGGCACACATCAACCAAATAACTGCTGCGGCATATGGGTGCCTAGCAAACCAAAGAACAGCATTCTTACATCTTAATAAGGAATCGTTCAGGACCTTGTACACTGTGTACGTTAGGCCCATATTGGAGTATGCAGCACCAGTTTGGAACCCACACCTAGCCAAGCACGTGAAGAAACTAGAGAAAGTGCAAACGTTTGCAACAAGACCAGTCCCAGAGCTAAGTGGTATGTTCAACGAGTAGAGGTTAGGGGAAATAAACCTGACGACACTGGAGGACAGGAGATAGGGAGTACATGATAATGACATATAAAATACTGAGAGGAATTGACAAGGTGGACAGAGACAGAATGTTCCATAGATGGGACACAGCAACAAGGGGACACAGTTGGAAGTTGAAGACACAAATGAATCACAGGTATGTTAGGAAATATTTCTTCAGTCACAGAGTAGTCAGGAAGTGGAATTGTTTGGGAAGCGATGTAGTGGAGGCAGGATCCATACATAGCTTTAAGCAGAGGTATTATAAAGTTCATTTTTCAGAGAGAGTGACCCAGTGTCGCCCAGTAAAGAGGCTGGGCCAGGAGCTATGAATCGACCCCTGCAACTACAACTAGGTAAGTACAACCAGGTGAGTACACACACTTACACACACACACACACACACACACACACACACCTAGTCAAGCACGTCAAGAATTTAGAGAAAGTGCAAAGGTTTGCAACAAGACTAGTCCCAGAGCTACGGGGATTGTCCTATGAAGAAAGGTTGAGGGAAATCGGCCTAACGACACTGGAGGCCAGGAGGGTCAGGGGAGACATGATAAAGACATATAAAATACTGCGCGGAATAGACGAGGTGGACAAAGACGGGATGTTCCAGAGATGGGACACAGACACGAGAGGTCTCAATTGGAAGTTGAAGACTCAGATGAATCAAAGGGATGTTAGGAAGTATTTCTTCAGTCATAGAGTAGTCAGGCCGTGGAATAGCCTAGAAAGTGAAGTAGTGGAGGCGGGAACCATACATAGTTTTAAGGCGAGGTATGATAAAGCACATGGAGCAGGGAGAGAGAGGACCTAGTAGCAATCAGTGAAGAGGCGGGGCCAGGAGCTATGAATCGACCCCTGCAACCACAAGTAGGTGAGTACAAATAGGTGAGTACACACACACACACACACACACACACACACACACACACACACACACACACACACACACACACACACACACACCTACACACACACACACACACACACACACACACACACACACACACACACACACACACACACACACCCAAACACACACACACACACAAACACACACACACACACACACACACACACACACACTCACACACACACACACACACACACTCACACAGGAGTTATGACTCGACCCCTGCAACCACAACTAGGTGAATATACAGAGGAGCTGAGTCTCGACCCCCCCAATTAGGTGAGTACACACACATCACGCGTGCCTAAGTCACAACCTTAGTGATCTGTTAATTTAAGCGTTTTGTGTGCTACCCAAGGTTACCGCTAGGGTCATTAAGAGTGTCAGGGTAGTGAACAGGGTAGTGATTTACAAGTTGTCCTGAGCCACATAAGAGTAGGGAGAGCCACAATTTTATAAGTGAACTTGAAAGTGATACTGGCGGCAGAAGAAACGGAGGTGGAGGTACACCAGGACATCACAATGAGTTGGACAATCTACAGGCTGCATCGCAAGTATTTCACCTATGCGTGGTTTTGGGGTGTCGGGTGTGGGTTTCCAGGTACTGCCAAGCTGTTTTGTGAACGGTCCACCCTCCTAGTGTGAAAAAGAATAGGCTAATAAGTGCTCAATGACGAATAACAACTGGTAATTTAAAACAGAATCAGGGCGTGAGGACAGGTGTCTATTAGACTAGAGCCTCTAGGAAGAAGCATACGTATAGAAGCCACAAGCTAGTAGCGGGATGTGGATCAGGTCAGGTCAGAAGAGCACAACAGACCTCGGGTAACACGCAAACCGCACATACATACTAATACACACTAACACACACTCTGACCCACTACTTTTCACACACACACTCAATAAACCCACACTCATATAGATCAACACACATTTCCCACCCACACGTAGGCCCACACACCCACACACCCCTGCAGCCACAATTAGGTGAGTACAATTAGGTGAGTACACTCTCACCCTCACTCTCCTCCCCATCTCTCTCTCTCTTTCCTCATCCTCCTCCTAATTTTTCTCTCCCCCTCCTCTCCCTCTTTCATCCTATCCATCTCTCTTCCCCTTTGCCACTGTCTCCCCCTCTCCCTCCCTCTGCCCCATACACAGACGCACACAAACACCTACACACACACACACATATACACACACAAACACACACACACACACACACACACGGGGCCAGGAGCTGAGTCTCGACCCCTGCAACCACAATTAGATGAGTACAATTAGGTGAGTACACACACACACACACACACACACACACACACACACACACACACACACATACACAGATAACTGCTGCAGCATATGGGCGCCTGGCAAACCTGAGAATAGCGTTCCGATACCTCAGTAAGGAATCGTTCAAGACTCTGTACACCGTGTACGTCAAGCCCATACTGGAGTATTCGGCTCCAGTTTGGAGCCCACACCTAGTCAAGCACGTCAAGAAATTAGAGAAAGTGCAAAGGTTTGCAACAAGGCTAGTTTCAGAGCTAAGGGGAATATCCTACGAAGATTGGTTAAGGGAAATCGGGTTAGGGGAGACATGATAACGACATATAAAATACTGCAAGGAATTGACAAGGTAGACAGAGACAGGATGTTCCAAAGATGGGACACAGACTCCACCTTCACAGCAACCCCCATAGTTCCTCATTAGGTCTCGTATTTCCCCAACCCCAAAGTACCCTCCAGACAACAGTTTTAGAAAAGAAGTTGAAGGTTTGGTTTACAAACACAGACGGAATAACAAACAAATGTGAGCACTCACAGAAACGAAACTCACCAGGATCATAACAGACGCAACCTTTCCACTCGGATATGAGATTCTGAAGAAGGAGGAGTTGAACTGCTCATTAAAACCGGTGGGGATTTGAGGAAATGGAAGGAATGGACGGAATGGGCGATAGGGACTATACAGTAGGAACAATTCAGTCTGGGGGCCCTAAGGTGGTAATTGCAGTGAAGTACAACCTGCCACAGAACTGCAGGAGGCCAAGAGAAGAATATGAAGAGATCAACAGAGCAATGGTTGACACACTAGTTGAGGTGGCCGGAGGAGTTCACATGGGTTGAGCAAAGTTACTAGTTATGAGTGATTTCACTCACAAGGAGATTGACTCGGAGAACCTGGAGCCACAAGGAGGGGGATGTCCTGAAACATGGAAAGCCAAGATGGTATTGTGGTACTGGAAAATCTCATGTATCAACATGTTAGGGACACTACCAGAGAGACAGAGAGAGGTGAGGATGAGCCAGCAAGACTGGACCTAGTAATCATCTTGAGTAGTTCAGACATCGAGGATATCACATACGAAAGGCTCCTCGGAGCTAGCGATCACGTGGTTCTGAGGTTTGATTATTAAATTGAGTTACAAGTGGAGAAGGTAGCAGGAATAGGATGGGAGAAGCCAAACTACAAAAGGGACGGGGGCTACACAGGCATGAGGAACTTCCTGCAAGAGTTCAGTGGGAAAGAGAATTGGGAGGAAAATAAATAAAAGAAATAATGGACTATGTGACAACAAAATGCAAGGAGGCAGAGGAGAGGTTTGTTCCCAAGGGCAACAGAAATAATGATAAGACCAGAATTAGCCCTTGGTTCACCCAAAAGTGTGGGAAGGCAAAAACTAAGTGCACTAGAGAATGGAAAAAGTACAGAAGACAAAGGACTCAGGAATATAAAGAGATTAGTCGAAAAGCCAGAAATGAATATGAATAGTTAAGGAGGGAGGCTCAACGGCAATACGAAAATGACATAGCATCGACAGTCAAGTCTGAACCTAAACTGTTGCATAGCAACATCAGAAGGAAAACAACAATCAAGGACCAGGTAATCAGGCTGATGAAGGAAGGTGAGGAGTTCGCAAGAAACGACCAAGAAGTATGTGAGGAGCTCAACATGAAATTTAAAGAAGTATTCACAGTGGAGACAGGAAGGAATCCGAGAAGTCAGAATAGGGAGACACACCAACAAGGTACACACCAACAAGTGCTGGATGAAATACACGCAACTGAGGAGGAGGCAAAGAAGCTCCTATGTGACCATGATACCTCAAAGGCAGTGGGACCGGACAATATCTCTCCATGGGTCCTTAGACAGGGAGCAGAGATACTGTGTGTGCCACTACCAAAAATCAACACATCCATCGAGACTGGGCAACTATCTGAGGTGTGGAAGATTGCAAATGTATTCCCAGTTTTTAAGAAAAGAGACAAATACGAGGCATTAAATTCTAGATCAGTGTCACTAACGTGTATAGTAGGCAAAGTCATAGAGAAGATTATCAGGAGAGTGGTGGAACACCTAGAACGGAACAAGCTTATAAACGACAACCATCACGGTTTCCGGGAAATGAAATAGTGTCACAAACCTACTGGAGTTTTATGACAATGTAATGAAAATAAGACAAGAGAAAGAGGAGTGGGTAGATTGCATTTACTTGGACTACAAGAAGAACTTCAAGACAGTTCCTCAAAAGAGATTAGTGCAAAAGAGAGAGGATCAGGCACGCATAACAGAAAGGCACTGCAATGGATCAGAGAATACCTGACAAGGAGGGAACAACGAGTCATGTTACGTGAGGAAGTGGGCTCCTGTGACGAGTGGGGTTCCACAGGGGTCAATCTTAAGACCACACACACTGAAGGTAGGACAACACATATACACACACATACTGAAGGCAAAGCACCAAACACACACACACACACACACACACACACACACACACACATTGAAGGCTGGACACCACATACACACTGAAAGCAGGACACCACATACACACAAACGCACAAACACACGCACACACACACACACACACACACACACACACACACACACACACACACACACACACACACACATACACACACACACACTGAAGTCAGGTCACCACATACACCCACACTAAAGGCAGGACACCACACACACACACACACACACACACACACTGAAGACAGGACACCATACACACACACATACACGCACTGAAGGCAAGACACCAGTAAGAACACACTGAACAAAGGACACCACACAAACACACACACACACACACACACACACACACACACACACACACACACGCACACACACACACACACACACACACACACACACACACACACACACACACACACACACACAATGACAGTGAAGTATGTGAGGAACTCAACAAGAGATTCAAAGAAGTGTTCACAGAGGAGACAGAAGGGGCTCCAGAAAGACGGTGAGGTGGGGTACACCACCATGTGCTGGACACAGTACACACAACCGAGGAAGATGTGAAGAGGCTTCTGAGTGAGCTAGATACCTCAAAGGCAATGGGGCCAGATAACATCTCTCCATGGGTCGTGAGAGAGGGAGCAGAGGCGCTATGTGTACCCCTAACAACAATATTCAATACATCTATCGAAACAGGGAGATTGCCTGAGGCATGGAAGACAGCAAATGTGGTACCAATCTTTAAAAAAGGAGACATACATGAAGCACTAAACTACAGACCAGTGTCACTGACATGTATAGCATGCAAAATCATGGAAAAGATTGTCAGGAGAAGAATGGTGGAACATCTAGAAAGGAATGATCTCATCACCAGTAGACAACATGGTTTCAGAGACAGGAAATCCTGTGTCACAAACCTACTAGAGTTCTATGACATGGTGACAGCAGTAAGACAAGAGAGAGAGGGGTGGGTGGATTGCATT
>NC_069399.1:94417372-94442372 GCF_026875155.1 Cherax quadricarinatus | reverse complement strand
CTTATAATTTTTGCGCTTTCTCTTCAAGTTTACAAATATCGTTGTGCAGAATTTTGGAGTACCAGAGGTGGGCGATCTCAACGCAAAGTAACAAGTGATCCAAGCCACGTTCCTGAAGGAAGTCGCGGAGCAGCCGCCCTCCACCTGGCAAGTTCTGGATATTCTGAGTAACTGTAGGTAGATTATCAGTCATGCTTATTAAACAGACGAGAAACTGTTCATAGTGTATGTATTGGCTGCGGTGAGTAAGACATTGCAACACACTGGTATCTTTATTAATGAAACGTTGCTCCTGTACAGCAGGTTTCATTAGTCGAATACACAGGTGAATTACAATCTTGGAGACAGTAAAAGTGGAGAGGAAGTTCACCTCTTGTGATCGACTGATGAATCAATCCTGCTACACAGACGAAACGTTTAGTCGATAGAGGTAAAGTGTTACATATGTGTGTTGCTGATCAAGTTGTAGTTACTGCATACTGTATATAGTCTATTTAGATAATATGTACCTACCCTTACTGGGATCAAATCTGATTGAATTCTATACCATAGGAGCTGTATGATGGTTTAGCGCTTCCTCTCCAATAGAATTTTACTACTACTACTACTACTACTACTACTACTACTACTACTACTACTACTAATAATAATAATAATAATAATAATAATAATAATAATAATAATAATAATAATAAACGCTCCAAAATAAATGATCCCAAATGAGTGTTTGATGTCTCATGATATAACACGTTAGATAGGGTATTGCAACCTTAGAGAAAGGACGCAGCATATATTTTATATATGTATTTATTTTCATACAGTTTTATATTGCCGATGTTTTCATTAATAGCTAAAATGGAAATTTCATGCTTTATGTTATTATTTGACTTATATTATTAACATATGTACGTACGTAGGATGTAACTACTACATTTCTCATTGTGCGTGTTGTTGTAGACTTTTGATTGGCTGTCAGGATGCCGCTAACTACCTGCCCGCTTGTTTAGTGGTTGCTGTCAGGGATAAGCTGCTGCTCTCCGCTGTTCCTCTTTGAATAAATATCTCATCTTTTGCTCTGTCTGGGAAAATATTATTCTCCTCAACTTGTGCTATTTAGACCCTGTTTTTGGTAAAGTATGTCTGCGTTGGTGAGCAGTGACATGTATCTCATAACTCTGAGTAACCCTGTTTACAGAGCATTATCTAGACTTAGTGATATTTTACGTTTTGAGAGTTGTGTGTCGTGGAAAGACACTCTCTATATCTCTGGTCCCGAGCTCAACTCTCGACCTACGCTGTTTTGGCATTTACACCGTCGTAGTCAGGAGATTAGAATTCCTGAACTCAGTTTCAGTAATAAGAGAGTTTTATGCCTTTGTGTAGGATCTGTTGAAGGTCCGCCGTTAGGGTCGTTCATAGTCTCCTTGATTCCTTGTTTGACGCTGTGCTGTTCACGGCTGCTTCGAGATTTATTGCTGTTTTTCGAATGGGTCGTCATATTGTTCAAGTAAGCTGTTTGATTGCCTAGATGGGTCATTAGCCTATTTAAGGACTTGTTGTCAGTCTGTCGAAGTCGAGTATATCTGAGCACATACCGAGCTCTTACACAAACACACACACATAATTACTCTTGTACTTAAGAGTACATTTCGCTATAGGAACGTACCAGGCTGTACATATTAAGAGAAGAATAATATTTTATCAAATGTGCCCTTAGCATCATATGATTATATGTACAGAATAACTATGATATATAATTATACCAAGTTATAATCCTAGAGTTGTGAAGGAACTTATCTACTTTATTATTCAATCTGCATCAACTGTAAAGATTACCACCTTGACAACTTTTTTAAAGAGCTCAGGTTTTATTTAGTTGGTTTATATTCATCCAGTTGTAATCCCAAATCGCTGTTCAGAGGCGACGTATTTTACAAGATAACTGGACTAGGATACATTCTGACAAACTTACTAAACCAGAAACAGGCTAGGTGCTATAAGGGGATTAATAAGTTTACCTAGCATTTTCTAGAAATATAGATGTCGCATTTTGAAATATAAAGACTTCAGTGATTATTAGAAAAAAAAATATAATCGAATTTGGTGATTTCAATGTTTCTTCTCCAGTAATTCTAAATTCATGTATTAACATCTTACAAAAATCCAGTTCCAGGAAGGCCCACTCACCTCTGCATAAATAGACTTAAAATTTGGAAATTAAAGTTTGTTTTTTTATTTGCGAATTCCAAAAATTCCACTAAATAATTGTGTAAATGTTTATAGAGAATTGCGATCGATTGATTTCTCTATTGTTCATGTATTGCGAGACACTGTTGCCAGTAGAGTGATGCCCTTGAGAAGAATTCATCCAGAGTGAAACTGCTGATTGCTAACCTTCTTGTAGTATAATAGCTGCCTTGTAGCTGTCCACGAGGCTGAACTTCATGAGTTACTTTGTGAGTATCGACCTTGTATGTGCTTGACAGAAACACCAACAACAATTCTCCGGAACTGAAGGTTATACTCAAGTAAGGAAGACCTACAAAATCGGGTCGTGAAAAGAGATGAACACACACGCGCGCACCCGCATGCTGATTCACACACCCTCACACTAATTCCCACAATAACATAACATATATACACACTCACATGAGTCACACGGATGTTTGGAAACATTTCTTCAGTCATAGACTTGTCAGGAAGCGGAATAATCTGGAGAGTGGAAGTAGGATCCATACATAGCTTTAAGAAGAGATACGATAAAGCTCATGAAGCAGTTAGAGAGAGAGTGGACCTAATAGCGACCAGCGAAGAGGCGGGAGAGAGAAGCTGTGATTCGAGCCCTGCAACCACAATTAGGTGAGTACACAAAAGCACATGCACTAACACTGATAAACAGACACGCTAACTCACACACATTCACACACATACACATCACACACACACACACACACACACACACACACACACACACACACACACACCCACACAACACACACACACACCACACACACACACACACACATACACACACACCACACACACACACACACACACACACACACACACACACACACACACACACACACACCCACACACCCACACACACACACACACACATACACACACACCACACACACATACATACACACACACACACACACACACACACACACACACACACAACATACACACACACACACGCACACACACACACGCACACACACACACACACACACACACACACACACACACACACACACACACACACACATAGAGGGCTAAGATGATGGAGGTTGTACTGGAAAACTTCATGTACCAACACGTAGGGGACACTACAAGAGAGAGAGGAGAGGATGAACCAGCAAGGCTGGACTTAGTATTCACCTTGAGTAGTTCAGATATCGAGGACATCACATATGAAAGACCCCTTGGGGCCAGTGACCATGTGGTTTTAAGCTTCGAATACACAGTAGAGCTACAAGTGGAGGGAGAAGCAGGAAGGCCAGGACGAATGAAGCCAAACCACAAGAAAGGGGACTACACAGGAATGAGGAACTTCCTGAACGGGGTTCAGTGGGACAGAGAACTGGCAGGGAAGCCAGTTAATGAGATGATGGAATATGTAGCAACAAAATGCAAGGAGGCTGAGGAGAGGTTTGTACCCAAGGGTAACAGGAATAATGAAAAAGCCAGGATGAGCCCATGGTTTATCCAAAGGTGCAGGGAGGCAAAAAACAAGTGTGCTAGGGAATGGAAGAAATATAGAAGGCAAAGGACCCAGGAGAATAAGGAGAGCAGTCGTAGAACCAGAAACGAATATGCACAGATAAGAAAGACGGCCCAAAGACAATATGAAAATGACATAGCAGCGAAAGCCAAATCTGACCCGAAACTGTTGTACAGCCACATCAGGAGGAAAACAACAGTCAAGGACCAGGTAATCAGGCTAAGGAAGGAAGGAGGAGAGACAACAAGAAATGATAGTGAAGTATGTGAGGAACTCAACAAGAGATTCAAAGAAGTGTTCACAGAGGAGACAGAAGGGGCTCCAGAAAGACGGAGAGGTGGGGCACACCACCAAGCGCTGGACACAGTGCACACAACCGAGGAAGAAGTGAAGAGGCTCCTGAGTGAGCTAGATACCTCAAAGGCAATGGGGCCAGATAACATCTCCCCATGGGTATTGAGAGAGGGAGTAGAGGCGCTATGTGTACCCCTAACAACAATATTCAATACATCTATCGAAACAGGGAGATTGCCTGAATCATGGAAGACAGCAAATGTAGTCCCAATCTTTAAAAAAGAAGACAGACATGAAGCATTAAACTACAGACCAGTGTCACTGACATGTATAGTATGCAAAATCATGGAGAAGATTATCAGGAGAAGAGTGGTGGAACACCTAGAAAGGAATGATCTCATCAACAGCAGCCAACATGGTTTTAGGGACGGGAAATCCTTTGTCACAAACCTACTGGAGTTCTATGACATGGTGACAGCAGTAAGACAAGAGAGAGAGGGGTGGGTGGATTGCATATTCTTGGACTGCAAGAAGGCGTTTGACACAGTTCCACACAAGAGATTGGTGCAAAAACTGGAGGACCAAGCAGGGATAACAGGGAAGGCACTACAATGGATCAGGGAATACTTGTCAGGAAGACAGCAGGGAGTCATTGTACGTGGCGAGGTGTCAGAGTGAGCGCCTGTGACCAGCGGGGTCCCACAGGGGTCAGTCTTAGGACCAGTGCTGTTTCTGGTATTTGTGAAAGACATGACGGAAGGAATAGACTCTGAGGTGTCCCTGTTTGCAGATGACGTGAAGTTGATGAGAAGAATTCACTCGATCGAAGATCAGGCAGAACTGCAAAGGGATCTGGACAGGCTGCAGACCTGGTCCAGCAATTTGCTCCTGGAGTTCAATCCCACCAAGTGCAAAGTCATGAAGATTGGGGAAGGGCAAAGAAGACCGCAGACGGAGTACAGTCTAGGGGGCCAGAGACTACAAACCTCACTCAAGGAAAAAGATCTTGGGGTGAGTATAACACCAGGCACCTCTCCTGAAGCGCACATCAACCAAATAACTGCTGCAGCATGTGGGCGCCTAGCAAACCTCAGAACAGCATTCCGACATCTTAATAAGGAATCGTTCAGGACCCTGTACACCGTGTACGTTAGGCCCATATTGGAGTATGCGGCACCAGTTTGGAACCCACACCTAGCCAAGCACGTAAAGAAACTAGAGAAAGTGCAAAGGTTTGCAACAAGACTAGTCCCAGAGCTAAGAGGTATGTCCAACGAGGAGAGGTTAAGGGAAATCAACCTGACGACACTGGAGGACAGGAGAGATAGGGGGGACATGATAACGATATACAAAATACTGAGAGGAATTGACAAGGTGGACAAAGACAGAATGTTCCAGAGATTGGACACAGTAACAAGGGGACACAGTTGGAAGTTGAAGACACAGATGAATCACAGGGATGTTAGGAAGTATTTCTTCAGCCACAGAGTAGTCAGTAAGTGGAATAGTTTGGGAAGCGATGTAGTGGAGGCAGGATCCATACATAGCTTTAAGCAGAGGTATGATAAAGCTCACGGCTCAGGGAGAGTGACCTAGAGCGATCAGTGAAGAGGCGGGGCCAGGAGCTCGGACTCGACCCCCGCAACCTCAACTAGGTGAGTACAACTAGGTGAGTACACACATACACACATACATTCACGCACACCAGACACACACACACACACACACACACATACACACACACACACACACACACACACACATACACACACACCAGGCACACACACACACACACACACACTCACACACACACACACACACACACACACACACACACACACACAGCCACCACACACACACACCACACACAACACACACAGACACAACACACACACACACACACACACACAACACACACACACACACACACACACACACACACACACACACACACAGACACACACACAGACACACAGACAGACCACAGACAGACAACACACACACACACACACACACACACACACACACACACACACACACACACACACACACACACGCAGGTAAGGAGGAGGGAGGTCCAGCAACAATACGAAAATGACAGCAGTGAAAGCCAATTCTGACCCCGAAGCTGTTCTGCAGTTACATTATTAAGAAAACAACCGTCAAAGACCAGGTAATCAGACTGAGGAAGGAAGTTCACGAGAAACGACCTTGAAGTATGTGAGGAGCTTAAAAAAGAGTCAAAGTATTCAGAGTGGATTATTATTATTATAATAATCAAAAAGAAGCGCTAAGCCACAAGGACTATACAGAAATATTCAGAGTGGAGACAGAAAAGATTCCAGGAAGACGGAGAGGTGGGGTACACCAACAAGTGCTGGACATGATACGCGCAACTGAGGAGGTGAAGAGGCTACTAAGCGACCTAGATATCTAAAAGGCGATGGGGCCGAATAACATCTCTCCATGGGTCCTAAGAGAGGGAGCAGAGGTGCTCTGTATACCACTAACAACAATCTTCAACACCTCTATCAAAACAGGGCGACTAACCGAGGTGTGACTGACAGCAAATGTAGTTCTAATTTTTAAAAAAGGAGAGACACGCAGTGTCTGTCTCCTTTTTTAATTATAAATTGGGACTAGTGACAGATCAGTGACACTGACATATACTGTATGCAAAGTCATGGGAGAAGATTATCAGGAGAAAGTGGTAGGCCACCTAGAAAGGAATGAGCTTATATACGATAACCAGCATAGATTCAGAGACAGGAAATCCTGTGTCATGAACCTATTGGAGTTCTATGACAAGGTGACAGCAGTAAGGCAAGAGAGAGAGAGAGAGAGAGAGAGAGAGAGAGAGAGAGAGAGAGAGAGAGAGAGAGAGAGAGAGAGAGAGAGAGAGAGAGAGAGAGAGAGAGAGCGAGAGAGCGAGAGAGAGAGAAGTGGGTAGACTGCATTTTCTTGGACTTCAAGAAGGCTTTTGGCACAGTTCCACACATTGAAATTATTGCAAAAACTGAAGGACCAGGCAGGCATAACAGGGACGGCGCTGCAATGGATCAGAGAATATCTGACGGGAAGGCATCAGCGAGTCATGGTACGTGATGAGGTGTCAGAGTGGGCGCCTATAACGGGCGGGGTTCCACAGGAGTCAGCTCTAGTAGCATTGCTGTTTCTGATAAGTGTGAACTACGTGATGGAAGGAATAGACTCAGAAATGTCCCTGTTTGCAGACGATGTAAAGTTAATAAGGAGAATTCAGTCGGAGGAGGCAGGATTACAGAGGGATCTGGACAGGCTGCAGGCCTGGTCCAGCAACTGGCTCCTGGAGTTTAGCCCTACCAAGTGCAAAGTCATGAAGATAGAGGAAGGGCAAAGACGACTGCAGACAGAGTACAGTCTAGGGGGCCAAAGACTACAAACCTCACTCAGGGAAAAGAATCTTGGAGTGTGTATAATACTAAGCACATCTCCTGAGGCGCATATCAACCAAATAACTGCTGCAGCATATGGACGACTAGCGAACCTAAGAATAGCATTCCGACATCTTAGTAAGGAGTCGTTCCGGACCCTGTACACCGTGTACGTCAGGCTCATATTGGATTATGCAGTTCCAGTTTGGACCCCACACCTGGCCAAGCACGTCAGGAAACTAGAGAAAGTGCAAAGATTTGTTACGAGACTAGTCCCGGAGCTAAGGGGCATGTCCTACGAGGAGAGGTTAAGATAACTCGACCTGACGACACTGGAAGACAGAAGGGACAGGGGGAACATGATAAGGACATATAAAATACTGAGAGAAGTCGACAAGGTGGACAGAGATAGGATGTTCCAGAGATGAGACACAGCAAGAAGAGGTCACAATTGGAGGTTAAAGACTCAAATGAACCACAGGGATGTTAGGAAGTATTTCTTCAGTCAGGATTGTCAGGAAGTGGAATAGTCTGGAAAGTGAGGTAGTGGAGGCAGGTGCCATACATAGTTTTAACAGGAGGTACGATAAACCTCATGGAGCAGTGAGAGAGTGAACCTAGTGGTGACCAGTGAAGAGGGGGGCCAGGAATTATGACACGACCCCTGCAACCACAATAAGGTGAGTACTCACACACACACACACACATACACACACACACACACACACACACACACACACACACACACACACACACACACACACACACACACACACACACACACACACACACACACACACAAGCATACACACCTGCCTATGCAAAGAAATGACAGGTACTGAAGGCTTTCCAACAGTTGCAATCCAAGGAAACTAGTGAATCCTAAATAGGAAGCCAGTGGAGTGCAGAAATGGAATCCCAAAGTCAGGACGAAGAGGCAGGGAAGCCGAGGAAGACTGGTCGGAGAAGTATCTGAATAACATACTGAGCACATCCCGGAGACACACATCAGACAAGTAACTGCTGTATCAAATGTGCATCTGGCAAATCTGAGAATAGCTTTTCATCATCTAAACAAGGAATCATTCACGGCATCCTACACAGCCATGACCATATTGGAGTATGAAGCGTAAGTATGGAACCCATACATGGTCAAGCAAATCAAGAAATTGGATAAAATGCAGAGGTTTGCAACAAAACTAGTCCCAGAGCTAAGGACTAAGGGAACTCATCATGATGACACTGGAGGATAGGAAGACAAGGGTAGGATATGATAAAGACGTACAAAATACTGAGTGGAAACAGGGACAGAATGTTTCAGAGATGGAACATAGGAACAAGAGGGCACAACTGAAAAAAACTCAGATGAGTCATTGGGGATATTAGGAAGTATTTCTTTAGCCTTAGAGTTGTCAGAAAGTGACAATATGGAGAGGGAAGTGATATAGATGGATCTCTAGACAGCATAAAGAAGAGGTACGACGAGGCTGTCGAAGAGAGGATTGACCTAGTAGCGACCAGCGAAGAAGCGGGGCCAAGAGCTGTGACTCGACCCCTGCAACCACATATAGGTGCGTATACATACACACACTAAATATATTACGGAAAATATATTAAAATATACGAAGAAATCTCCATCATTTATGTAAATGAAATTAATAGTTCATTCGAAAATTAAAAAAAAATAGAAATCATTAAAAGTAATTTAACAGAAAGCGTTTGAAAGGTATGAAAAAAGAATGAAACTCTGATCAGTAAAAAAAAAGACTCAACAAGTATCGTTTGGAGAGATAATGAAAAATTAAATAAAATAATGTACATAAACAAGTCTGAGACAAATAGATTTATAAACTCATGGAGAAAAGATTCTGTGTAAAATGATCAATAAAACTGACTCAAAGTCTTTACAAGAAGATTTGGATGCACTGATAGATGGATGATAGATGGATGACGGAGTTTAAAATAGATTAGTATTATGTATTGAAAATGTGAAACCATAAAACAGATTTCAGGTAAACGGATGACGAAATGTTACAGAAGCGAGCCACACCGCATGTTAGGCCAAAATTGGAATATGCGGCAGAGCTGTGGTTTTTCACACCTTAAAAATAATTAAAGTGGCAATATGAAAGAGTTACCTCAGGGAGGAACTTCAAAATGGCTGTCACCGCTAAAAATATGATTATCGATGAACTGCTGAAAACATTAAGACTCTCCTGTTGGCTGATATCTAACAACATGTAATTATGAAAGGATACTAAAGACTAGATAAGGAAGAGTTCTCGGCACAGTAAATAGGGAGGACAAGAGGCAATACTTACATATTGACTTAAAAGTGGAGCTGAGGGGATACTAAAATTTTTTTTTTTTTTAAACTGGACACCATGAACATAAGTCATCTCCTGTGTGCTTGTGAACGTGAATCTGAACACATACACGCACACTCACACAGACACACACTTCTCTCGTAGACATGTACCTTCCATCAACTCTGATCACCCACTAGGTCAGGGTTCTCCTACCATAATCAGTTTACGTACCCCAAAACCAAATTTACCCCCAACCTACGCACCCCATCTCAAAATTTTTATAAGCAAATCATAATGAAATACTGTCCGAAGTATATTGGCAGATTATTTTTGTTCTTGATTCATATACAGTGAAACCTCGGTACTCGATTAGCTCCGTACTCGAACAAATCGGTACTCGAGCGCTTTATTCGGTAAAAAAAATCGCTCGGTAGTCGATCGTTTGCTCCGTACTCGACCAAACACACACGACCTGCCAGAGTATGTGCATCAGTCTCCCCGCAGCTGTCGCTCAGTTCAAAACTTCACTGTAAACTATTTCGTGTTTCTTCGTATTTTTTTTAATTATATTATTTGTATAAATAAGTCACTATGGGGCCTAAGAAAATTAGTGATAACAGTCAACCAAAAAGAAAATTGGTATATAAACACCGCTTCCTCTGCCTCTCCATATAATACGCTTTTTATTATTAATTTCGGTGTCTTTATTGTGCTTCTAGGTTATCTATCGTGTTTCTGATATCAAGTTGGAATGAATGTGATAGACAGATAACCTTTATTACTAATATTAGCGTAATTACACAACATTGCATTCGCGTGACAGCTAGTATCCGGCCATCAAGATGACTCATCAGATACTGAATGCTCCTTCTGCTGGCCCCTCCCTCTCTCTCCTATAGCTCTTCCCACTTCGGACCCCTCTAGCTTTCCATTCTGAATTTTTATTTACTCAAAAAAATAGAATATTTACTGTTATGAAGACTACTGCATTATTGAAGAAATTGTATAAATAATATCAGCGCATTTGTGAAAGGATATTAGACTCACCAGTTGACTTGTATTGGACGTGTGACGTGATTTGTTTATTCCTGAACATCAGCAAAAATCGAATATTTCCGCTACTTTGAATTAAATTTCAAAGTACTTTTATTCTGTAGACCAATCAAAATCATCTCTATTTCTGAAATATATCTTTCATTTTATCAAATGAGACCAAGAAAACGAGAATACAATCATAAATACCATACGAAAATGCACCGCAACGTCACTGTAAGTGCATTTTTGCAGGTCTGAACCGGATTAATCTAATTTACATTATTCCTTATGGGAAAAATTTGTTCAGTACTCGAACAAATCGGTACTCGAACAGCCTTCTGGAGTGAATTAAGTTCGATTAACGAGATTCCACTGTATTCTATAATTTATCGATTTGTATTTTTGCGAGAATTAATAAATACTTCTTTACCAATGAACAGCATAAAAAACAATTGAATTCCAGGAACAGTTCATGCACCATCTAATGAGGCTCCAGTCACCCCGGGTGAACAACCCTGCTGAGGCTCCAGTCACCCCGGGTGAACAACCCAGCTGAGGCTCCAGTCACCCCGGGTGAACAACCCTGCTGAGGCTCCAGTCACCCCGGGTGAACAACCCTGCTGAGGCTCCAGTCACCTCGGGTGAAAAACCCTGCTGAGGCTCCAGTCACCCCGGGTGAACAACCATGCTGAGGCTCCAGTCACCCCGGGTGAACAACCCTGCTGAGGCTCCAGTCACCCCGGGTGAACAACCCTGCTGAGGCTCCAGTCACCCGGGTGAACAACCCTGCTGAGGCTCCAGTCACACCGGGTGAACAACCCTAGCTGAGCTCCAGTCCCCCGGGTGAACAACCCAGCTGAGGCTCCAGTCACCCCGGGTGAACAACCCAGCTGAGGCTCCAGTCACCCCGGTGAACAACCCAGCTGAGGCTCCAGTCACCCCGGTGAACAACCCAGCTGAGGCTCCAGTCACCCCGGGTGAACAACCCAGCTGAGGCTCCAGTCACCCCGGGTGAACAACCCTGCTGAGGCTCCAGTCACCCCGGTGAACAACCCTGCTGAGGCTCCAGTCACCCCGGGTGAACAACCCTGCTGAGGCTCCAGTCACCCCGGGTGAACAACCCTGCTGAGGCTCCATCACCCCGGGTGAACAACCCTGCTGAGGCTCCAGTCACCCCGAGTGAACAACCCTGCTGAGGCTCCAGTCACCCCGGGTGAACAACCCTGCTGAGGCTCCAGTCACCCCGGGTGAACAACCCTGCTGAGGCTCCAGTCACCCCGGGTGAACAACCCTGCTGAGGCTCCAGTCACCCCGGGTGAACAACCCTGCAGAGGCTCCAGTCACCCCGGGTGAACAACACTGCTGAGGCTCCAGTCACCCCGGGTGAACAACCCTGCTGAGGCTCCAGTCACCCCGGGTGAACAACCCTGCTGAGCTCCAGTCACCCCGGGTGAACAACACCAGCTGAGGCTCCAGTCACCCCGGGTGAACAACCCAGCTGAGGCTCCAGTCACCCCGGGTGAACAACCCAGCTGAGGCTCCAGTCACCCCGGGTGAACAACCCAGTCTGAGGCTCCAGTCACCCCGGGTGAACAACCCTGCTGAGGCTCCAGTCACCCCCGTGGTGAACAACCCAGCTGAGGCTCCAGTCACCCCAGGTGAACAACCCTGCTGGGGCTCCAGTCACCCCGGGTGAACAACCCTGCTGAGGCTCCAGTCACCCCGGGTGAACAACCCTACTGAGGCTCCAGTCACCCCGGGTGAACAACCCTGCTGAGGCTCCAGTCACCCCGGGTGAACAACCCTGCTGAGGCTCCAGTCACCCCGAGTGAACAACCCTGCTGAGGCTCCAGTCACCCCGGGTGAACAACCCTGCTGAGGCTCCAGTCACCCCGGGTGAACAACCCTGCTGAGGCTCCAGTCACCCCGGTGAACAACCCTGCTGAGGCTACGTCACCCGGGTGAACAACCCTGCTGAGGCTCCAGTCACCCCGGGTGAACAACCCTGCTGAGGCTTCCAGTCACCCCGGGTGAACAACCCTGCTGAGGCTCCAGTCACCCCGGGTGAACAACCCTGCTGAGGCTCCAGTCACCCCGGTGAACAACCCTGCTGAGGCTCCAGTCACCCCGGGTGAACAACCCTGCTGAGGCTCCAGTCCACCCCGGGTGAACAACCCTGCTGAGGCTCCAGTCACCCCGGGGAACAACCCTGCTGAGGCTCCAGTCACCCCGGGTGAACAACCCTGCTGAGGCTCCAGTCACCCCGGGTGAACAACCCAGCTGAGGCTCCAGTCACCCCGGGTGAACAACCCAGCTGAGGCTCCAGTCACCCCCGGGTGAACAACCCAGCTGAGGCTCCAGTCACCCCGGGTGAACAACCCTGCTGAGGCTCCAGTCACCCGGTGAACAACCCAGCTGAGGCTCCAGTCACCCCAGGTGAACAACCCTGCTGAGGCTCCAGTCACCCCGGTGAACAACCCTGCTGAGGCTCCAGTCACCCCGGGTGAACAACCCTGCTGAGGCTCCAGTCACCCCGTGGTGAACAACCCTGCTGAGGCTCCAGTCACCCCGGGTGAACAACCCTGCTGAGGCTCCAGTCACCCCGGGTGAACAACCCTGCTGAGGCTCCAGTCACCCCGGGTGAACAACCCAGCTGAGGCTCCAGTCACCCCGGGTGAACAACCCAGCTGAGGCTCCAGTCACCCCGGGTGAACACCCCGCTGAGGCTTCAGTCACCCCGGGTGAACAACCCTGCTGAGGCTCCAGTCACCCCGGGTGAACAACCCTGCTGAGGCTCCAGTCACCCCGGGTGAACAACCTGCTGAGGCTCCAGTCACCCCGGTGAACAACCCTGCTGAGGCTCCAGTCACCCCGGGTGAACAACCCTGCTGAGCTCCAGTCACCCCGGGTGAACAACCCTGCTGAGGCTCCAGTCACCCCGGGTGAACAACCCTGCTGAGGCTCCAGTCACCTCGGGTGAAAAACCCTGCTGAGGCTCCAGTCACCCCGGGTGAACAACCATGCTGAGGCTCCAGTCACCCCGGGTGAACAACCCTGCTGAGGCTCCAGTCACCCCGGGTGAACAACCCTGCTGAGGCTCCAGTACACCCCGGGTGAACAACCCTGCTGAGGCTCCAGTCACCCCGGTGAACAACCCAGCTGAGGCTCCAGTCACCCCGGGTGAACAACCCAGCTGAGGCTCCAGTCACCCCGGGTGAACAACCCAGCTGAGGCTCCAGTCACCCCGGGTGAACAACCCAGCTGAGGCTCCAGTCACCCCGGGTGAACAACCCAGCTGAGGCTCCAGTCACCCCGGGTGAACAACCCTGCTGAGGCTCCAGTCACCCCGGGTGAACAACCCTGCTGAGGCTCCAGTCACCCCGGGTGAACAACCCTGCTGAGGCCTCCAGTCACCCCGGGTGAACAACCCTGCTGAGGCTCCAGTCACCCCGGGTGAACAACCCTGCTGAGGCTCCATCACCCCGAGTGAACAACCCTGCTGAGGCTCCAGTCACCCCGGGTGAACAACCCTGCTGAGGCTCCAGTCACCCCGGGTGAACAACCCTGCTGAGCTCCAGTCACCCCGGGTGAACAACCCTGCTGAGGCTCCAGTCACCCCGGGTGAACAACCCTGCTGAGGCTCCAGTCACCCCGGGTGAACAACCCTGCTGAGGCTCCAGTCACCCCGGGTGAACAACCCAGCTGAGGCTCCAGTCACCCCGGGTGAACAACCCAGCTGAGGCTCCAGTCACCCCGGGTGAACAACCCAGCTGAGGCTCCAGTCACCCCGGGTGAACAACCCAGCTGAGGCTTCCAGTCACCCCGGGTGAACAACCCTGCTGAGGCTCCAGTCACCCCGGGTGAACAACCCAGCTGAGGCTCCAGTCACCCCAGGTGAACAACCCTGCTGGGGCTCCAGTCACCCCGGGTGAACAACCCTGCTGAGGCTCCAGTCACCCCGGGTGAACAACCCTACTGAGGCTCCAGTCACCCCGGGTGAACAACCCTGCTGAGGCTCCAGTCACACCGGGTGAACAACCCTGCTGAGGCTCCAGTCACCCCGAGTGAACAACCCTGCTGAGGCTCCAGTCACCCCGGGTGAACAACCCTGCTGAGGCTCCAGTCACCCCGGGTGAACAACCCTGCTGAGGCTCCAGTCACCCCGGTGTAACAACCCTGCTGAGGCTCCAGTCACCCCGGTGAACAACCCTGCTGAGGCTCCAGTCACCCCGGGTGAACAACCCTGCTGAGGCTCCAGTCACCCCGGGTGAACAACCCTGCTGAGGCTCCAGTCACCCCGGGTGAACAACCCTGCTGAGGCTCCAGTCACCCCGGTGAACAACCCAGCTGAGGCTCCAGTCACCCCGGGTGAACAACCCAGCTGAGGCTCCAGTCACCCCGGTGTGAACAACCCAGCTGAGGCTCCAGTCACCCCGGGTGAACAACCCTGCTGAGGCTCCAGTCACCCCGGGTGAACAACCCAGCTGAGGCTCCAGTCACCCCAGGTGAACAACCCTGCTGAGGCTCCAGTCACCCCGGGTGAACAACCCTGCTGAGGCTCCAGTCACCCCGGTGAACAACCCTGCTGAGGCTCCAGTCACCCCGGGTGAACAACCCTGCTGAGGCTCCGTCACCCGGGGAACAACCCTGCTGAGGCTCCAGTCACCCCGGGTGAACAACCCTGCTGAGGCTCCAGTCACCCCGGGTGAACAACCCTGCTGAGGCTCCAGTCACCCCGGGTGAACAACCCTGCTGAGGCTCCAGTCACCCCCGGGTGAACAACCCTGCTGAGGCTCCAGTCACCCCGGGTGAACAACCCTGCTGAGGCTCCAGTCACCCCCGGGTGAACAACCCTGCTGAGGCTCCAGTCACCCCGGGTGAACAACCCTGCTGAGGCTCCAGTTTACCCCGGGTGAACAACCCTGCTGAGGCTCCAGTCACCCCGGGTGAACAACCCAGCTGAGGCTCCAGTCACCCCGGGTGAACAACCCAGCTGAGGCTCCAGTCACCCCGGTGAACAACCCAGCTGAGGCTCCAGTTACCCCGGTGAACAACCCAGCTGAGGCTCCAGTCACCCCGGGTGAACAACCCTGCTGAGGCTCCAGTCACCCCGGGTGAACAACCCAGCTGAGGCTCCAGTCACCCCGGGTGAACAACCCTGCTGAGGCTCCAGTCACCCCGGGTGAACAACCCTGCTGAGGCTCCAGTCACCCCGGGTGAACAACCCAGCTGAGGCTCCAGTCACCCCGGGTGAACAACCCTGCTGAGGCTCCAGTCACCCCGGGTGAACAACCCTGCTGAGGCTCCAGTCACCCCGGGTGAACAACCCTGCTGAGGCTCCAGTCACCCCGGGTGAACAACCCTGCTGAGGCTCCAGTCACCCCGGGTGAACAACCCTGCTGAGGCTCCAGTCACACCCGGGTGAACAACCCTGCTGAGGCTCCAGTCACCCCGGGTGAACAACCCTGCTGAGGCTCCAGTCACCCCGGGTGAACAACCCTGCTGAGGCTCAAGTCACCCCGGGTGAACAACCCTGCTGAGGCTCCAGTCACCCCGGGTGAACAACCCTGCTGAGGCTCCAGTCACCCCGGGTGAACAACCCTGCTGAGGTTCCAGTCACCCCGGGTGAACAACCCTGCTGAGGCTCCAGTCACCCCGGGTGAACAACCCTGCTGAGGCTCCAGTCACCCCGGGTGAACAACCCTGCTGAGGCTCCAGTCACCCCGGGTGAACAACCCTGCTGAGGTTCCAGTCACCCCGAGTGAACAACCCTGCTGAGGCTCCATTTACCCACAGGTGAACTACCCTGATGAGGCTCCATTCACCCAGGGTGAACAACCCTGATGAGGTTCCATTCACTCCGGGTGAACAACATTGCTGAGGCTCCATTCACCCCGGTTGAACAACCCTGCTGATGTGATGTAGGTCAATGTGCTTGTGAGATCCCTGAGAGAGACCTAATTAACCAGTAAATGGTCACACCTTGCCTTGGCAAATAGCTGTCCGATACGCCTCTCTGCTTAAGTCTCAGGTCTTTTGTTCTTGACGGCGTCAGATCTCGGCGTCAGGTCAAAACACGTTGTGCACACCTCATTGGGGACATACTTGAAGGACCATATAAGCTCAAGGAAACAGCTAGGGAGATTCGAGCGGAGCTGCTGCCGGTGTGCAGAGCTCTGAGCAGAAGATTCGGGCAGAGCTCTGGCCTGTGTGCGGAGTTCTGGGCTAGAGATTCTGTTAGAGCTCTGCCTGTGTGCAGAGCTTTGCGAGAGGGCTGCTGGAGAGTCTCTGGAGGAGGGACTGTTGGAGACACTGGGCAGAGTACTGGCTGGGGCAGTGCTCGGCTGTGTAGGTCTTGAGACCTGTGGCTAGAGTGTGACTGAGTTCCTGTGGTGAACTGTCCTCTGAACTATATTGTAAGTTATATTCTGTTACGTGAGTTGATTGTATTCCCTCTCTCACTGCTTATGTGTACCATCCCCATTTATGTAACCCAATAGTGTTCTCCTGTCCCCAAATATATTGTACAAGGTCTTCATAATAAACTGTGTTTGAGTGGAATAGTAATATTCACTTTCCCCGTTATTTATTTTTTTATTCATTATTTTATCTCAAGCACTGAGAGGGTGAGTAGTGTAGTGGGTAGTGATAATGAGAGGTGATGGTCCAGTTGCACTGGCCTCACATTATACCTCCTCTCCTGTCACTCCACTCACCTCTCCTGTCACTTCACTCACCTCCCCTCCTATTCCCTCCCTTTACTCCCGCATTCCCCAAATATACTTCCGTTCCTTACCCCCCCCTATTCCTACTTGACACTAAAGTTCCTTTCATCCCGGCTGAGCAGCCCTGATGAGGCCCCATTCATCCCCGGGGTGAACAACCCTGATGGGGCTCCATTCATCCCCGGGGTGAACAACCGTGATGGGGCTCCATTCATCCCCGGGGTGAACAACCGTGATGGGGCTCCATTCATCCCCGGGGTGAACAACCGTGATGGGGCTCCATTCATCTCCGGGGTGAACAACCGTGATGGGGCTCCATTCATCCCCGGAGTGAACAACCCTGATGGGGCTCCATTCATCCCCGGGGTGAACAACCGTGATGGGGCTCCATTCATCCCCGGGGTGAACAACCGTGATGGGGCTCCATTCATCCCCGGGGTGAACAACCGTGATGGGGCTCCATTCATCCCCGGGGTGAACAACCCGGGGTGAATGTTTACTAATGCACTATTATATATAAAAAATAGTATTGCTGTTAACTTTAAAACTAAACGTTTCAATGATAATAGCTTTCATGGATAACATTTTAGTACCTCAATGAACATTTCAGTGATGTTAACTGCCTGGCTAAATATTTCAGTAATGTTAACCGCCTCATTAAATGTTTCATTTATGTTAACTGTCTCAAAGAACATTTTAATGACATTAATGTACATTTCACTAGTGATGTTAAATGCCACATTAAATATTTCACCATTGATGCTATTTCCCACGTTAAACATTTCACCGTTGATGTTAATTCCCACACTAAACATTTCATCGACTTGATCATCATCATTAAACATTTTAAAGATGATGTTAACTACCTCACTAAACATTTCAATGGTTTTGTTAACTACCTCACTAAACAATTCAATGGTTATGTTAATTACCTCACTAAACATTTCAATGGTTATGTTAACTACCTCACTAAACATTTCAATGGTTATGTTAACTATCTCACTAAACATTTCAGTGATGATGTTAACTACCTCACTAAACATTTCAGTGATGATGTTAACTACCTCACTAAACATTTCAGTGATGATGTTAACTACCTCACTAAACATTTCAGTGATGATGTTAACTACCTCACTAAACATTTCAGTGATGATGTTAACTACCTCACTAAACATTTCAGTGATGATGTTAACTACCTCACTAAACATTTCAATGGTTATGTTAACTACCTCACTAAACATTTCAGTGATGATGTTAACTACCTCACTAAACATTTCAGTGATGATGTTAACTACCTCACTAAACTGGCACAAAAAAGAGATCTGTCAGACGTAATAATATCATGGAATAAACATTACTGCAACATAATGTTAAGAGAAACACCTAAAAACATCCGATAAATGAAGACCTAATAATATATTATGTAAATTATTAACTGGGAATGTAAAAAAAAATAAGTGTAAATATGTAAATAAAACAAGATGAGTGTAAATAACACATGGAGATGTGTAGAAAAAAAATTAAAACAGTGAGAAAGTAATAGGTGGACAGGTAAGTGTATAAGTACAGGAGAGAATATGACCTACTTTATTAAGTGGATTAACTATTTTATCATTAAGTGCAATGATTCACGAATAAAGTGAAGGGTGTGTGTGTGTGTGTGTGTGTGTGGTGTGTGTGTGTGTGTGTGTGTGTGTGTGTGTGTGTATGTGTGTATGTGGGTGTGTTCGTGTGTGTGTGTGTGTGTGTGTGTGTGTGGTGTGTGTGTGTGTGTGTGTGTGTGTGTGTGTGTGTGTGTGTGTGTGTGTGTGTGTATATGTGTGTGTGTGGGTGTGTTCGTGTGTGTGTGTGTGTTTTGGTGTATGTTGTGTGGTTTTGTGTGTGTGTTGTGTGTGTGTGTGAGTGTGTGGTGTGTGTGTGGTGTGTGTGTGTTGTGTGTGTGTGTGTTTTGTGTGTGTGTATGTGTGTATGTGGGTGTGTTCGTGTGTGTGTGTGTGTGTGTGTGTGTGGGTGTGGGGTTTTGTGTGTTCGTGTGTGTGTGTGTGTGTGTGTGTGTGTGTGGGGTGTGTGTTGTGTGTGGTGTGTGTGTTGTGTGTGGTGTTTTGTATGTGTTTGTGTGGGTGTGTTCGTGTGTGTGTGTGTGTGTGTGTATGTGTGTGTGTACTCACCTAGTTGTACTCACCTAGTTGAGGTTGCGGGGGTCGAGTCCGAGTCTCCTGGCCCCGCCTCTTCACTGATCGCTACTAGGTCACTCTCCCTGTGTGTGTGTGTGTGTGTGTGTGTGTGTGTGTGTGTGTGTATACTCACCTAGTTGAGGTTGCACTTGTCGCTAATAGGTCACTCTCCGTGAACCGTGAGCTTCATCATACCTCTGCTTAAAGCTATGTATGGATCCTGCCTTCACTACATCGCTTCCCAAACTATTCCACTTCCTGACTACTCTGTGGCTGAAGAAACACTTCCTAACATCCTTGTGCTTCATCTGTGTCTTCAACTTCCAACTGTGTCCCCTTGTTGCTGTGTCCCATCTCTGGAACATCCTGTCTTTGTCCACCTTGTCAATTCCTCTCAGTATTTTGTATGTCGTTATCATGTCTCCCCTATCTCTCCTGTCCTTCAGTGTAGTCAGGTTGATTTCCCTTAACCTCACCTCGTAGGACATGACTCTTAGCTCTGGGACTAGTCTTGTTGCAAACCTTTGCACTTTCTCTAGCTTCTTTACGTGCTTGGATAGGTGTGAGTTCCAGACTGGTGCCGCATACTCCAATATGGGCCTAACGTACACGGTGTACAGGGTCTTGAACGATTCCTTATTAAGATGTCGGAATGTTGTTCTGAGGTTTGCTAGGCGCCCATAAGCTGCAGCAGTTATTTGGTTGATGTGCGCTTCAGGAGATGTGCCTAGTGTTATACTCACCCCAAGATCTTTTTCCTTGAGTAAGGTTTGTAGTCTCTGGCCCCCTAGACTGTATTCCGTCTGCGGTCTTCTTTGCCCTTCCCCAATCTTCATGACTTTGCACTTGGTGGGGTTAAACTCCAGGAGCCAATTGCTGGACCAGGTCTGCAGCCTGTCCAGATCCCTTTGTAGTTCTGCCTGGTCTTCGCTCGAATGAATTCTTCTCATCAACTTCACATCATCTACAAACAGGGACACTTCAGAGTCTATTCCTTCCGTCATGTCGTTCACAAATACCAGAAACAGCACTGGTCCTAGGACTGACCCCTGTGGGACCCCGCTGGTCACAGGTGCCCACTCTGACACCTCGCCACGTACCATGACTTGCTGCTGTCTTCCTGACAAGTATTCCCTGATCCAATGTAGTGCCTTCCCTGTTATCCCTGCTTGGCCCTCCAGGTTTTGCACTAATCTCTTGTGTGGAACTGTGTCGAACGCCTTCTTGCAGTCCAAGAAAATGCAATCCAACCACCCCTCTTTCTCTTATCTTACTGCTGTCACCATGTCGTAGAACTCCAGTAGGTTTGTGACACAGGATTTCCCGTTCCTGAAACCATGTTGGCTGCTGTTGATGAGACCATTCCTTTCTAGGTGTTACACCACTCTTCTCCTGATAATCTTCTCCATGACTTTGCAAACTATACATGACAGTGACACTGGTCTATAGTTTAGTGCTTCATGCCTGTCTCGTTTTTTAAAGATTGGGACTACATTTGCTGTCTTCCATGCCTCAGGAAATCTCCGTGTTTCGATAGATGTATTGAATATTGTTGTTAGGGGTACACACAGCGCCTCTGCTCCCTCTCTCAGGACCCATGGGGAGATGTTATCCGGCCTCATTGCCATTGAGGTATCTAGCTCACTCAGAAGCCTCTTCACTTCTTCCTCGGTTGTGTGTACTGTGTCCAGCACTTGGTGGTGTGCCCCACCTCTCCGTCTTTCTGGAGCCCCTTCTGTCTCCTGTGTGAACACTTCTTTAAATCTCTTGTGTGTGTGTGTGTGTGTGTGTGTGTGTGTGTGTGTGTGTGTGTGTGTGTGTGTGTGTGTGTGTGTGTGTGTGTGTTCGTGTTCGTGTGTGTGTTGTGTGTGTGGTGTGTGTGTGTGTGTGTGTGTGTGTGTGTGTGTGTGTGTGTATGTGTGTGTGTGTGCATGTGTGTGTGTGTTCTGTGTGTGTGTGTGTGTGTGTGTGTGTGTGTGTGTGTGTGTGTGTGTGTGTGTGTGTGTGTGTGTTGTGTGTGTGTGTGTGTGTGGTTCGTGTGTGTTCGTGTGTGGTGTGTGCGTGTGTGTGTGTGTGTGTGTGTGTGTTTTACCTGGATACCTGGTGTTTACCTGGAGAGAGTTCCGGGGGTCAACGCCTCCGCGGCCCGGTCTGTGGCCAGGCCTCTTGGTGGATCAGAGCCTGATCAACCAGGTGTTACTGCTGGCTGCACGCAATCCAACGTACGAGCCCGAGCCCGGCTGGTCAGGTACCGACTTTAGGTGTTTGTCCAGTGCCTGCTTGAAGACAGCCAGGGGTCTATTGGTAATCCCCCTTATGTATGCTGGGAGGCAGTTGAACAGTCTCGGGCACCTGACACTTATTGTATTGCTCTTAACGCGCTAGTGACACCCCTGCTTTGCATTGAGGAGATGTTGCATCGTCTGCCGAGTCTTTTGCTCTCGTTGTGAGTGATTTTCGTGTGCAAGTTCGGTACTAGTCCCTCTAGGATTTTCCAGGTGTATATAATCATGTTTCTCTCCCACCTGAGTTCCAGGGATACACGGTTCGGACTACTTCAAGCGCTCCAGTAATTGTGGTGTTTGTCCACCGTTTGCGCGCCGTTAAGGTTCTCTGTACCATTTCTAGGTTCAGTGTAATTTTTCACATGCCTTGAAAAGTGCTGTTTAGTGTGCAGCTATTTCAGCTAGGATTGAACTAGCTGACTGTGGGTTGTATTTGTGGTTGTGGTCCTTAGTTTTTTGGATAGTGTTGTATTATCCCCTGTGTGTGTGTGTGGTGTGTGTGTGTGTGTGTGTTGTGTGTGTGTGTGTGTGTGTGTGTGTGTGTGTGTGTGTGTGTGTGTGTGTGTGTGTGTGTGTGTGTCGTGTGTGTTTCGTGTGTGTGTGTGCGTGTGTGTGTGTGTGTGTGTGTGTGTGTGTGTGTGTGTTTACCTGGATTACCTGGTGTTTACCTGGAGAGAGTTCCGGGGGTCAACGCTCCCGCGGCCCGGTCTGTGGCCAGGCCTCTTGGTGGATCAGAGCCTGATCAACCAGGCTGTTACTGCTGGCTGCACGCAATCCAACGTACGAGCCCGAGCCCGGCTGGTCAGGTACCGACTTTAGGTGTTTGTCCAGTGCCTGCTTGAAGACAGCCAGGGGTCTATTGGTAATCCCCCTTATGTATGCTGGGAGGCAGTTGAACAGTCTCGGGCACCTGACACTTATTGTATTGTCTCTTAACGCGCTAGTGACACCCCTGCTTTGCATTGAGGAGATGTTGCATCGTCTGCCGAGTCTTTTGCTCTCGTTGTGAGTGATTTTCGTGTGCAAGTTCGGTACTAGTCCCTCTAGGATTTTCCAGGTGTATATAATCATGTTTCTCTCCCACCTGAGTTCCAGGGAGTACCGGTTCAGGAACTTCAAGCGCTCCCAGTAATTGAG
This sequence comes from Cherax quadricarinatus, assembly GCF_026875155.1. Taxonomy (NCBI): domain Eukaryota; kingdom Metazoa; phylum Arthropoda; class Malacostraca; order Decapoda; family Parastacidae; genus Cherax; species Cherax quadricarinatus. Next base: position 94,419,270 of record NC_069399.1, on the reverse strand, counting down.
GTGTTTTATCTCCGTTATGCGCGCCGTTAAGGTTCTCTGTACATTTTCTAGGTCAGTAATTTCACCTGCCTTGAAAAGTGCTGTTAGTGTGCAGCAATATTCCAGCCTAGATTGAACAAGCGACCTGAAGAGTGTCATCATGGGCTTGGCATCCCTAGTTTTGAAGGTTCTCATTATCCCTCCTGTGTGTGTGTGTGTGTGTGTGTGTGTGTGTGTGTGTGTGTGTGTGTGTGTGTGTGTGTGTGTGCGTGTGTGTGTGCATACACAGAGGGAAAGTGTATATGCATGAAGAGGGTATACATCTCAGTATATACACAACGAGAGTTTAAACCTGGATGTTGACAGGTGATATGCAACCTACTGACCCTATGGTTGTTGATAGGCATGAGACCTAATAAAAAATAATAAAAAGAAATACTGAGTTATAGATTTAAAAATCACTTTGTAATCTATAAAAATGTGACTTTTTCTCGAGGGATCAATCAAAAATTTACATGTTAATATTTCTTTTTTTTTTCCATTTTGATAGGTTTTCATAACTAAATAAATTAATTAAACAAAAACAAATCAGCTCTTAAAAAAACTTGATTTCCTGATGAAACGAGTAAAAAATAGATGAATAAAAATAAATTTAAAAACAAAAATGGCTGAAAATATTATTCCTGCAAATTTCTCTTCAGAAAGAAGCAATCATTAGGCTTCGTACTTTCTGTAGGAACATTGCAAAGTGTGTTTCCACTCAAGGCAAATTTCTAGAAATAATAAATACATTTTCCTTTCGGCCAGGGTTGTCTAACTATTATTAGCTTGTGCTAAGAGGATTGAATTAGCATTCAAAATATATTGAATTCAAATTTGATTGTACAGACAAATAATGTACTATGATAAGGAAAACTGATATGAGTATTAGGGTGATAATTCTTTTATTTTTTTTAAATAAAACATCTTCGTTATAAATCGATGAACTTTTGTTTAAAAACAATGACAAAGTCCCTAATTTCTCTCAGTTTTCAAAAAAGGTCACCTCCAAATAAAAACTATTAATCACCATATATCTGCGTTACTAATCATAAGTAGCAATTCAGAAAATTTCTATTTGGCATGGAGTGAGAGTGGTAGTGAATGTGAAGGGAGCGAGTATGAAGATGAAGATGAAAGTGCTGCTCCATCAACCAGAAAACACAACAGAAGTAAAGTTGCAACCAATTTGGTGACATTCACAAAATTATGTACAAGTAAAGTCACCAAGATATGCAAACAGTTGTCATTTAATGGCATTGACATTCCTACATCAAGTCAAGCAGCAATTTACAAGTCAACATACAAAGAGGCTACTAAATTGAAGGTGGAAATGATTGAAAAGTTACAAATGGAAGAATGATCTTTACATTTTGATGGACAGCGCACTGAGAAAAATGAGTATCAGGAATTAGTACTTAAAAAATGAAAGAACCGAAGTAAAGCTTGATGCGCTACATTTGAAAGATGGCAAGACTGAAACCATTGCTGAAGGAATGGCAAAAGTTACTGATGAATACAACTTATGGAATACAATCAAGGTGATCATTGCTGATACAACAAACATTAACACCGGGAAAAAAAAGTGGAGCTGTTGTCAGACTGCAAAAAATGTTCTCAGAGAAGGGAATTAACAAATCACAATTTATCAGTTGTCAGTATCACGTTCTAGACAAGATTCTCAGTTTGGTAATGGATGAAAATCTTGGTGCTAAAACCAGTTCTCCAAACATCGAGTATCCATTTGTATCCCAACTGGTGAATAATTACATGGAACTAAAGGCACAGTTTGTTACTGGAACAGAAGAGATCTTCCATAAATCAGAATGGAGAGATGATATGAAGTTTTTGTACCATCTAACACGAGTGTTTAGATTCTT
>NC_069399.1:94362372-94414872 GCF_026875155.1 Cherax quadricarinatus | reverse complement strand
GCTTAAATAGCAACGCTCATCTTGCCATATAGGACAAGTGAAAATTTGTGTATGCAATAATTTCGCCAAAATCATTCTGAACCTAACGAAAAAAATATATTTCACTGTGTTTGTTTAGTATTAAATTATTGTAAACAAATCTAAAATATATTTAGTTGGGTTAGGCTAAAATAAATTGCGCTTGTTATAATAAGGTTAGGTAAGTTTTCTAAGTTCCTTTTGGTGCAAAATTATAAATTTTTACATCAACATTAATGAAAAAAATATATCTTTAAACGTATAAGAGAAAATTTCAGAAAGGGCTTAATTTTAAATGAGTTCTTGCTAATTGACCAGTTTTACATATTCGGCACGACATAATATATATATATATATATATATATATATTATATATATATATATATATATATATATATATATATATATATATATATATATATTTCAACAAGTCAGCCGTCTCCCACCGAGGCAGGGTAACCCAAAAAGAAAGAAAATCTCCAAAAAGAAAATACTTTCATCATCATTCAACACTTTCACCTCACTCAAACATAATCACTGTTTTTGCAGAGGTGCTCAGAACACAACAGTTTAGAAGCATATACGTATAAAGATACACAACGTATCCCTCCAAACTGCTAATATCCCAAACCCCCTCCTTTAGAGTGCAGGCATTGTACTTCCCATTTCCAGGACTCAAGTCCGGCTATATAAAAATAACCGGTTTCCCTGAATCCCTTCACTAAATATTACCCTGCTCACACTCCAACAGATCGTCATGTCCCAAATACCATTCGTCTCCATTCACTCCTATCTAACACGCTCATGCACGCCTGCTGGAAGTCCAAGCCCCTCGCCCACAAAACTTCCCTTACCCCTTCCTTCCAACCTTTTCGAGGACGACCCCTACCCCGCCTTCCTTCTCCTACAGACTTAAATGCTCTCCATGTCATTCTACTTTGATCCATTCTCTCTAAATGACCAAACCACCTCAACAACCCCTCTACTGCCCTCTGACTAATACTTTTATTAACTCCACACCTTCTCCTAATTTCCACACTCCGAATTTTCTGCATAATATTTACACCACACATTGCCCTTAGACAGGACATCTCCACTGCCTCCAACCGCCTCCTCGCTGCTGCATTCACAACCCAAGCTTCACACCCATATAAGAGTGTTGGTACTACTATACTTTCATACATTCCCTTCTTTGCCTCCATAGATAACGTTTTTTGACTCCACATATACCTCAACGCACCACTCACCTTTTTTCCTTCATCAATTCTATGATTAACCTCATCCTTCACAAATCCATCCGCCGACACGTCAACTCCCAAGTATCTGAAAACATTCACTTCTTCCATACTCCTCCTCCCAAATTTGATATCCAATTTTTCATTATCTAAATCATTTGATACCCTCATCACCTTACTCTTTTGTATGTTCACTTTCAACTTTCTACCTTTACACACACTCCCAAACTCATCCACTAACCTTTGCAATTTTTCTTTAGAATCTCCCATAAGCACAGTATCATCAGCAAAAAGTAACTGCGTCAATTCCCATTTTGTATTTGATTCCCCATAATTTAATCCCACCCCTCTCCCGAACACCCTAGCATTTACTTCTTTTACAACCCCATCTATAAATATATTAAACAACCATGGTGACATTACACATCCCTGTCTAAGACCTACTTTTACTGGGAAGTAGTCTCCCTCTCTTCTACACACCCTAACTTGAGCCTCACTATCCTCATGAAAACTCTTTACAGCATTTAGTAACTTACCACCTATTCCATATACTTGCAACATCTGCCACATTGCTCCCATATCCACTATATCATATGCTTTTTCTAAATCCATAAATGCAATAAAAACTTCCCTACCTTTATCTAAATACTGTTCACATATATGCTTCAATGTAAACACTTGATCTACACATCCCCTACCCACTCTGAAACCTCCCTGCTCATCCGCAATCCTACATTCTGTCTTACCTCTAATTCTTTCAATAATAACCCTACCATACACTTTTCCTGGTATACTCAGTAAACTTATTCCACTATAATTTTTACAATTTCTTTTGTCCCCCTTCCCTTTATATAAAGGGACTATGTATGCTCTCCGCCAATCCCTAGGTACCTTCCCCTCCTTCATACATTTATTAAACAAAAGTACCAACCACTCCAACATTATATCCCCCCTAGCTTTTAACATTTCTGTCATGATCCCATCAGTTCCAGCTGCTTTACCCCCTTTCATTCTACGTAATATATATATATATTATATATATATATATATATATATATATATATATATATATATATATATATATATATATGTCGTGCCGAATATGAAAAACTGGTAAATTAGCAAGAACTCATTTAAAATTAAGTCCTTTCTAAAATTTTCTCTTATACGTTTAAAGATATATTTTTTTCATTAATGTTAACGTAAAAAAATTTAATTTTGCTCCTAAAGAATCTTATAAAACTTACCTAACCTTGTTATAACAAGAACAATTTATTTTAGCCTAACCCAACTAAATATATTTTAGATTTGTTTACAATAATTTAATACTAAACAAACACAGTGAAATATATTTTTTTCGTTAGGTTCAGAATGATTTTGGCGAAATTATTGCATGCACAAATTTTCACTTGTCCTATATGGCAAGATGAGCGTTGCTATTTAAGCCAAGATCGCAAGTTCTGCCTATTCGGCACGACATATATATATGTATATATGTATGTATATATATATATATATATATTATATATATATATATATATATATATATATATATATATATATATATATATATATATATATATATATATATATATTATATGTCGTGCCGAATATGTAAAACTGGTCAATTAGCAAGAACTCATTTAAAATTAAGTCCTTTCTAAAATTTTCTCATATACGTTTAAAGATATATTTTTTTTCATTAATGTTGATGTAAAAATTTATAATTTTGCACCAAAAAGAACTTAGAAAACTTGCCTAACCTTATTATAACAAGAACAATTTATTTTAGCCTAATCCAACTAAATATATTTTAGATTTGTTTACAATAACTTAATACTAAACAAACACAGTGAAATATATTTTTTTCGTTAGGTTCAGAATGATTTTGGCGAAATTATTGCATACACAAATTTTCACTTGTCCTATATGGCAAGATGAGCGTTGCTATTTAAGCCAAGATCGCAAGTTCTGCCTATTCGGCACGACATATATATATATATATATATATATATATATATATATATATATATATATATATATATATATATATATATATATATATATATATATATATATATATATATATATTAACAAATTATTGCAAACATATCTAAAATATATTTCCCTGGATTAGGCTAAATTAAGTTGTGGAGCAGCGAGGAGCAGCAGCGAGGTGCAGCAGCGAGGTGCAGCAGCGAGATGCAGCAGTGATGTGCAACAGCGAGGTGCAGCAGTGATGTGCAGCAGCGAGGTGCAGCAGCGAGGTGCAGCAGCGAGGTGCAGTAGCGAGGTGCAGCAGTGATGTGCAGCAGCGAGGTGCAGCAGTGATGTGCAGCAGAGAGGTGCAGCAGCGAGGTGCAGCAGCGAGGTACAGCAGCGAGGTTCAACAGCGAGGTGCAGCTTTCTGAGCCACCAAAACCTTACATCATTTGAATGTCAGCTTGACGTTACTGGTGTTCCAGTAACCCCCGTGCTGGTGCTCCAGCAACCCCCGTGCTGGTGTTCCAGTCACCCCCGTGCTTGGGTTCCAGTCACCCCCCTGCTGGTGCTTCAGTAACCCCCGTGCTGGTGTTCCAGTCACCCCCGCGCTGGTGTTCCAGTAGCACCCGTGCTGGTGCTCCAGTAACCCCCGTGCTGGTGCTCCAGCAACCCCCGTGCTGGTGTTCCAGTAACTCCCATGCTGGTGCTCTAGTAACCCCCGTGCTGGCGTTCCAGTCACCCCAGTGCTGTTGCTCCAGCATCCCCCGTGCTGGTGTTCCAGTAACCCCCGTGCTGGTGTTCCAGTAACCCCTGTGCTGGTGCTCCAGTCACCCCAGTGCTGGTGCTCCAGTAACCCTCGCGCTGGTGTTCCAGCAACCCCCGTGCTGGTGCTCCAGTAATCCCCGTGCTGGAGTTCTAGTAACCCCCGTGCTGGTGTTCAAGTAACCCTCGTGCTGGGGCTCCAGTAACCCCTGTGCTGGTGTTCCAGTAACACCCGTGCTGGTGCTCCAGTAACCCCCGTGCTGGTGTTTCAGCAACCCCCGTGCTGGTGTTCCAGTAACCCCCGTGCTGGTGTTCCAGTAACCCCCAAGCTTGGGCTCCAGTCACCCACGTGCTGGGGCTAGAGTCACCCCCGTTCTGGTGTGTCAGTAACCGCCGGGCTGGGGCTCCAGCCACCCCCGTTCTGGTGTTCCAGTAACCCCCGTGCTGGGGCTCCAGTAACCCCCGTTCTGGTGCTCCAGTAACCCCCGTGCTGGGGCTCCAGTCACCCCCTTTCAGGTGCTCCAGTAACCACCGCGCTGGGGCTCCAGTCACCCCCGTTCTTGTGTTCCAGTAACCCCCGTGCTGGTGCTCCAGTAACCCCCGTGCTTGTGTTCCAGTAACCCCCGTGCTGGGGCTCCAGTCACCCCCGTTCTGGTTCTCCAGTAACCCCCTTGCTGGGGCTCCAGTCACCCCAGTTCTGGTGCTCCAGTAACTCCCGTTCTAGTGTTCCAGTAACCCCATTTGGTGCTCCATAACCCCCGTACTGATGCTCAAGTAACCCCCGTACTGGGGCTCCAGTCAACCCCGTTCTGGTGTTCCAGTAACCCCCGTGCTTGGGCTCCAGTCACCGCCGTGCTGGGGCTCCAGTCACCCCCGTTCTGGTGTTCCAGTAACCCCCGTTCTGGTTCTCCAGTAACCCCCGTGCCGGGGCTCCAGTCACCCCCGTTCTGATTCTCCAGTAACCCCCGTGCTGGGGCTCCAGTCACCACAGTTCTGGTGCTCCAGCAACCCCCGTGCTGGGGCTCCAGTCACTCCGATGTTGGGGCTCCAGTCACCCTCGTGCTGGAGCTCCAGTCACCCCCGTGCTGGGGCTCCAGTCACTCCCATGTTGAGGCTCCAGTCGCCCCCGTGCTGGAGCTACAGTCAGCCGCGTGCTGAGGCTCCAATTACTCCCGTGCCGGGGCTCCAGTGACTCCTGTGCTTGGGCTCCAATCACTCCCGTGCCAGGGCTCCAGTCACCCTTGTGCTGGGGCTCCAATCACTCCTGTGCCAAAGCTCCAGTCACCCCCGTGTTTGGGTTCCAGTCACTCCCGTGCCGGGGCTCCAGCACTCCTGTGCTTGGGCTCCAATCACTCCTGTGTCTGGGGTCCAGTCATCCCCGTGCTGGGGCTCCATTCACTTCCGTGCCAGAGCTCCAGTCCCTCCTGTGCTGGGGCTCCAGTCACTCCTGTGCTGGAGCTTCAGTCATCCTCTTGCTGGGGCTCCAGTCACCCCTGTGCGGGGGCTCCAGTCACCCCCGTGCTGGGGCTACAGTCACCACCGTGCTGGGGTCCAGTCACCCCCGCTCTGGTTCTCCAATAACCCCCGTGCTGGGGCTCCAGTCACCCCCGTTCTGGTGCTCCAGTAACCCCCGTGCTGGGGCTCCAGTCACTCCCATGTTGGGGCTCCAGTCACCCCCGTGCTGGAGCTCCAGTCACCCCCGTGCTGGGGCTCCAGTCACTCCCATGTTGAGGCTCCAGTCGCTCCCGTGCTGGAACTCCAGTCACCCCTGTGCTGGAGCTACAGTCACCCCCGTGCTGGGGCTCCAGTCACCACCGTGCTGGGGCTCCAGTCACCCCCGTGCTGGGGCTACAGTCACTCCCTTGCCGGGGCTCCAGTCACTCCTGTGCTGGGGCTACAGTCACTCCAGTGCTAGGGCTCCAGTCACCCCAGTGCTGGGGTTCCAGTCAATCCCGTGCTGGGACTGTAATCACCGCCGTGTTGGGGCTAAAGTCATCCTTTTGCTGGGGCTCCAGTCACCCTCGTGCTGGGGCTCCAATCACCCCCGTGCTGGGGCTGCAGTCACTCTCATGTTGGGACTCCAGTCACCCCCGTGCTGGGGCTCCAGTCATCCCGTGTTGGGGTTCCAGTCACTTCCGTGCTGGGGCTCCAGTCACCCCCGTGCTGAGGCTGCAGTCACTCCCATGTTGGGACTCCAGTCACCCCCGTGCTGGGGCTCCAGTCATCCCGTGTTGGGGTTCCAGTCACTTCCGTGCTGGGGTTCCAGTCATCCCGTGCTGGGGCTCTAGCCACTCCCAAGAGGTACAAGTACTCCAGAGTGGATAACTCTGCTCTTAGCATATATGATAAAAAAAATGTTTGAAATTCTTTATCCACTTAAATATTCACAGGATTTTCATAGAATAAGAACAGTGATTAATAATTCATTCTGTAAGAGGTAGAAAGCATATTGGAAAAGATTTTCAATATGGTAGTCTGCTGAAAATTTGTATGCACTTATAATTTTAATCTACCATTTTTTTGATTAACTAAAGTAGTGAATAACAAATTAAAATAAATAATGAATTTTGACTTACTAACACATAAGACTGGTTTGTGGGTAAATAATAATTTAGAATAGTTATACATATATTTGATAACGTGTGGGGAGATGCACCATGGGGAATCCACTCTCCCCACGCCATCAGTCACGTTTCAGCCATCAAAGCGTGAGGAATTACAGAGGTCGGGTTAAGTCCAACTTGCAGTTTTAGACCTTCGAGAGCTTTTCCTACAGATTTAACTTCCGTATGTCCATTCTAGAGGTAAGCTTGCATTTCCTGTTAGAGACTTCTATGTATTCTATACGCACATCATTGTAGGTTCACGCAACACGAGCTTTAATCCCAGTATTACGAACACTGGTGGTAGATTGAAGGCTTGTAGCACCTAGTCGTAAAACTATGACAGCAAAACAAGGCAATCAGTAGGGCAGAGTAAGGACAGGGTAAACACAGCAGGGGTAGATTTCTTAACTCATGTATTCCTTCACCACTTATTTACAATATGTACAATGGACCATTATAGTATTTACAATGTTATTTGTGCGATTTATGGTGGGATACAAGTTTGCCGATGACACCAAAATAAGCCGTCGAATTCTTTCTGACGAGGACATTCGAGCACTCCAGGAAGATTGGAATAGACTGATGCAGTGGTCGGAGAAGTGGCAGATGCAGTTTAATATAGACAAATGCAAAGTTCTAAATGTTGGACAGAAAAATAACCATGCCACATATAAACTAAATAATGTAGATCTTAATATTACGGATTGCGAAAAAGATTTAGGAGTTCTGGTTAGCAGTAATCTGAAACCAAGACAACAGTGCATAAGTGTTTGCAATAAAGTTAACAGAATCCTTGGCTTCATATCAAGAGCCGTAAATAATAGGAGTCCTCAGGTTGTTCTTCAACTCTATATATCCTTGGTTAGGCCTCATTTAGATTATGCTGCACAGTTTTGGTCACCGTATTGCAGAATGGATATAAATGCTCTGGAAAACGTACAAAGGAGGATGACAAAGTTGATCCCATGTATCAGAAATCTTCCCTATGAGGATAGACTGAGGTACCTGAATCTGCACTCTCTAGAAAGACGTAGAATTAGGGGTGATATGATTGAGGTGTATAAATGGAAGACAGGAATAAATAAAGGGGATGTAAATAACGTGCTGAAAATATCTAACCTAGACAGGACTCGCAGCAGTGGCTTTAAGTAGGAAAAAATCAGATTCAGGAAGGATATAGGAAAGCACTAGTTTGATAATAGAGTTGTGGATGAGTGGAACAAACTCCCAAGCACAGTTATCCAGGCTAAAACGTTGTGTACTTTTAAAAATAGGTTAGGTCAATACATGAGTGGGTGTGGGTGGGTGTGAGTTGGACCTGATTAGCTTGTGCTACTAGGTCAGTTGCTGTGTTCCTTTCTTAAGTGAATGTGACCTGACCTGACTAGGTTGGGGAATTGACTTAAGCCGGTAGGAGATTTGGACCTGCCTCGCATGGGCCAGTAGGCCTGTTGCAGTGTTCCTTCTTTCTTATGTTCTTATGTTCTTATGTTGATGTCTTCTACTTCTGTTCACTTGGTCTGTGAGCACATTCTCAACATTTTTAACTAAATCATCATTGAAATTTCATGTACCAGTGGGCTTGTAATTCTTATTTCCTAGTAAAACTATTCTTGTAACATAACATAACATAACATAACATAACATAACATAACATAACATAACATAGAACATTTTTGCAGCATCACAGTAGATGAATTATTAATATAAATAAGAATGACAATGCATGATTAAGTTTCAAATCTAAAACGAGACGGTGAGAGAAAAGGAGAGAGAGGAGGGGAGAGAATGTGTGTGTGTGTGTGTGTGTGTGTGTGTGTGTGTGTGTGTGTGTGTGTGTGTGTGTGTGTGTGTGTGTGTGTGTGTGTGTGCGTAAGTACGTTTGTGTGAGTGTGCATTCGAGAAAGGGGATGAAAGGTGTAGAGGAAAAGAGTAAGGGACAAACATAGAGAGAGGAGAGTGAGATAAAATCATGCCACGTCTCACCTAACTCGCAGATCAAACAGTTCCCTCAGTAATGACCGAGAAATCATGTAAAGCGGCGATCGAACCAGACCTCAGGCACCACTTTCACCCGACACATCACGTACTTGATACTGAAGAAACATCTCTAAAATAATTTCTCCAGTAAAACAATCGCAATTATTGGGAAGGAGGCTCTATCACACAATGTTAATTTTACCGACACTTGTGCACTTTAGACACTGCACATGTGTTTAATTGGTATTCTACGTAGTGGATTATGGTTGTTATCGTTGTTATTGTCATTATATTCCTTGCACGTAATCCTGTTTTATTTATATATAGGGTTAAATTAGGTTAAATTAGATTATTTATACTTGGTGAATCTAGGTTAAGGGGCGCAGTTATAAGTCTCTCAACAACGAGCTGACCGAGGAAGGGAAATAGTAACGTTTATATGTGAACTTATGACTTGTGATACGAGAGTGAACCAAAGTCCTGTTATGCCAAGGAACGTTCAAATGTGAACGTTTTATCACTAGTGAAACTAGTGGACCAAAGTCCCATAGAGTCAAGTAACGTTCAGATGTGAAAGCTTTTCACTTGTGGTGCGAGAGTGCACCAAAGTCTAGTGAAGCTAAGGAATGCAAACGAATAACTCGGAGAGAATGTGAACCTCGGTAACCTTAGACTAGTTTAAGAGTCGAACATTACCTCAGTCTCTCTTAGCTACTGTACCTCCCTCAACACATGTGTACTCTACCAGCCGTTCCTGCACTCTCATCCTTCTGCTGCCCTCTCTCCCACTTGCTGCCCCTCTCTCCCACCTGCTGCCCTCTCTCCCACCTGCTGCCCTCTCTCTTACCTGCTGCCCCTCTCTCCCCCTCATGCTACCCTCTATCCCACCTGTCGCCCTCTCTCTTACCTGCTGCCCTCTCTCCCACCTACTGCCCTCTTTCTTACCTGCTGCCCCTCTCTCCCTCCTGCTGCCCTCTATCCCGCCTGCTGCCCTCTTTCCAACCTGCTGCCTCTCTCTCAGGCCTCCTGCCCTCTTTCCAACCTGCTGCCTTCTCTATCTTTTGCTGTCCTCTCTCCCACCTACTGCCCTTTCTTCCACCTGTTGCCCTCTCTCCTACCTGTTGCCCCCTCTCCCTCCTACTGCCCTCTCTCCCGCTTGCTGCCCTCTTTAAAACCTGCTGCCCCTATCTCCCTCCTGCTGCCCTCTTTCTCATATGTTGCCTTCTCTACCTTTTGGTGCCCTCTCTCCCACCTGCTGCCCCACTCTCCCACCTGTTGAATTTTCCCCCATCTATTGCCCTCTCTCCCACCTTTTGAACTCTCTCCTACTTTCTGCCCTCCCTTCCACATATTGCCCTCTCTCTAGCGCAACTGCTGCCCTATCGTCAACTTGCTGCCCTCCCTCCTACCTGCTGCATTCTCTCCCCACCTGCTTCCCTCTCTCCTACCTGCTGCCCTCTCTCCTACCTGCTGCCCTCTCTCCTACCTGCTGCCCCCTTTCCCACCTGCTGTGCACTTCCCTATCTCTTGCTCTCTCTCTCTTCTGCTTTTCTCTCTCAATACTTCTGTCCCAATTAAAAACCAACTGTTCTCCCACCTAGAAGGTGGGTTCGCTCCCTTCCCTCCCCGCCCATTTCCTCTCCTCTTCTCCATTTCCCTCGCTTTCGCCCTCTTAATATCCCATCCTCTCTCTCGTCTTGCCTGAGGGAGCTGCGACCTTGACCTAAATAACCGCTTACAGGTAGACACGTGTAGTAGTGGTGGTAGTGGTGGTAGTGGTGGTGGTAGTGGTGGCGGTGGTGATGGCGGTGGTGGTGGTGGTGGTGGTTGTGGTGGTGGTGGTGGTGGTGGTAGTGGTGGTGGCAGTGGTGGTGGTGGTTTTTGTAGTAGTGGTGGTGGTAGTAGAGGTGGTGGTGGTAGTGGAGGTAGTGGTGGTAGTGGTGGTGGTTGTGGTGGTGGCGGTTGTGGTGGTGGTAGTAGTAGTGGCCGTGGTGGTGGTAGTGGTGATGGTAGTGGTGGAAGTTATGGTGGTGGTAGAGGTGGCGGTGGTAGTAGTGGTGGTGGTAGTTATGGTGGTGGTAGTGGGGTGGTGGTATTAGTGGTGGTGGTAGTGGGGGTGGTGGTTGTGGGGGTGGTGGTTGTGGGGGTGGTGGTTGTGGGAGTGGTGGTTGGGTAAGGGTGGTAGTGGTGGTGGGGTGAGGGTGGTGGTGGTGAGGGTGGTAGTGGGGCTGGTGGTGGTGGTAATGGTGGTTGAGGTGGTAGTGGGAGTGGTGGTGGGGTGAGAGCGAGGGTGGTAGTCAGGGTGGTGGTGGGGGTAATGTTTGTAATGGAGGTGGTGGTAGTTGGGGTGGCGGTGGTTGTGGTGGTGGTGGGATGGTGGTGGTGGTAGTTGTGGTTGTGGTAGTGGGGGTAGTGGGGGTAGTACTAAGGGTGGGGGTGGGGGTGGTGGTAGTAGTGGGTGGTGGTGGTTGTGGTGGTGGTGGTGGTAGTGGTGGTTGTGGTGGTGGTAGTTGGGGTAGTGGTGGTGGTGTGGGTGAGGGTGGTGATGGTATTGGGTGGTGTGGGGTGGTGGTGGTGGTGGTGGTGGTGGTGGTGGTTGTGGTGGTATAGTAGGTGGTGGTGGTGGGGGGTTGTGGTGGTGGAGATGGAAGTTAAAATATAATTTACTGAAAAGCGTTAAATCCGTCGGGGGTCATTAATCACCTGAGGAATGACAAACGAAGTGAGGAACCAGCGCGTGTCACCAGGTGGCAGTACAGACACTGGTTACCTTTTGTCACTGTCTACCCAGCAGTGCTTCACGATCAGGAAGAACCATATTGAAGGAGAGGTGATATTCCACATAGTGGATTATTGTTGTTGTTAATGTCATTATATTCATTGGGATTCACTAAACCTGTAATATTCAAAACTCAGACACCTGCATGAAGGCGCCAGACACCCCCTTGACAAATAATAAAAATAATAATAATAACTTGAGTGCGAAGTAACTAGCCTTGAGTGCGAAGTAACTAGCCTTGAGTGCGAAGTAACTAGCCTTGAGTGCGAAGTAACTAGCCTTGAGTGCGAAGTAACTAGCCTTGAGTGCGAAGTAACTAGCCTTGAGTGAGACGTATCTAGCCATGAGTGGGAAGTAACTAACCTTGCTAATAACAACTCAACAGCCTACGTTGCTCTCACATTTTTTTAAATAACACTATGTAATGCTATTTTTGTTATTGGCAAGTAATTGTTATTTTCCAACTTCTTATATTGCAAAACAACAGAAAATGCCATTTATTCCTTTTAAACTTTCCTTTTGTGGCCTACAGGTTGAATTTTTGACAAAAAAATGGCTAAATTTCAATATTTTTTGCTAGTTTTGGATCTAAAATAAAAATATATAATAAAATAATAAATTTACATAAAATAAAATTTACACAAATTTTGTTTTACACATTCTGAAACATATTTACGAAGTTAAAAATGAGCAGATTTTTTTAGATTTGCGTGCAGCAACAAATGAATTTCCCGTTTAAGCCTCGAAATATAGTATCCTATCATGTTTTCATTATAAGATCCCTGATATCTGTGTTCAAAGTCCATTATATTTGGGTGGAAGCACTCCTCTTGCTCCTCTGAATATGTTCCCATATTCTCCTTGAAATTATCAAGATGAGCATAAGGGACCTTAAGGGACATCCTACAGCCCATCTGACCAAAGCTTTATACCAAGGTCTCAAGAAGTTCCACATAATTGTCAGCCGTTGCCCAGAAAGCTCTGAGCTACAGCAACAAAACTCTCCCAGGCTTCGTTTTCCTTCTCTATGAGCTTCTTTGGAAATTCTGAGCACTCCACGATTTTCCTGACTTGTGGTCCAGTGGAGATGCCAGCCTTCATCTGTGCCTCTGATAGCTTGTGAAAGAAGTCTTGAAGATACTTGAAGGCTGCAGACTCTTTGTCAAGAGCTGTAACAAACTGTTTCATTAACCCTAGTTTGATGTGTAATGGAGGGAACAGAACCTTTTGAGGATCCATCAATGGTTTATGCTTGATATTATGTCTTCCTATTAAGAACTCAGTCATTTGAGGCCAGTGCTTACTCTGGTAATGTGCTGCTGTCTCTACTACCCCAATGACATATAACAGGGAAACTTGGTAAAATCTCCTTGGAGTCCCATTAAAAATGCCACCATTTTGAAGTCTCCGATAACCTCCCAACCATACTTATCATAGTTCAATGCTTCCCGTAGAAGTTTGACATTGTTGTAGTCCTTAAGATACACTGAATGAGCCAATGGAAGAGATGGATACTTGTTCCCGTTGTGCAGAAGTATAGCTTTAAGGCTTCTGGAGGAGCTGTCAATGAAGAGTCTCCACTCCTGCAATTCCAGTTGCATCAAACAGGCCTGATACATCATTACAGTAGCACAACCTGTCTTCATTAGTGAAAAAGCTTGAGAAATGTTGGTGACGTTTTCTATGGCTTGTCACTTGTCACTTTCATCCACCAAATCCCACTCCTTGAGCCTTGAAATAAAAAACTCAGCATTTGACTTTGTCAAACCAAAATCTTTGATAAGGTCATTGAAGTCTGTTTGGTCTGAGTAGTAAGGATTCCTCTCTGCAGCTGCATCTGTAAGATCATAGTCTTGTATACTGTGCTCTTCATTTTCTGATTAGCTGCTTTCTTCTTCTAACGGTTGACGTCTTTATGGAGGTGTAGGGACAGGAAGATCAACACTGTGTGGTACTGGTGCAATAGAAGAGGGAAGGTCTGGATAAGAAATAGCAGGTGCATTTTTCCCAATTCGACGTTTGGAA
Organism: Cherax quadricarinatus; assembly: GCF_026875155.1. Lineage (NCBI taxonomy): Eukaryota > Metazoa > Arthropoda > Malacostraca > Decapoda > Parastacidae > Cherax > Cherax quadricarinatus. Next base: position 94,401,484 of record NC_069399.1, on the reverse strand, counting down.
GGATCCACCAGGCAGAAGTAGCAGTTGGTTGAGTGATCAGTGGGTTCACGATCAATGGGTGAGCCCCTGTTTTTATATTTGCCAAGCAAAACCCTAGAACTTAATGGTTTTACATCAGTCTTTCTCGAAAGTGTTGCAGAAGTGTCCTGACTACAAAAGCAAAGTTCTGGGATCAAAATTGTTTTTTTCAATTCTGTTTAGTTATAAAGAACTGGACATGATGTCTATTTCCAAGGAACACGACAAAAGTGAAATTTTTGCTACATACTGAATCGGCGTTAAGGTGATGAGTATATAGAAGCTGTGCTAGTGTAAGTGATGTGCTAGTCTGAGTGATGTGCTAGTCTTAGTGATGTGCTAGTCTGAGTGATGTGCTAGTCTGAGTGATGTGCTAGTCTGAGTGATGTGCTAGTCTGAGTGATGTGCTAGTTTCAGTGCTGTGCTAGTCTCAGTGCTGTGCTAGTCTCAGTGATGTGCTAGTCTCAGTGATGTGCTAGTTTCAATCATGTGATAGTCTCTCAGCGATATGCTAGTCTCGGTGAAGTGCTGGTCTCAGTGATGAGGAATTGGCCAAGGCTTCGTAAGCTGAGTCCTGCAGTCGGCGGTCTGGTACATGCGAGTGTTCCCTGATGGACGAAAACAATGGTTTGCCTAACAATTGCTCTGCTCTGTATGGTTTGCATAAATATTCAACAATCCAATCTTAAACTGTCTCGTCGTCTTATCGATGGACTGAGATTTGCATCACGCTAGAAACGGCAGTTGTAAACTGCCCATAATCTCATTCTTTCACTCACAAGCATGGTTTGCTGGTTGGTGAACAGGACTTAAAACCTACCGATTTCACGAGGGTCATTAAAATTTCGTCACCTGCTCACCACTAACTGGACTGAAGTAACCTACGAGTGTATATACAGTATACAAAGATATATACCCCACGTGTACTTGCACTGTTGATCTCAGTACACACACGTCAAGGGAGATATATTCATCGGAATACATACAAAATGTTTAAATAAATGTTGAAATGTGAGGGTATTCTTTAATATGATTCACGGAGAACACTATGGGTAGAATTCATAATGTAAATTATTAAAATTTATTTGTGTTAAATGAATTTTGCCAATAAACGGAAAACTATTTTCACTCTGATTTTACTACTGTAACAAGAATAGTTTTACTAGGGAATAAGAATTACAAGCCCACTGGTACACGAAATTTCAATGATGATTTAGTTAAAAATGTTGAGAATGTGCTCACAGACCAAGTGAACAGAAGTAGAAGACATCAACATAAGAACATAAGAAAGAAGGAACACTGCAGCAGGCCTACTGGCCCATGCGAGGCAGGTCCAAATCTCCTAACGGCTTAAGTCAATTCCCCAACCTAGTCAGGTCAGGTCACATTCACTTAAGAAAGGAACACAGCAACTGACCTAGTAGCACAAGCTAATCAGGTCCAACTCACACCCACCCACACCCACTCATGTATTGACCTAACCTATTTTAAAAGTACACAACGTTTTAGCCTGGATAACTGTACTCGGGAGTTTGTTCCACTCATCCACAACTCTATTACCAAACTAGTGCTTTCCTATATCCTTCCTGAATCTGAATTTTTCCTACTTAAAACCACTGCTGCGAGTCCTGTCTAGGTTAGATATTTTCAGCACGTTATTTACATCCCCTTTATTTATTCCTGTCTTCCATTTATACACCTCAATCATATCACCCCTAATTCAACGTCTTTCTAGAGAGTGTAGATTCAGGTACCTCAGTCTATCCTCATAGGGAAGATTTCTGATACATGGGGTCAACTTTGTCATCCTCCTTTGTACGTTATCCAGAGCATTTATATCCATTCTGCAATACGGTGACTAAAACTGTGCAGCATAATCTAAATGAGGCCTAATCAAGGATATATAGAGTTGAAGAGCAACCTGATGACTCCTATTATTTACGGCTCTTGATATGAGGCCAAGGATTCTGTTAACTTTATTGCGAACACTTATGCACTGTTGTCTTGGTTTCAGATTACTGCTAACCAGAACTCCTAAATCTTTTTCGCAATCCGTAATATTAAGATCCACATTATTTAGTTTATATGTGGCATGGTTATTTTCCTGTCCAACATTTAGAACTTTGTATTTGTCTATATTAAACTGCATCTGCCACTTCTCCGACCACTGCATCAGTCTATTCGAATCTTCCTGGAGTGCTCGAATGTCCTCGTCAGAAAGAATTCGACGGCTTATTTTGGTGTCATCGGCAAACTTGTATCCCACCATAAATCACAACAAATATCATTGTAAATACTATAATGGTCCACAACTAAGCAATTGAACACATGATGCTAGGAGGACTGGTACAGCGTACTGTGAATGTAGAACCACAGAACTGCTCAGAACGTTCCAAACTGCTCTAAAAAATGCAAGAAACAGGAAGTAAGAATATAGGCAACGGGAATGGGAACAGTTTGTTAGTGAGTTAAATAGGACTATTGCTTTAGGTTTGGCATGGAAAGGTATAAAAAACAGGGAAAAGACTGGTTGTGTTGCTCAACCCTTTCCTCTTGAAAAAGCAAATGACCTCATAAATAACTTGTCCAAAACGTTTGTTAAGGCATGAAAACTTTTTGTCACATATTAGAAAAAAATCTAGAGAGCGCTTCTGAAGAATCGTTGATAATGATTTTATGAGTCAAAATGTTGATGAAGGTGATTGCCTCTTCACCGAGTATGAATTAGATAATGCATTAAAAGTGGATCAACCGCTCTCTAGGAGCGGTTGATCTACCTTGATAACCCTTTGATAACCCCTTGATAACCCTTTGTTAGCACTGTATAATCTCAGTTACATCGAGTGAATTCTTCGTACTTCCTGGACCAACACTCATCTTTTTTTTGTGCCTATCCCTAAGCCACAACAGCCTGATACATTTAGACGAATCTCCTTAACTAATGTGACATTATTTTGTGGCAACGTTTCGCTCTCCAGGAACTTTGTCAAGCCGTTACAAACAGTACATGGACACAGAGGGTAGTACACCTCACTCTAAGCCTTTATATACCCTCTGTGTCCATGTATTGTTTGTAAAGGCTTGACAAAGCTCCTGGAGAGTGAAACGTTTTCACAATAAAATGTCACATTAGTTGCACTTGTGTCCTTCTACTTTACATAGTTGTCTTTGTAAAATTTTTGAAAGAATGTTACTTAACAGACTATACTGCAGAATCAGACACCAACTTTCTCATCTCTATGAGTTCATGAAAGAAATAAGTGTGCAGAATTGTATTTCCACCTTTCTCACTGCACATACCTTTACTAATTTTACCACATTTATTGATCTAAAATCTGATTTTGATATCATAAACAGAAGCGTTATACTACATGAACTAGCCAAAATGAATATGGGAGGTAACCTACTCAGTTGGATAATAGGACATCCGCTCTCTACCAAGATTTTAGAAGCGAGTCTAAAAAAATATCAGTAGATACATCGTTCTGACCAATGCTCTACCTACCTCACCTAAACATAGCTATAAGCTGTGCTGATGACATGCTGTATGCAACAGGGCACAAGAAAATAAGTACTATTCAAGTAATTTGTAATTAAGTCTTATCATATCTTCATATGACTAATACAAAGATATTGATAAGCAAGCGACATCCCCAACCCATCTGTTTGCAGGGCGTAAACTAATATTAGTACGTTAAATCTTACAGATACCTTAGTATAGATGTACCCTTCAATAAATCCATTACACCACAATTAAATAAAAAATGCAAAGGTTGCCTAATGCTGTCAAAGCCGTTGCTGGCAACTATCCCAACTATGGCGCTAATGTGAGAATGATGTACATAGCCTATGTTTGGTTCTTAATTGATTTTGCTGCTCCCATGTTGATATTAACTAGGGAAAGTTCTCTCCGACCCTTGGAGTTATTGCAAAATGAAGCCGTCAGAATTATTCTTTGCTGTCGAAAATCTTCAAAGGCTCTAAATATGAGGAACGAGCTTGGTGTCTGTAGTATCAGAGATAGGACTATGGAGATTAACACTGTATTTGGTATCAGAATGTTAAGAAATTGAATGTCTAGAAGTAAATACGCATAACTCTAAATGGGTTGTGAAAACATGCAATTATATTAAGCTTTATAACTTGCACGAACTGTATCACTGTAAACAACAAGAGTATTTCACCCCTCCATGGAAAATGTGTTTATTTAATACCATATACCTGCAAGTCCCTCCTAAGAAGCTCATTACTAGTAATCCTTTCCTTAAAACATATGTAAAAGCAAATGCTCAAGAAGAAATTTCTCGCCTAACTTGTAGTAATAATTTGTCACAAGTTATAAACAGTGATGGATTTAAAAAGGAGTCTTCTGGCAGGGCTGCATCCGCTCTTGTTGCCACCTCCCTAGTTAAGAACAATAGGAACTATGTTGATTAAGGCATAAGAATTAACAACTGGAAGTGTGCACTGCAAACTAAATTGTTTGCCATCCTAATGGCGGTAAAGTTAACTTATTACACTGAGCTTGTCTCTATCATCATTACTGATTCTATGTCGTCACTGAAGGCTCTTGACTCATATAATGACTAACAACATGATCATTGGAGAAGCCAAGTATAGATATTAAAAAATCCGGGAAAGGGGAATTAATGTACAATTGTTCTGGATCCCATCACACACTGGATTACTCCTTCATGATAAAGTTGAGTACCCTGAAGGATGAAAGAGAATAAAACTTTAGTGTATCTTTGTCTAGCATCAGGAATAATATTAGGAGAGAAGTAAATAATGAAACTGAATGTTACAGGAATGCAATTAGAAGCTTGAGTAGATTTATAACTCAATATGATAACGTGAACGTAGATAAGTACGTTTATGAAGCAACTTGCAATGTGAACAGACTGACTGATGATGTAGTAGCCAGTCTTAAGGCTTAGTTACAAGTACTTCTGGCAGTTTGGGAGACGCACAGATGATGATCAAACCAAATGCCCTATGGCCACTATCTTAAACACAATGTAATTAATTGTCCACTTATTGAAGAATATAGATAACCTATGTGGCATGTCAAATTATCTTAATGAAAATAAGATACTAGCTATATTAAGCAAATCTTCTAAATTCGATTGTAACAGACAAGTGAGCTGTAGATGTAAATCCAGATGTACTTCGGCTAACCCTTATGGGGCCTAGTTCCTAGGCCTTCTGTGTATTCATATGCTTTTGGGCTACCGTCCACAAGATGGACATGAGGTGCACAATAAACTAGCCATTTCGGTGGCAAAATCTAAAATCAACTAGGAAATAAAAGTTTATTTAGTTATTTATGATATATATATATATATATATATAATATATATATATATATATTATATATATATATATATATATATATTATATATATATATATATATATATATATATATATATATATATTATTTTATTATCACACTGGCCGATTCCCACCAAGGCAGGGTGGCCCGAAAAGGAAAAACTTTCACCATCATTCACTCCATCACTGTCTTGCCAGAAGGGTGCTTTACACTACAGTTTTTAAACTGCAACATTAACACCCCTCCTTCAGAGTGCAGGCACTGTACTTCCCATCTCCAGGACTCAAGTCCGGCCTGCCGGTTTCCTGAATCCCTTCATAAATGTTACTTTGCTCACACTCCAACAGCACGTCAAGTATTAAAAACCATTTGTCTCCATTCACTCCTATCAAACACGCTCATGCATGCCTGCTGGAAGTCCAAGCCCCTCGCACACAAAACTTCCTTTACCCCCTCCCTCCAACCTTTCCTAGGCCGACCCCTACCCCGCCTTCCTTCCACTACAGACTGATACACTCTTGAAGTCATTCTGTTTCGCTCCATTCTCTCTACATGTCCGAACCACCTCAACAATCCTTCCTCAGCCCTCTGGACAACAGTTCTGGTAATCCCGCACCTCCTCCTAACTTCCAAACTACGAATTCTCTGCATTATATTCACACCACACATTGCCCTCAGACATGACATCTCCACTGCCTCCAGCCTTCTCCTCGCTGCAACATTCATCACCCACGCTTCACACCCATATAAGAGCGTTGGTAAAACTATACTCTCATACATTCCCCTCTTTGCCTCCAAGGACAAAGTTCTTTGTCTCCACAGACTCCTAAGTGCACCACTCACTCTTTTTCCCTCATCAATTCTATGATTCACCTCATCTTTCATAGACCCATCCGCTGACACGTCCACTCCCAAATATCTGAATACATTCACCTCCTCCATACTCTCTCCCTCCAATCTGATATCCAATCTTTCATCACCTAATCTTTTTGTTATCCTCGTAACCTTACTTTTTCCTGTATTCACCTTTAATTTTCTTCTTTTGCACACCCTACCAAATTCATCCACCAATCTCTGCAACTTCTCTTCAGAATCTCCAAGAGCACAGTGTCATCAGCAAAGAGGAGCTGTGACAACTCCCACTTTGTGTGTGATTCTTTATCTTTTAACTCCACGCCTCTTGCCAAGACCCTCGCATTTACTTCTCTTACAACCCCATCTATAAATATATTAAACAACCACGGTGACATCACACATCCTTGTCTAAGGCTACTTTTACTGGGAAAAAATTTCCCTCTTTCCTACATACTCTAACTTGAGCCTCACTATCCTCGTAAAAACTCTTCACTGCTTTCAGTAACCTACCTCCTACACCATACACTTGCAACATCTGCCACATTGCCCGCCTACCCACCCTGTCATACGCCTATTCCAAATCCATAAATGCCACAAAGACCTCTTTAGCCTTATCTAAATACTGTTCACTTATATGTTTCACTGTAAACACCTGGTCCACACACCCCCTACCTTTCCTAAAGCCTCCTTGTTCATCTGCTATCCTATTCTCCGTCTTACTCTTAATTCTTTCAATTATAACTCTACCATACACTTTACCAGGTATACTCAACAGACTTATCCCCCTATAATTTTTGCACTCTCTTTTTTAACCCCTTTGCCTTTATACATATATATATATATGTATGTATATATATATATATATATATATATATATATATATATATATATATATATATATATTATATATATATATATATATATATATATGTCGTGCCGAATATGTAAAACTGGTCAATTAGCAAGAACTCATTTAAAATTAAGTCCTTTCTAAAATTTTCTCTTATACGTTTAAAGATATATTTGTTTCATTAATGTTAATGTAAAAATTTTAATTTTGCACCAAAAGAATCTTAGAAAACTTACCTAACCTTATTATAACAAGAACAATTTATTTTAGCCTAACCCAACTAAATATATTTTAGATACGTTTACAATAATTTAATGCTAAATAAACACAATGAAATATATATTTTTCGTTAGGTTTAGAATAAATTTGACGAAATTATTGCATACACAAATTTTCACTTGTCTTATATGGCAAGATGAGCGTTGCTATTTAAGCCAAGATCGCAAGTTTTGCCTATTCGGCACGACACACACACACATATATATTTATTATATATATATATATATATATATATATATATATAATAATTATATATATACACACACACGGTGATACACACGTAACAACATGTACCGTATATGCCACCTTTATATCAACAATGTATTTCTTAAATCTTCTGTACCATATTATGTAATAATATATATATTATATAATATATTATATATATATAAATATATTATATATATATATATATATATATAATATGTATTATATATATATATATATATATATATATATATATATATATATATATATATATTATATATATATATATATATATATATATATATATATATATGCCGTGTCGAATAGGTAAAACTCGCGATTTTGGCTTAAATAGCACTCTCTCCTTGCCGAATAAGGCAAGCGAAAATTTGAATATGCAATAATTTCGCAAAAATCATTCTAAACCTAACGAAAAAAATATATTTCATTGTGTTCGATTATTATTAAATTACTGTAAACTTATCTAAAATACATTTAGCTGGATCAGGTTAAATTAAATTGTGCTTGTTATAATAAGGTTAGGTAAGTTTTCTAAGGTTATTTTGCAACAAAATTAATTTTTTTCATTAACATAAATGAAAGAATATATCTTTAAATGTGTGTATGTGTGTGTGTGTGTGTGTGTGTGTGTGTGTGTGTGTGTGTGTGTGTGTATACTATGTGATGTCACCATAGTTGCTCAACATATTTATAGATGGGGTTGTAAAAGAAGTGAATGCTCGGGTGCTGGCAATAGATGTGGGGTTAAAAGATGAAGAATCCGACACAAAGTGGGAGTTGTCACAGTTACTCTTTGCTGGTGACTCTGTGCTTTGAGAGATTCTGAAGAGAAGTTCCAGAGGCTGGTGGATGAGTTTGGTAGGGTATGTAAAAGAAGAAAATTAAAAATGAATATAAGAAACAGTAAGGTGACGAGGAAAAAATATTAGGTAACGAAAGATTGAGTATCAGATTAGAGGGAGAGAATATGGAGAAGGCGAATATATTCAGATATTTTGGAGTGGATGTGTCAGCAGATGGGTCTATGGAAGATAAGGTGAAGCATAGAATTGACGAAGGGAAAAAGGCGAATGGTGCACTGAGGAGTCTGTGGAGACAAAGAACTTTGTTCGTGGAAGCAAAGAGGAGAATGAATGAGAGCATACTTATACCAACGCTCTTATATGGGAGTGAAATATGGGTGGTGAATGTTGCAACAAGAAGGCTGGAGACGGTGGAGATGTGTCTGAGGGCAATATGGGTGTGAATATAATGCAGAGAATTTGTAGTTTGGAAATTAGGTGTGAGATTACCAAAACTATTATCCAGAAGGTTGAGGAGGGATTGTTGAGGATTATTATAATCATGGGGGAGCGCTAAGCCCGTAGGATTATACAGCGGATTGTTGAGGTTCGGACATGTAGAGAAGAAGGAACAAAATAGAATGACTTCGAGAACGTAGAAATCTGTATTGGAGGGAAGGCGTGGTAGGGGTAGGCATAGGAAAGGGTGGAGGGAGGGGGTAAAGAAGGTTTATTGTGCGAGGGGCTTGGACTTCCAGCAAGCATGCGTGGGCGTGTTAGGAGCGAATGGAGATAAATGGTTTTTAGGACTTGACGTGCTGTTGGAGTGTGAGCAAAGTAACATTTATGAAGGGGTTCAGGGAAACCGGCAGGCCGGACTTGAGTCCTGGAGATGGGAAGTACAGTGTCTGCACTCTGAAGGAGGGGTGTTTGTTACGTCAAGGGCCTGTTTTGGCCCTTTCTGTGACAAGATGTAGAATCAAGCTTTGCTCCAGTTGTCCTTAGGCAAATGCCATTTTAATTCTGGAAATATAATTAGGAGACTGATCCGACTAAATATATGTGATCTTTAATGCAAAAGAATTCATGTAAAAACTTATGTATAATACAAAGTTCTCTCTCTCTCTTGCAGTGTAATACGTAACGATACACTTAATACGGACAACAGTCGACATACGACTTACCTGTAAATGTTTCTGTACAATGCTTATACTCAATGACATGAGTGTTATACAATAATATATTTACATGAAAGTTTCGAAATGTATCAAATGAAACTATCGTCTCAATAAAGACAGATTCGTATTAGACACCAGTCGAGAATATATATATATATATTATATATATATATATATATATATATATATATATATATATATATTATATATATTATATATATATATATATATATATATATATATATATATATATATATTATTGTAACCACGAACGAGTGGTAATAATCAATAACATCACTGCTACTAGCCGAGGATTCGATCCTATGTCGTTTTGGCCTACCTTATGGTGAGCAAAAATCACACATGACTAACGCACGGGACCACGTGGGTTAGAGCGTCATGTGTGATTTTCGCTCACCATGAGGTGAGCCAAAACGACATAGGTTCGAATTCTCGGCTAGTCAAAGTGTTGTTATATATGTGTGTGGAGAGAGAGAGAGAGAGAGAGAGAGAGAGAGAGAGAGAGAGAGAGAGAGAGAGAGAGAGAATGAACCGTACATTGACCTTATGGGTAATATATGTTTCTAGGTTCACCTTCGTCACTGTGTTGGCTAACATTTTTATGAAATTCTTTAAGAGTGAACTTCTTACCCCTAGAGTTAACAATGAGCTTTTTTGACTAGTATACGACGATCATGTGTTTATATTTGCTCTCCTTCCGAGATCCTTTAATGTACCACCGTTCTTATATCGTCTCATTTCACTGAGTAGGAATAATAAGTTTAAAGTGAAGAAAATAACCAAATATATCTTTTGGATAACTTAGATTTAGAAACAGACATGCACTTAGCTTTAATTAGATAGAAAACCAACACAATCGGATAATCAGTAGAGCAGACCTGATTTCAGTCTGGAAAAAGGCTTATAACAGGATTTTAGTCTGGGGAGAACGGGGCTTAAAACTCATAAGACGCTAAAAAATAAATGAATTAGTTTTCAGCAACTTTCATGTGTATGTGAGTTATGCTAAAGTATCTTGCTGTCGTGGTCATTGGTCAGTATATTTTAGTAAAAATTATATAATGATTAAAATAAATGTATTTGCATCCAGGGGTGAGGCTTGAGCCCGTCCGTTGCTGCAACACTGCGGACTCTCACCTGTTTTTCTACTCTTCACACAGAAGTGTCATTTCAGATTTATTTCTTTAGCCAAATTGTATGTGCGAATTACAGTCCCTAGAATATAAGAATGAATATATTTATAACACATTTAACAGACTCTGCTCATTTCTGGGCCATAGGTAGCTCTATTGAGACTAAAACAAAAAAAAAAAATTGAAAAAAAAAATAATTGCTGTTTCTTACTTGGACGAACTTAATTTATCAATTATTCTATCTCACAGTGATTTAAAAAATCGCCTTTAGCAGTTCGAAAATCATCAAGACATTGTTTTAAACGCTTTAGGAGGAATCCCAGATAAATTCTGCTATTAACCAACTGTGACAAATGTTGCACTGAAGAAACAAACGATTTTAAACTTCGTCTGAATCAGAACAGATAACCTGTATACACAAGGGATAATAATAATAATAATCCTGCGTTTTGACACAAAGGAACATAAAATCATAAAGTTAATTTTAATGATGATAAAGTCATAATGGCAAGTAACAACACTCAGGGGAGGAAGATCAGAAAATCTGTCATATTTAACAAGGTTCTTAATTTTATTACTATGAACGAGAACGTCGAACCTTTACTCAATACTTCATTTTAAATTTGATAACCTGTCAAGGAAGATAATTAACCCCCCCCCCAAAAAAATAGTCTGAGGCCTCCATAAATGCCATGTTAGTCTATACTTCCCTAATACATTTAAATAATACAATTGTTTGTTTAAATATAAGAAAACACCTATTTTGTTATAGTTATCGAAGTTTACAGTTTAGTCAGCCCTAAAATGGGTTGGACACATTCTGAGATGGACTGGACTTTTCAGGAACATGCTTGTCCTGGGCCATTACGATTGCTTTACCTTCAACATTAACCTGAACCTGATATATTTGCTTATGTAAGTTTCCAGTAAACAGAAAATATTTGTTATGCTTTCAGTTAGAATATTTTATATTTCACTAATAGTTAAAACGTTATCATGCTTTACAGTATTATCTAGTTATATATTTAGTTTACTGACAGATACCATGTTTTCACAATGCACTTTCTGTGCTGGCAAACTACCAGAATTGGCAGTTTGCCAATTCTGGTGCATGCTGGTTAATATTTCAGAGCTCGTGAGTGCACCTTACCTCTCGCCCTCCACCCCTCAAGGAAGGTTCCTTGATGCTGGTGAGGGGCTCTTGATCTGGGGAATTGGATCTGTGCTCCAGTTCCCCGCATTAAGCCTGAATACCTTCCACATCTTCCCCCCACAGGCGTTGTATAATCCTACGGGTTTAGTGCTCCCCCTTGATTATAATAATAATAATTTCGCCCTCCAGCCATAACAAACCTTCGAGTGAGGCAGCTTCTCTTATCCTGTAATGATGTTCGTAGAATTACCGAGAATATGTTAGGTAAAAGGATACAAGTTCATCTAAAGTGACATTTTATTGGCACATTAGTTGCGCTTGTGTCCTCTTACTTAACTTCTCTTATCCTCCTGTAATGACAGGAGCGGGACTTGGTTTGTTCCTGCTCCACCATTACCCACCCTTTGTTTTGTGATGTATACTCGGTTTTAGTAGAGTATGCTCTCGTTGGTGAACTGAAACATATATCTTGCTCTCTGTGGAGCTAAGTTTCTGGAGATTGATTTAGAATTGGTGATTTTTGACACATTCTGGTTGTGTCATGAGACACTCGATACGATTCAGGTCCAGAGTTTAACTCGAGATCTAAATATCTCAGTGATAACTGTACAGCGTACGCCATCGTAGTATAGATCTGGATGTTGCTGAACTTAGATTTAGTAATCTAGGAGCTGTATAACTTTTTTGGAGGTCAAGCTGTTGTCCTTAGTAAGATACATTTTTTAGTGTTGCTTAAGGCTGCTTTGAATCCCTTATGGCTATTTGATGATCCGATCGTTCATTTGTTAAAATAAGCTGCGCTGTTTTTACTCATATGGTAAAAGTTAGATTATATAGGGGCTCGTTTGGTTTGTAATTCTTGTTCTATATAGAGTCTACTGCTTTAAGTTATACATATGCAAGTACTATTAAGCACCTTCATTTGTAGTAAAGTGCCTGATAGTACACATAATGTTTGATGAGGTACAGGAGAGCAATATACGTCTTTAAGTTTGTACACCGAGCTTTGTCTAAAGTTCATGTTAAGTAAAAAGGACACATGTGTAACAAATGCAGCATTTTATTGTGGCAGCGTTTTGGTCTCTAGGAGGAATTTCAAGCCATTATAAACAATACAGGGAAACAGAGGGTACGTATATATAGGTACAGAGTGAGATGTAAAAGCATAATGATCATTTCAGTGGCGAAACGTTGCCATATTACAATGTCGTATTAGTTGCACATGTGGCCTTTTACTGCCGGTAATTTTACCAACATCATTGGTAAAAAGGAACTTAGCATACTTTTGGCTAATCTTTTCAATATATCACTACAAACTGGCATAGTGCCAGATAAGTAGAAAATGGCAAATGTAATACCTATTTACAAGGCAGGTGACAGGTCCTCAGCTTCGAACTATAGACCAATAATCCTGACCTCCATAGTGGGAAAAATTTATGGAATCAATAATTGCCGAAGCAGTTCGCAGCCATCTTGTAAAGCATAAATTGATTAATAAATCTCAGCACGATTTTACATAGAGGCGTTCCTGTCTTACGAATTTACTAACTTTCTTCACTAAGGTATTTGAGGAGGTAGATCATGGTATTGAATACGATATTGTGTATATGGACTTCAGAAAGGATTTCGATAGAGTTCCACATCAGAGGCTATTGAGGAAACTTTAAGCATATGGAATAGGAAAAGTTTTTGCCTGGTTAGTGGCATGGTTGACAAATAGGCAGCAGAGAGTTTGCATCAATGAGGAGAAATCAGAATGAAGGCACGTCACAAGCGGTGTTCGACAGGGGTCAATGATGGACCCCTTGTTGATCACAATTTACATAAACGACATAGATGAGGGAATAAATAGCGACATAAGCAAATTTGCTGATGATACCAAAATAGGCCATCCAATTCATTCTAATGTGATCATTAGAGCACTCCAGGATGATTTGAATAAACTGATGCAATGGTTGGAGAAGTGGCAGATGCAGTTTAATATAGACAAATGCATAGTTCTAAATGTTGGACAGGAAAATAACCATGCCACATATAAACTAAATAATGTGGATCTTAATATTACTGATTGCGAAAAGGATTTAGGAGTTCTGGTTAGCAGTAATCTAAAACCAAGACAACAGTGCATTAGTGTTCGCAATAAAGATAACAGAGTTCTTGGCTTCATATCTAGAAGTATAAATAATAGAAGTCCTCATGTTGTTCTTCAACTCTATATATCCTTGGTTAGGCCTCATTTAGATTATGCTGCTCAGTTCTGGTCACCGTATTACAGAATGGATATAAATGCACTGGAAAACGTACAAAGGAGGATGACAAAGTTGATCCCATGTATCAAAAATCTTCCCAATGAGGATAGACTGAGGGCCCTGAACCTGCACTCTCTAGAAAGGCGTAGAATTAGGGAGGATATGATTGAGGTGTATAAATGGAAAACAGGAATTTATAAAGCGGATGTAAATAGCATGCTAAAAATATCTAGCCTAGACAGGACTCGCAGCAATGGTTTTAAGTTGGAAAAAATCAGATTCAGGAAGAATATAAGAAATCACTGGTTTGGTAATAGAGTTGTGGATGAGTGGAACAAACTCCCGAGTACCGTCATAGAAGCTAAAACGTTGTGTATTTTTAAAAATATGTTAGATAAATATATGAGTGTCTGTGGGTGGGTGTAAGTTGGACCTGACTAGCTTGTGCTACTAGGTCAGATGCCGTGCTCCTTCCTTAAGTGAATATGACCTGGTCTGACTAGGTTAAGGTATTGGCTTAAGCCGGTGGGAGAACTGGACCAGCCTCGCATGGCCAGTAGGCCTGCTGCTGTGTTCCTTCTTTCTTATGTTCTTATTACAAAGTACATGTTCCAGAGATGTTCATTATATTTGAATGTAAATATTTTCCCTAGCTACCTTTTGTTAATGAAAGTTCTCAGCTTAAGTTAACAATGACAAGAATAACCTACAATATTTACGATGGCAGAAATAAGACAAAATTATCAGCGAACGAATACTAAGAGTTACGTAGAAAAAAATATCCGAGTACAGAATGCTAAAAATATAACTATGGTAACGTTGCCCGCATTATTATAAACCCGTAAGGGTCATGGAGAGAATAACCTACAGAATACACAAATAATACTCAAATGCAACCAAATAACATCAGTCACATCTAGAAACATACTAACTGTTCCGAGGTTTGATTACCTCCTACACCAAGCCTTACGGAGGTGTGTTAGCAGAGTCTCCTTGATAAGAAAGTCTCTGTCTTGACCACCGGCTGTAACAGAGAAGCCGAGGTCAACTGTGGTGTAATCAAGGGTGTATAAATGTTACTAATATTGTTAAATGATGGTGCAGTCATCGTAAGCTTCGTTCAGATTAATATTGTTTTATGTTCATGAATTCGGCTAATTAAATTCCTTCTCGTTTTACAATACATGAAGCCTGAAAGCACACATTTATTTTTGTGCAAAATGTAGAATTTAAGGTTTACTATAATATGATTTCCTTTAAAGAATTTATTAAGGGTATTATATGATTTGAGGATAATTCTAGCATTTACCTAAGAGTGAAAGTCTGAAAACCATTTACTGAGGCTATTTCGTAACTGACAAACTTTATTGCTGTAATAAGTAATGTGAAAGACTAATTTCTTATGCACAATATTAATTGTCTTACTTCGAGTGCCCACTATTTTTTTTCAGTTTCCCCAGTATACGTATCTATACAATTCTTAGAGGAAACAATTATTAACTAGTATAAAGCTCAGCATAGATTGGATAGTACCGAGGAAAGTGAACTCTCCATGTTACTGCCACTTTTCTTCTTGAAGAATTGGCCACTGAGAGGAAAGACGTCTGGGAAAAATAAAAACCTCGTGAGTGTATTAATTATGTTCAGTAGTAAGGATAATTTGTTTTAACATGAAGCTAATTCTTTGGTTAGGAATGTTAGTACATAAACTGACTTCGTGGTAGAACTGGACTCCACGTCTAAGCGAAACATTTTCCTCTGTATTAAATTCAGATTTTCATTTATAAGATTTTTCAAAACTAAATTATTAATAGCAAAACTCTCCTAACCTCCCTAGAATGACGTAAACCGATATTTTCACTATCTGCAACAACAAAAAATATTTTCGTCTTTTGTTTTTTTAAACAACATAGATCAATTAAGCCCTTCCAACAATTTGAGAACAGAATGATAAGTCGATAATAAACTACTTTCTTCGATATATGAGTGTTCAAAAGAGACCAGTAAAATTTATTCCACTGCTTACAGAAAGCTGGCACATACATTAAATCTATGAAAAATTAGCAATCACTTAATGTAAGGCTACTCCGACGAGCAGTCCAAGCTTGTTAGATTAAGAAATATCCACCACTCAACATCAGTGCTAAAAACTTGGATATTCTAACTCCTTCACACAAAGTTTATACAAACTTAGAAAAAACTATTATAAAGTAATTCCTCCAGCGGCCCTAAGACAGCATCAAAGTAAATTAATCGCCCTCTTTTACAGTAGTTCCAAACTGAAGGAGAATATTTAATACCATAATTTCCTCTTATACCAACGAAAGAAGCAATTGTTTCTCAAAGACATAAGAAAACAATAATTGATGAGAAACAGGGGACGTTTCAAATTTTTTGCCAAGATCGTGACCTTATCTACAAAGGGAAAAAGAGGCATTATCTTCAGACTAGGATCATGGTACACGAGAGAGCTGTGAAATGCAGACAGTATACCTTTGTTTTGTTCAAATATCCTAAAAGTCACCAACACAAAATAAATTGGGACAAAATTAAAATATTATAGAAATCAGGAGATATCCGCAAAGGAAAAACAGTCGAAGCTTCTTTGAAATAGAATCAAATTTCAAAAAAATCTAAAATAGAATTTATTCTTAACGTAATTTCATAACTTAACCTGAAATGCATCCTCGAAGTGTATGAATCCAAGCAATTTTAGCTCGTTATTTGAATAAATTTAATGCCAATTTACGCCGAAAACACAAGTGAGCCATAGATTTGATCACTATATATTGTTGCATCTTTGACTAAAGATTCAGTTAAAGAATATTATGTACAGTGGTTCTACCTAATATTATATCGTAACGATCTCCATTGATAGCTAAATTAGAGATTATTAAGTTTATAATATTACCTGACACTGCAAATACCATGGTAAACATAATCTCTGACGCCTCCATTGTAAATATTATATTTATTGTATATTTTAGTTAGGATCTTATACTATGTGTATTTCACGTACCGGTGTACTGCTAGTACACCGCTTCCTGCTGATCATGTGACTATACCTGACCTCTGATCACTGTGGGTTACTAGAGTCAGTTGGTTCACCCAATAGCTACCATGCGGTTCCCTCTCTTGCATTCCCTTGCATGGGAACACCCTTCAGGTGCTGGTGGTCTCAATTATTAATTTCATCCCTTTCATTGAGAATATACGTGCGACTTATTGATGGATATATCACGTTAAAGCTGGCAAAGACATACTATTTGTGGTGTATGTGCCTAAAAGGTTTTGCTATTTGTATTACAGGAATTTATAAATTCCCGGTGGATTATTGTGATAGTGATAATATTTATATACTTATATACATATATGTCCGATGTGAACGGACTCTACTTAACTCGATTTCATAAGAGAATGAAATCATATTGAAGTGATTATATTAATTAAATGAAAGAGTAATCTGGAGTTTTGGTCATCCTTAAAGACGTTGGAAAATCAAATTAATACCTTAAACCATTGTTGTGTATCGGGATCTCACCTGGACCAAAGTGAATCAGCTATCTCTATAATCTTGACTGGTTAAAATAGCTGAATAAGAGACTGGGTATGCAACAAATGGGGACATTTGTCCAGGGGCTTTGATCCCTCATTATTCTATCTTTAAGATGCGTTCAAAAATGGATGACCTAAAAAAAGCTAGCAATTGATAATTTCTCACTAACCACCTTAAAAATGTTAAAGTTGCAAAATTGTTGGCCGATAGCACCTTTCCTGGGGATACCCTATAATAGACACTATACCGCAGAGACCTTGAGAACCATAATTAAAGACCTGTTGTTTCCGGAAGAACCGAAAGATGACGGGGATGATGATCAAGACTCGTTGACGTTGATGTCACAATTTGATGACCTGTGTAATCAAACTATCGCTGACATACCGGAAACCGAGGCTTTAGGAGCTTCGCTGCTTCGTGAAAGTCAAATAAGTTCGACTCCGTTGGTTACGCAGGGCGAATCCAACATCGCACGTACTGAACCTATCCTCCCAAATTACCAGCCTAATATGACAGAGACTGGTACTAGTCCGAAGGTATGTGTGGGTGATTCTAATATCCTCTTCGCCTCGTTACCTTTTGGACATCTCTCTAAAGAACAGTTTGAGAAAGCTGAGCGTATCCTGCTGTTTCAAAACGCACAAATTAAGGCACAGCGTTTATTAAAAGAGGAGGACTCCCGCAGGGAGACACTTCGTTGTGAAAGACTAAGGCAGAAACAAGTCAGGGATCAGCCTGAGGAAAAGGTTCTGGTAACTTCTGACTTACAGACGGCCGCGCTCATGGTGCCTAAGTTCAATGAACAAGATTTAGATGTATTTTTTGAAGTGTTCGAGAACCTGGCACGAACTTTATGTTGGTCAAGGGAACATTGGGCTGCTTTACTCCATACAGTATTGTACGGCAAGGCTCAAACTTACACCGCCTCTCTTCCCTATGAACAATATGAAAAGTATGAATTTGTTAAGAGAGTTGTCCTTGATGCTTACGATCGACTCCCCGTTAGTTATCAAACGGCGTTTCGTACAATAGAACGACACCCTTCGCAGTAGTATGTCGACTTTGCACGAGAGGGAAGGTTAGTCTTTGTCCTGTGGTGTAGGGCCTCTGGTATGAACTCTCAGAGTTTAATGCAAGTAATATTTCTAGAGGATTTTTACGCTAACTTGCCGGAGGACTTACATAAGTACCTCATTTGTCGCCCTAAGGCGACTTTGCTAAAGACAGCAGCCTTAGCAGATAACCATGAGGTGTCTCAACTCCTCATTCATAGAGAACGAAATAGGGAGCCAGGAAAACCCGTTTCGAAAAAGGGACGGACAAAGTCGTTAGAGCAGCGTTACGTAGCTAACCCTTCTGCCAGCCATTGCCTGACTCGCACTCCGCCAACTGCTAGGGTTGATTTTCGATCCTAGCCACCCATTAAGCAAGGGAAACCAACTGGACGTGTAAAATGTTCCTATTGTACAAAAAGGGGACATTCAAGAAATCAATGTTTCAAATATGAACGAGACTTGAAAGATACACAAAAATCTCGTCTTCCTATGCTTGTCATATAATCGTCTGAGTCTAAAGAAACGCCTGAATTTAATTCTTGCGATTCCCAGAGATCGAAAGATCATTGTGCTAAGTGACTAGTTCCCAGAATCGTTTCCGAGGAAAAAGTGTTTCGTGCTTTGAGACCTTATCTTTCCACGAGTAAGGTGAGACTTACTCGTGACCACTTGGTGGAAGTAAAGGCATTTAGAGACACGGGATCGTATTTAACCTTGCTAAAAGAAGGCGTATTACCTTTTACCGAGGACTCATATGCCCACCTTGACGTCTTATTGGAAGGTTTTGGCGGTGCCATAATCAAGGTCCCTCTCCATAAGGTTTATATTCAAGCCCCTAGGTTTACTGGTTGGGTCTCGGTCGGAGTATCCTCCTCGGACTTTTCTATTAGGGAGGTGGATTTGCTATTGGGAAATGACTTAAGAAGTCAAGGCATATGTAAAGAGCCGTTGGTCTTCGAAAATCCCACCAACGAAAATTATGCTGTTGAAGGTCGAAAGGAAGGACCTATTCTATTTCCTTTGAACGTTATAACTAGGGCCATGGCTAAAAATCCACAAGCTCCCCTGGATTCCGATATTTCCACTTACCCATTGGGGTTAGGATTGAATGACTTGTTTGAAGAGCCAGCAAAACCAGATTTCCGAATTCCTAAAGCTTCACTTCTGGACTCATTCCTCGATTCCTCTGAAATAGATTCGTTGACCTTGGATAACTTGGTTAAGGATCAACGATTAGACCCTTCCTTAGAAAAGATCCGTGTATTTGCAGTTTCAGAGAGCGAGACCCGAGACCTGGACAGTTGTTATTCCATAAGAGATGAGAGATTAAGGAAGAAGGAATCTAATAAAGTCATTGATGGCATGGTGACTGTTGAGGCTAGACATCTTGTAGTCCTACCCAGCACCTTAAGGGGCCTTGCCTTTAAATTTGCACATTATAGTTCTCTAGGGGGACATCGAGGTTGTAAGAAAGCCTTAGGGAAAATAGGTAAACATTTCTGTTGGCCGGGAATGAAGAAAACCGTAGAAGAGTGGGTAAAGCAGTGTCATGTGTGTCAACTCAGTGGCAACCCTGGTAACGATCCGCCTCCGGCGCCCTTAATTCCGATACCAGGTAAAGGAGAACCCTTTTTCACGTCTTGTGACAGACTGTGTGGGCCCATTACCCAAGACCAAACAGGGTAATCAGTATTTGTTTACAATTATGGATACGGTCACGCGATATCCAGAAGAAATTCCCTCCAAGAAAGATCAATGCCCGGGTTATAATACGCGTTCTCATAAAGTTTTTTGCGCAGGTCGGACTCCCAAGGGTGATTCAGTCGGACCAAGTGTCCAATTTCACGTTCAAACTCTTTCGTGATACCTTATCGCGATTGGGCATCAATTCAGTGTTCGCCACTGCTTATCGTTCGCAGAGTCAAGGAGTAATAGAACGTTTCCATCGTACATTAAAATCTATGACGAGGTCATATTGTCTCCAATATTTCCAGGACTGGGACGAAGGAGTTCCCTTCTATTCGCATTAAGGGAAAGCGAGCAGGAGAGTCTGGGGCTTTTACCCTTTGAATTAGTCTATGGACATCAGGTGAGAGGTTCAATGGCTGTGCTTAAAGAGGCCAGGGTTGGGACTGACCAATCCCATTTTAAAACTTCTTTTTTTCCCTTATGAAGGAACGTTTGACTACGGCGCGAGGGATAGCGGCCAAAAACTTACAGCTAGCCCAAACAAAGATGAAACATCGATGTGATGAACGGGCCCAACACCATTCCTTCATACTGTATGAAAAAGTGTTGGTGCAGAATTTTACCCCAGGACATACCCTTCGACCTAAGTACGAAGGACTGCTGGAAGTCGTCAGTCGGATAAATGACGTCAATTACCTGGTACAAACACCTGGAATAAGAAAATTCTCAGAGGAAGTATCATATTAATCAGATGAAAGCCCTTTATCCGTCTCCGGTTTTACAAAGCCCAGATTGTTTCACCCACTCGCTATCAAGTGGTTCCTTCTCTTGCATTCCCTTGCATGGGAACATCCTTCAGGTGCTGGTGGTCTCAATTATTAATCTCATTCCTTGCAATGAGAATATACGTGCGAGTTATTGATGGATATATCACGTTAAAGCTGGCAAAGACATACTATTTGTGATGTACGTCCCTCTAAGGTTGTGCTATTTGTATTACAGGAATTTATAAATTCCCGGTGGATTATGTGATAGTGATAATATTTATATACTTATATACATATATGTCCGATGTGAATCGGACTCTACTTAGCTCACTTTCATAAGAGAGTAAAATCATATTGATTATATTAATTAAATGAAAGAGTAATCTGGAGTTTTGGTCATCCTTAAGACTTTTGAAATCAAATTACTACTTTAAACCCTTGTGTATCGGAATCTCCCCTGGACCAAAGTGAATCAGCTATCTCTATAATCTTGACTGGTTAAAATAGATGAATAACAGTCTGGGTACCCAACAATATACCCAGGCTTAACTTTATCTATACTACTGAACTCAGACGATGATCGAAATATATAATGACTTTTTTTTTACTTGGCCCACTGATGTTTCAACCTCAAGATATCTTCCTAGAAAACCGGACAATTGTTAACAGAAGCTTTTCAAAGTCGCTAGAAAACGCAGAATTTCACTTTTCTCAGTAGCAGCATAAGAGGAAGTGAGAATGACAAAGATAAACTTGAAAACCAGCTAAAGAAGGATTATATTTATTTCGTAATTCCAGGTCAGCACAAAATAATATCCCTGTGACCAAAAGGAGTGACGTGAACAAGTAAGTTCAACCGCAGGTAGCTAAACATTACATGGCCAAGAGAAACACAGCTTGGTGACCCTCAGTCATCCAAAGGAAATGTCACTATTCTCCTTTGAACTTTACGAAAGCATAAACCAATTTATATAAGCTAATTATGATTCCAATATGTGAATCACTGTTGTCTTGGCCTCAATATTAGCTGATGGGAGTTACGCACCATTGCCACTGTTACCTTTTGCCTTTCTGGCAATTACAGTAGCTGCTCTGTAGTCTTTGAAATTACATGCGATCAGATTCCCGGATCCTCAAATTTCCAGAATTGCCTGAAAATAAGGGTTACACCTCTGCTTTCCCTTTCATTCTAGCTATTTAGCTATGTGCTACCCCTCTGGGAATGTTCTGTTTCCTTATTGTCATTTAGTTTCATGTCCTTAACGGATCTGATATCAGAGCATGTCTCTCATACTCTTATTTTTCATAACTTCGCGCATTCTGGTGAGTCCACGGTGTCTGTGTTCGAATAACATGCATTGATTCTTTTGTCTTTCACTTGCTTCTAAACATCCTGGTGTCTTCTTTAACTTAGGGAGATACTGGACAAGGAGTTTCCATGGTGACTGTAGATTTAAGGTTAATGAAGAAAGTGTGCTGAGGAGTGTGTGTAAATGAGAGAGAGAGAGAGAATGTGCGTGTGTGTGTGTGTGTGTGTGTGTGTGTGTGTGTGTGTGTGTGTGTGTGTGTGTTTGTGTGTGAGTAATGTAGTATTTACTATAAATTTATAACCCGAAACTGTCTCTTAGTTTTCCTTGATATTCGCCACTGAGTCAGCATCTGGAATATTCTTGAGCTTTAACCTGCACTTTGGTTTCTCCTTGTTAGATTATAACTTTTTGACCTCTGTCACACGCATACGCGCGCGCCCGCACACACAAAACACACACACACACACACACACACACACACACACACCACCCACCACACACAACACACACACACACACACACACACACATATAATATATATATATATATATAATATATATATATATTAATATATTTAATATTATATTACACATACACACACGTACGTGATGAGGTATCACAGTGGGCGCCGGTGACGAGCGGGGTCCCACAGGGGTCGGTCCTAGGACCAGTGCTATTTCTGGTGAATGTGAATGATATGATGGAAGGGATAGACCCAGAAGCGTCCCTGTTCGCAGATGATGTAAAGTTAATGAGAAGAATTAAATCAGATGAGGATCAGGTAGGACTTCAAAGAGACCTGGACAGGCTGGACATCTGGTCCAGCAACTGGCTTCTTGAATTTAACTCAGCCAAATGCAAAGTCATGAAAATCGGGGAAGGGCAAAGAAGACCGCAGACGGAGTATAGGCTAGGTGGCCAAAGACTGCAAACTTCACTTAAGGAGAAAGATCTTGGAGTGACCACAACACCGAGCACGTCTCCGGAAGCACACATGAACCAGATAACTGCTGCAGCATATGGGCGCCTAGCAAACCTGAGAATAGGGTTCCGATACCTTGGTAAGGAATCGTCTAAGACACTGTACACCGTGTACGTCAGGCCCATACTGGAGTATGCAGCACCTGTTTGGAACCCACACATGATCAAGCACGTCAAGAAATTAGAGAAAGTGCAAAGGTTTGCAACAAGACTAGCTCCAGAGCTAAGGGGAAAGTCCTACGAAAAAAGGTTAAGGGAAATTGGTCTGACGACACTGGAGGACAGGAGGGTTAGGGGAGACATGATAACGACATAGAAAATGCTGCGTGGAATAGACAAGGTGGACAGAGACAGGATGTTCCAGAGATGGGACACAGAAACAAGGGGTCACAATTGGAAATTGAAGACACAGATTGCGTTAAAGAGATGTTAGGACGTATTTCTTTAGTCATAGAGTTTTCAAGAAGCGGAATAGTCCGGCAACCGACGTAGTGGAGACAGGAACCATACATAGTTTTAAGACAAGGTATGATAAAGCTCATGGGGCATGAAGAGAGGACCTAGCAGCGACTAGTGAAGAGGCGGGGCCAGGAGCTATAACTCGACCCCTGCAACCACAAATAGGTGAGTACACAAAACAAAACACACACACACACACACACCACACACACACACACCACACACACACAGCAGTTAGACAAGAGAGAAAAGGGGTGGTGGATTGCTTTTCTACAAGAAGGCGTTTGAACAGTACCACACAAGAGATTTATTTCAAAAACTGGAGGACCAAGCGGGAATAACAGGGAAGGCACTTTCAATGGACAGGAATACTTTTCAGGAAGACAAGCAGCGGTAATGGTACGTGCAGGTGTCAGTGGGCACCTGTGACCAGCGGGGTCCCCGGGGGTCAGTCTAGGACCCGTGCTGTTCTGGTATTTGTGACGACATGACGGAAGGAATAAACTCCGAGGTGTCTGTTTGCAGATGACGTGGAAGTTGTAAGAAGAGTTTATTTCGATCGAAGACCAGGGAGAACTACAAAGGGATCTGACAGGCGGGAGACCCGGTCCAGCAACTGGCTCCTGGGGTTCAATCCCACCAATGCAAAGTCTGGGATTTGGGGAAAGGGCAAAGAAGACCGAAGACGGAATACAGTCTAGGGGGGCCAAGAACTACAAACATCATCAAGGAAAAAGATTTGGGGTGAGTATAACACCAGGCAATCTCCTGAACGACATCAACCAAATAACTGCTGTAAATAAAGTTGGTTTGAATTTCCGACAATATGTAAAGTAAAAGGCACAAGTGCAAAAAATGTACATTATTGTGGCAACGTTTCGCTCTCCAGGAGCTTTATCAAGCCAATTACAAACAATTTCTGGACACTGAGGTATATAAAGGTCAGAGTGAGGTGCAAAATAGTGAGGTAACATTTCGATGTTTACGTGGTAGTAGTAGTAGAGTAGTAGTAGTGGTAGTACAAAGTAATACAATATGGTAAGCAATTAATCGTACATGAGTAAAAGGATATAAAACTATACTTGGTAACAATAAAAATAGGTTGGACAAATATAGACTGAAAAGAGGCAGCTTTTTTTTTCTGTGTCACTCTCTGTAAGTGCTTTGTTAGTATAACAGAGAGACTATGTGATGGCAGAGTTACTGTTTCAGGAGGATTCTTGCTAAACTTTAAGAAAGGTGAGCTGCCGTTGTTTGTTAATTGAATTCGAAACAGCGATCATGCTGAAATTTGAGGGACTTGCTTCGGAAAATTAGTTCTTTGATCACTAATTGGGCCCTCTCTGAATTTCATGAGAGATCGGTGGAAATTCGGGTTTACACAGCGTTGAACAACGCCGTGTACAACACCGAAAATCCACCAATGCATATGTTTATATTTCCCCAATTTAAACAAAACAACTGCAGCTCATCCTCCCGAAAGTTTAGCAAGACCTCGAAAACAGTAAACCCTCCACACATAGTCCCTGCAAAACTACACAAAGAAACATTACAGAGAGTGAACACTGAAACAAGCTGCCTCTTTCCAGTCTATTTTTGTCCAACCTATTTTTATGTTACCCAAGTAATAGCTTTTATATCCTTTTACTCATGTACGAAATAATTGCTCTACCATATTGTATTACTTTTGTACTACCACTACTACTACTACTACTATTACTACCACTAGTGAACATCGAAATGTTACCTCACTAGTATTGCACCTCACTCTGAGACTTTATATACCCTGTGTCCATCTATTGTTTATAATGGCTTGATAAAGCTCCTGGAGAGCGAAACGTTGCCACAATAAAAGTCACATTAGTTGCACTTGTGTCCTTTTACTTTACAAATAACTGCTGCAGCATATGGGCGCCTGGCAAACCTCAGAACAGCATTCCGACATCTTAATAAGGAATCGTTCAGGACCCTGTACACCGTGTACGTTAGGCCCATATTGGAGTATGCGGCACCAGTTTGGAACCCACACCTAGCCAAGCATGTAAAGAAACTAGAGAAAGTGCAAAGGTTTGCAACAAGACTAGTCCCAGAGTTAAGAGGTATGTCCTATGAGGAGAGGTTAAGGGAAATCAACCTGACGACACTGGAGGACAGGAGAGATAGGGGGGACATGATAACGACTTACAAAATACTGAGAGGAATTGACAAGGTGGACAAAGACAGGAGGTTCCAGAGACTGGACACAGCAACACGGGGACACAGTTGGAAGCTGAAGACACAGATGAATCAAAGGGATGCTAGGAAGTATTTCTTCAGCCACAGAGTAGTCAGGAAGTGGAATAGTTTGGGAAGCGATGTAGTGGAGGCAGGATCCATACATAGCTTTAAGCAGAGGTACGATAAAGCTCATGGTTCAGGGAGAGTGACCTAGTAGCGACCAGTGAAGAGGCGGGGCCAGGAGCTTGGACTCGACCCCTGCAACCTCAACTAGGTGAGTACAACTAGGTGAGTACAACTAGGTGAGTACAACTAGGTGAGTACAACTAGGTGAGTACACACACGCTTCACGGTCTCCCTCTCAGAGGTTAAGTAACTAAGTTTCTTCAACTATCGGAACCGCTTATGACACAAGCAGGTGATTCAGGGTCGTTGGCAGTGTTGCTTCCTGGGTGAGCTGTCAGGGGCACCAGGGTACTGATGGGCTGCTGGGGCACGCACCTGACTGCTACCCTTCACCACCACCACCACCGCTAAGTCAAACCACCACTATCCATACAGCACAATACAATCGATTCGCCACCATCACCTTCCCAATATAAAAAAAAAACTGTTACTCCCAGCGCCACTGCCACTTCCACCATCACCATCTATACACATCCATACACCATCGTACCCACTACCACTAGCAACACTCCCACCATCACCACCAACACTCCCACCTCCACAACCAACAACAGCACTCCCACCACCAGCAACACTCCACCCCCAGGAACACTCCCACCCCCACCAAACCCAACAACAAAAAAACACTCCCACCACCACCACCAGCAACACTCCCACCACCACCAAAACAACAGCACTCCCACCACCAGCAGCACTCCCACTATCACCAACAAAAACAGCACTCCCCACCAGCAACACTCCCACCACCAGAACACTCCCACCACCACGAACAACAACAACACTCCCACCACCACCACCAGCAACACTCCCACCACCACCAACAACAACAGCACTCCCACCACCAGCAACACTCCCATCACCCCCACCAGCAACACTCCCACCACCCAACAACAACGCACTCCCACCCCCAGGAAACACTCCACCATCACCAACAACAACAGCACTCCCACCACCAGTAACACTCTCACCACCAGGAACACTCCTACCACCAACCAACAACAACACCCCCACCACCTCCACCAGCAACACTCCCACCACCGCCAACAACAACAGCAATTCCCCCACCAGGAACATCCCACATCAACAACAACAGCACTCCCACCACCAGCAACACCCCTAACACCACCAGTAATAATCCCACATCCACTAGTAACACTCCTTTTCACATTCAAAATCAATACTTGATTGCCTCTAGCACTACCACTACGGCGTCTAAACCACTAGTGACATCACCACCAGCCCAAACACCACCAACACCTCCACCACCACCCCAACACCATCACTACCATCAGCCCCACCACCATCACCACCGCCATCATCTCCCCAACACCAATCTAAGAACTACAGCATGCACGACCCATCACCGCTACCATCACCACCAGACCACCACCCAACCTCGACCCCACCACCTCAACTATCACCACCTCACCACCTCCACCGCCACCCCCCTACCATCACCACCCCTCCACCCCCCACCACCCAGACCGCCACAATGATAACTGGAGCGGTCCTTGAGGAAGAGTGACGTTTGCAGTCTTGGTTTCTCCTGAGTTTCAAGCATTTCTTACCTGTGTATTTGCCTGCACATTGCTCTCGCAAACTGTCTTGTCCGCTACAAAGTGGGGAAGCTTCAGTTTTAACTCCTGCAATGTTCTCTAGCTGTGTTTCGCTACAGCCAAAGACCCTTCCTACGTCTGCTTTCTGCTTGAATTTTTTGTTTTTTATCTCCTTTCTTCTGTCCACTTTCTCTCCTCCTCTCATATATTTCCCCCAGTCACAATCATGCCCTCATATTCTTAATTCACTATCCTCATACCCACATAACTCTCATCAATTTACCTTCCTATCAACTTATTTGACTCTACTGACTCTTCTATCTTTCATACACTTCCCTTATTACGCATATATCTTGCGTCTACTCTACCCCCTACCTATTTATCATTCATTCGTTTATCCTTAATCCACTTATCTTTCAGCTGCTTACCCTCCTACCCGCATATCTTGCTTTTAAACCCTCTAAGTAACCGCATATTTCACACCCTCATCACAATATCCTTTAAACTAACCATTTAAAACAAAACTAGTCCCCACCAGCAGCGACACTCCGCCACCACAAATTAAAACAGAAACCGTTTACACAACAGCCATCATCATAACTTCAGTACTATTGTTGAGAGCGAAAGAAGTTTTCAGTTTGCCAACTGCCCGGGCCCAAAAAAAAAAAAAAAAAAAAAGTAAGCGGAAGCTCCTCTGCCTTTTAAAGGGGTTTTGAGGTAGAAGGGGTTGGGGTTATGGTGCTCAGGGGACACCTTTCTTGGATTACGCAACCACTAAAACACATTTAGTTTACTTTCATAATAGTGGTGGCTTGCAGTGGATATCCTCGCTGCACAGTATAATAAAATCTTCGGGGCCAACCATCAAGACGAATCTCTTTTACAACAGCACATCACCGCCACACTTCACTTTCCTTCACTTTCCTTGGTATTATGTGTCCCCCGGGTACCTAAATTGGTTTGGGAAAAAAGGCCTCATGATATTAATGGCATACAATAGCGACTAGATGAAAAATAAGATACAAGTACAATTTTTGGATATCTTTATTGCCGTAAAACCTGTACAGCTGAAACGATGTTTTCAATAAAGTCTTTTAAAACTGCATTTTGTCTTTCTTATACCATTATGCTGTATTTTTGGGCAAATTCTAAGTTGGGTTAGGTTTATTAATTGCATATTATTAAAAATTCTTGTTATATTCACGGAAAGCGTTAAATGCTCAAGGGCTATACATCTTTGGAATGGGGGGGGGGGAGAAAGGCGTGTTCTTAGAAAGGGGAGGGTAGCACCAATTCCTTGGATTAAGGGAAAACCTTCACTAAAAGGAATCAAAAGAGGGTTTAGAACATGCGTTTCTTAGAAACTGTATTGGAAGCGCACTTCTTGTGTTCTTGATTTGCCCAAAAGGTCAAGGTGACGCAAAATGCCTTGACGCCCCGGGCGAAGGTCATTCTCACATATTTGACCACAGCTCGGGAACGATGGGTGCGAAGGACCTGAACTTATTATTAATTAAATCCCTTTAAAAATGTGTGTTCTCCAGCATGGTTTTAGGGAAGTAAGCTTACAGTTTGTGATGTTCACTTGTATATTTCTAGGACTTAAAACAGTCAGTAGCAATGTACACCCAAACCCAAAAACACCCACTGGGAACCCTTGAGACCCTTGGAACATCTACACAACAAACAAAAGAAGTTCAAGAAATTTTTCTGTTTACTTCCTCATATTTCGGATTCATATTTTTTTTGCTTCGAGTGACTGACGTGTCCCTCGCTGTTGCTGTAGCTTTTCATATTAAATTTAGGTTCAAAACACGATACAGTGACTAAAACGCAAATGGGAGTACTTACTGGCAGTTGGACCCAAGGTGGTGTTGGTGATGGTGGGGATGGCGAGGCGGGGGGCCACAGCTCCAGGGGGAAACCTGCTGACGCTGCTGCTGCTGTTCCTGAAGGGGCCCCGGGCCCCTGCAACTCTGACGGCAAGGTGTGGGTAAAGTTTGGAAAATATGTTTCATCGTGACCGAGGTCCAGGTACTGGCTAGGCACCCCCGGGAGGCAGTGGCCCAGGGATATGCCGGGAGCCATGTTGCTGGAAGAACGGGTGTTGACACCTGGAAGCCGTGATACAGAGACGGATCGTGGACGGTCAGTTGAAGACAGCTGGGTGCAGCGACATCTTGAACCCCCCGCTGACTATCTCACTCCTGATGTTACACGAATGCACACTAATATTTTCCTTTAATTTTTTTTTACAAGCACCTTACACAGTGGTTCTTTCTGTTGAAGAACCCAACGACCTCTTACGATGGTTCTATTCCTCAGCACTACAAGCAATTATAACGACAGGAGAGATAATCACTAGGTTGCTTGTGTTGATGGCGAGGGAAAACGGTGGTATACTGCACAAGGCGGGGGAGGCTCGGGTTAAAAACTCTCACTTCAGCCGACACACTTCCGCTCGTTCCAGTATTCTTCCCCCTGGGACTCTTCCCGCGTTATCCTCTTCGCGGAACCCGCTCAACGCTGACAGCAAGAGGGGAGCACAACCCACACGCACACAATGTATCCTCCAGGTTTTGTTTTTTGAAACCCTGACTTCCGAGGAGGCTGATCGAAGCCCCCCAACACCCAGACGCAGGAAACACCCGTCGCAAGTTTAAATCCACTCGGAGTGTCAGGGGCTGCATGATGAGGCCCGCTATCCGACGTGGATGTACTGCGATTGTGGAGCTGCTGGGGACGACTGGTTCCTGGGAGGGAGGTGGGAGGAGAGTGTCCTTCAGTGTGGTGTGGTGGGGGGAGGGAGCTCTCGCTGTGACAGTGACCGCACCACCACTTGCCTGACTCCAAGGAAACTTCCTCACCTACCAAATCTCTGTGTGCTGAAGGAGGGGAAAAAACGCATACAGAGAGGCATTACCAAGGGGGGTAGCAGAGACGAGAGAGGGCCCCAAGGTTTAAAAGGCAGAGCCATGCTGGTGGTGAGAGAGACAGGGAGAGAGAGAGAGAGGTGTTGCTTCATAATACACAACCCCGTTACGATACTGGACTCAAGACGACGGTGTAGCGGTACCTCTTACCCGCCCACCACCACTCTCAACACTGACGCCTACACATTGCACACATACACACACACACACACACACACACACACACACACACACCACACCACAACAAACACACACCACATTCCATCATTCCTCACCCACACTCCAAAAAACCCAACTTACCCGTCGACGAGCATTCATTCATTCATAAACAACAAGAGTCTGAAGAATAAAGAAATAAAGCCCAAGTCTTCTCACCGTACCAA
The DNA here is from genome assembly GCF_026875155.1 of Cherax quadricarinatus. Lineage (NCBI taxonomy): Eukaryota > Metazoa > Arthropoda > Malacostraca > Decapoda > Parastacidae > Cherax > Cherax quadricarinatus. The sequence continues at coordinate 94,370,313 of NC_069399.1, read as the reverse complement.
TGGGCATCAATCACTTATGCATCACCTTATGTCAACACATGATTGATGGCTTACTAATTGACAAAGAAATGCCATCAGTGTACAGCTGGCACCCCAGGCACGCACAAACCCCAAACTCTCCTTGTCAGGGACTGAATTGGCTGACTTGCTGGTTGACTGGGTGGCTGGACTGGTTGACTGGCTTAGGCTGGCAAGATTTTCTTTACTAGCTGGCTTGTTGTCTGACTGGTTAATTGAAAGAAAAATGTTTGGCTGAAGTATGGTTGGCCGGACGATTTTACGGGTTGACTAAATGGTTGTTGGGTGACCGATTGCGTGAATGACCGGCTCACTGGCTAAATGGCTTGTTGCTAAATAATTGGCTGGCTCACTGACACACTGGCCCGGACGATTGAAAGATTGATTGGTGTTTTTGGCTGACTGACTAGACTTTTGGCTTGTTGAATAGATAAGTTTCTTGCCTAACAGACATGATGACTGTTTGAATGGCTGTTTGCATCAACTGGGCTCGTGTGCATTGTTACTTGAGTTTGAAACATTGTTTCTGGGTCGTTTAAGCTGAATGTAAATTCTGTGTTTGCTTACTTGTGTGTGCATATGTAAGAGGTGTGTGTGGTGTGTATTAACAGGGATATAAAGCTTTTTTGACTCTATCAATAGCTCATTTCTATACTGTATCTCGACCCTGCCAATCATTTTAGTTTGGGGAGCACATATAGGTTAGTAAAAAACACCACACACAACCCCCCACACACACACACAACACACACACACACACACACCACACACACACACACCACACACACACACGCACACCTGGTCAAGTACGTGAAGAAAGTGGGAAAAGGTCCAAAGGTTTGTAATCAGGCTAGTACCAGAACAGAGAGCAATACTCTACGGAAGTTGAAGGAACTTCACCTGATGACCTTAAAAAGGAGAGGAAGCAGAAGGCCCTGATTACTACGTACAAAATTTAAGAGGAGATTGACTGGGCCCATAAGGAAAAGCTGTTTGAATTAAGAGGACCAGGATCAAGTTGAAAAAGGTGGAAGTTGAAGACATTGATAAGCCATAAGGATGTAAAGAAGTATTTCTGTAGTTCGGCTGGTTGAAAATGGCATTATTTTACACACCTCCATATATATATATATATATATTTTATATATATATATATATATATATATATATATATATATATATATATATATTTTATATATTTATTATTTTTAAAAAATACTCACGAACTACCAAAAAATAACAGTGCAGAACGCAGAGAGCTCCAGTATCTGCAGTTTTAGGTGTGTTGATTTTAGACCAACTGGTGACATCAGCTACAATGTGGAGCATGACACCTACACTACAACTTACCTTTATACTGTTATAAAATATTTCCCTGTTTTTCTCTCTTTGTAGTTGACTGATAAGACTCACAGCGGGCGCAACCTATCTTTAATAACGTTGCCTTTCTTACATTATATCGCCCTTTTTTAACACAACCGTCAGGGAGCTCGAAGTTGACATCTAGCAGTCAAACTGGACAAATATCATGTCAGTCTTGACCGCTAGCACTCAAACCTGCTAACTATTAGACAAATTTAAAAGCTGCAATAGGACTTATCAGCCACGCCCACTCTTGGGCCTTTGACCCCAGACCGTTTTCCTTTTCTTCCCCACTACCCACTCCTTCTACTCCCCCTCCCCTCCGAACCAAATGCCGTTTTCCTTATTCGACTGTTGTGGGTCACTGCCAGGAAGAGAATGTGTTGGAAAAAATACCAGTCTTGCCGGAATGTCAGGTACCGTATAAGAAAACACTCTATTTTTGTTTGTAAGAAACTCCAGTACCTGCCATAAGTGTTGGAGTAATTTGGGGGTCAGACCACAGGGGAGGTGACCATGGAATCCTACTACGAGTAACCTACGAGAACCCAATGAAGTTAAGAAGAAAGGTGTCTGTCAGTCTTGCTGACTATTCGTACCTAAAAAAACACACACACACACACACACACCACACAGGAGAAGGGGAACAGGTCCTATGCAGAGGCACGATCATGCACCAAAGACATAGGAAAAAGTAAGGGAGACAATTGCTATGAACCAACGGGACCCAGAGTCACAGAGGGAAAGGCAAAGGGAGGAGGAGAGGGAGAAGTCACGGGTTTTTTCATGGGCTTTAGGAGAGCAAATGGAGGACACATGAAAGACAGCAAAAAAAAAAAACAGGAGATTGAAAACATCATCAAAGAAATAGACGAAGAGGACATGACTGAGATAGTAAATTTTCAGAGAATAGGAGGGTAGTTGAAGGGAAGAAATTGACCAGTCAAACTGATTATCAGGATACAGTATCCTGCAAGAAAAACCATGGCTGAAGGAATCACCAACATACAAGAGGTACCTAGACTGCAACAGAACAAGAACAGAATGACAGCAGCTGAGGGAGAAGACACAGAAATGAAACTGGTTAGAGAGATAAGGACACAGTCAGCAGAGGACAACTAGAGCCGGGCAGAGCAACAAGCACAAGCACACACAGAACCACCCTCAGGATCCCACAGCCAAACATGCAATCACAACACAAACCACAATCCACACTTACAGCCCCTACTCCAATGCTGTAAAATTCCACAGCATACTGCCACCCCCACAGACCCCCAGAACACAGTGTTGGAGAGGAAACTGAAGGTATGGTATAAAAACACTGATGAAATAGCGAATAAGTGGGAGGTGTGGTTGAAAGAATCGAAGAGGCATCACCAGACATCATAGCTCTCACCCTCACAAAGCTCACAGGAAAGATAAGAGATGCAATCTTTCCAAAGGGATATCAGATCATGAGGAAAGACAGAGGGAATAGAGGGGGTGGAGGAGTGGCACTGCTCATAAAAAACCAATGGAATTTTGATAAGCTGGAGAGAGGAGACAGAGGAGAAGCAAGAGACTACATAATAGGAACACTCCAGTCTGGAGGACCAAGGTGATAATTCCAGTGATGTATAACCCACCATAGAACAGCAGGAGGCCAAGGCAACAATATGATGAGAGTAACAGAACTATGGTTGAAACACTGGCTGAAGTGGCCAGAAGGGCAAGGCTAACCTACTGATTGTGGGTGACTTAAATCACAAAGAAATTGACTGGGAGAACCTGGAGCCACAAGGGGGCCCAGAAATGTGGAGGGCTAAGAAGACGATGGAGGTGGTACTAGAAAACCTCATGTACCAACACGTAAGGGACACTACCAGAGAGAGAGGAGAGGATGAACCGAAAAGACTGGACCCAGCATTCACCTTGAGTAGTGCAGATATTAATGACATCACATGTGAAAGACCCCTCGGGGCTAGTGATCATGTGGTTCTGAGCTTCGAATACATAGAAGAGTTACAAGTGAAGATGGAAGCTGGAAGGGTAGTATAAATGAAGCTAAACTACACAGGCATGAAAAAATTCCTGCACGAGGTTCAGAGGGACAGAGAACTGGCAGGGAAGTCAGTAAATGAGATGGTGGAATGTGTGACAACAATATGCAAGGAAGGTGAGGAGAGGTTTGTACCCAAGGGTAACAGAAATAATGGAAAGGTCAGGATGAGCCCTTGGTTCACTCAAAGGACCCAGGAGAATAAGGAAAACATTTGTAGAACCAGAAATGAATATACACTGGTAAGATGGGAGGCCCAACGACAATACGAAAATGACATAGCAGCGAGAGCCATATCTGACCCGAAGCTGTTATACAGCCACATCAGGAGGAAAACAACAGTCAAGGACCAGGTAATCAGGTTAAGAAAGGAAGGAAGGGAGATCACAAGAAATGACAGAGAAGTATGTGAGGAGCTCAACATGAGATTCAAGGAAATCTTTACAGAGGAGACAGAAGAGACTCCAGAAAGACGGAGAGGCGCGGTAAACAATCAAGTGTTGGACACAATAAATACAACCGAGGAAGAAGTGAAGAGGCTGCTAAGCGAGCTAGATACCTCAAAGGTGATGGGGCCAGATAGCATCATTCCGTGGGTCTTAAGAGAGGGAGCAGAGGCGCTATGTGTACCACTAACAACAATCCTCAACACATCTATCGAAACAGAGCGACTACCTGAGGTATGGAAGACAGCAAACTCAGTCCCAATTTTTAAAAAAGGAGACAGACACGAAGCGTGAAATTACAGACCAATGTCACTGACATGTATATTATGCAAAGTCATGGAGAAGATTATCAGGAAAACAGTGGTGGAGCACCTAGAAAGGAATGATCTTATGAACGACAACCAGCACGGTTTCAGGGACGGGAAATCCTGTCACAAACCTACTAGAGTTCTATGACAGGGTGACAGCAGTAAGACAAGAGAGAGAGAGGTGGGCAGATTGCGTTTCCTTGGACTTCAAGAAGGCTATTGACACAGTTCCACACAAGAGATTAGTGCATAGGCAGGAGGACCAGGAAGGTATAACAGAGAAGGCACTGCAATGGGTCTGGGAATACCTGTCGGGAAGACATCAGCGAGTCATGGTACGTGACGAGGTGTCAGAGTGGGCGCCTGTGACTAACGGGGTTCCACAGGGATCAGTTCTAGGACCGGTGCTGTTTCTGGTATATGTGAAAGACAAGATGAAAGGAATCGACTCAGAAGTGTCCCTGTTTGCAGATGATGTGAAGTTAATGAGACGAGGACCAGGCAGAACTACTAAAGGATCTGGACAGGCTGCAGACCTGGCCCAGAAACTGGCTCCTGAAGTTCAACCCCACCAATAGCATAGTCATGAAGATGACCGGAGACAGAGTACACTCTTGGGGCCAGAGACTACAAACCTCACTCAAGGAAAAGGATCTTGAGGCGAGCGCAATACCCGAGCACATCTGAGGCACACATCAACCAAATAACTGCTGCAGCATATGGGCGCCTAGCAAACCTAAGAATAGCATTCTGATATCTCAATAAGGAATCGTTCGGGACGCTGCACACCTTGTATGTCAGGCCTATATTGGAGTATGCAGCACCAGTTTGGAACCCACACCTAGCCAAGCTCGTAAGAAAATTAGAGAAAGTGCAAAGGTTTGCAACAAGACTAGTCCCGGAGCTCAGAGGTATGTCCTGCGAGTAGATTTTAAGGGAAATCGACCTGACGAAACTGGAGGACAGGAGAGATAGAGGGGATATCAAAACGACTTACAAAATACTGAGAGGAATTAACAAGGTGGATAGAGGCAGAAAGTTTCAGAGATGGAACACAGCAACAAGGAGCAACAGCTGGATCTTCAAAACTTAAATAAATCACAGGGATGTTGAGAAGTATTTCTTCAGTTATAGGATGTCAAGAAGTTGAACAATCTGGAGAGTGATGTAGTGGAAGCAGGATCCATACATATCTTTAAGAAGAGGTATGATACGACTCTTGAAGCAGGGAGAGAGTGGACCTAGTAGTGATCAGCGATGAGGCGAGTTCAGGAGCTGTGAATCGATCCCTGCAACCACATATAGGTGAGTACAAATAGGGGAAGAGATAATGAAATTCCATGTGCATTCGAGATTTCTCAGTGATGAGGTGGGGCCAGGAGCTGAGTTTCGATCCCTGCAACCACAATTAGGTGAGTACAATTAGGTGAGTACACACATATTATTGTAACCACGAACGAGTGTCATTAATCAATACAAACCCCACCCCAAAACTGAGGACTTAGCCGAGGATTCTAACCCATGTCCTTTTGGCCCACCTCATGGTGATGTTAGAGGGTTAGAGGGTTAGAGTGTCATGTGTGATTTTCGCTCACTATGAGGTGGACCAAAACGACATGGGTTCGAGTAATCGGAGCCTAGTCGCCGCGTTTTGTTATATAAATTTTTATATATATATATATATATACTATATATATATATATATATATCTATAATATTATTTATATATATTTATATATATATTATAATATATATATTATATATATATATATATATATATATATATATATATTAATTATATTGATAGTTCCTTTGATAATGTGGAGTTCCCAGTCACGAAAGCGCTTGGAATTTCTCTTTTTTTCAGACAGTGTGGTTGTTTTGCATATCCGAAATCACCTGTTTTACTGTGATCTTATTGCATATTATATATATATTATTATATAATAATATATATATATATATATATATATATATTATATATTATATATATATATATGCTATATTATATAATATATATATATATATATATTATATTATATATATATATACGCTCTATATATATTTTTATATATATATATAGATATATATATATTGATAGTTCCTTGATAATTGAGTAGAGTAAGTGTCACGAAAGCGCTTGGAATTTCTCTTTTTTTCAGAGTGGTTGTTTTGCATATTCCGAAAATACTGTTTATGTGTCTTTATTGCAATATATATATATATATTTATATTATATATCTATATATATATATATATATATATATATATATATATATATATATATATATATATATATATATATATTATATGACCCCTTGAAAACACACCCTCTAACAAAGTTGGTGGGGTTTACAAGGTCCCATGTACTCAGTGTCCTCTCTCATATGTTGGTCAAACAGGTAAACTTCTGGAAACCAGAATAGACCAGCATAAATACTCAGTCAGGATAGGGCTGGAGTCGAACACTATCTTTAACCACGTTAGTTCTTGTAAATGATTCGCTGCCTGACCACGGTGGAGTGAGGTTGTCTCGGCACCCCTCTGCTGTCTTCAGGCGAGCTACCTTAGTTCAGCAACAACCATTGAGTAGTGAGGACGTGCGTGCTCATTGGGATATCAACATGGCGGAACATACAGTACGGAGAGTGAATACTATCTGCATAGAGCTGGTTCGTGGTACGTTAAGTGGAGATACGATGAACGTCCTTCTCCCTAACATCATCAGGGGATACATATGGTATTCCCAACGAGGAATTGTATGGCGTCGCCCTTAATGGTTTAACAAGAATCTTTGTGAAATTTCTACGAGTCGATTACTACACAAGAATTGTCGAGCATTACCAGGAAAAACCATGAGTGTGAATTCAACGATGGTGTTGTGTTACATGACGTCTCTAAGTACTTCACATGGGTGAAGGTACGGAATGTACCCTTCGAGGCTACGGCTTTTTGGCCTGCAGGAGTTTTTTCGAAGTTATGGGACAGTGCATTCTGCAAAAAATGGGGGTGTGGAGGGATGGTCCTATGAAGGAATGCCGGGGGAAAGGGTTTTTACACCCTTAAAATGACCTTAACAAGGCTATCCATCCTATGTTACGATGATCGGTTTTTAGAACACAGGTTTATGTGTACTATGGGTGGGCAACGGAAAACATGTCGTCTATGTAGCTCTTATGAGCACATGGCAGCCCAGTGTCCTAGGAGGCGGGCTTCTCGAATTCTCGACACTCCAATTGTGATTCAACAGTCGTGTAAATTTGGTGCCTGGCTCTGATGCCTCGGGAGGCCGGAGGAATGACCTCTGGAGCGAAGAGGGGCGACCGGGAGGTGGCGGCGGCGGAGACATGTGTCACTTTCCCCGGGGCGTCGGGGGAGTTGAAGGTGACATCTGAGGAGACTTTCGTCCAGGAAGCTTCAACCCAGGATGGGTTATTGGCAGATGTGATCAAGGATTTTTTTGGGTTTAGGAGGAACCCTGTGGCAAAAGGTGTCCTCAGTTCATGTGAAGCTGGAACTTTGGAGGGACAACAAATTGTTGAGGAAGACTTGAGTAAGATTGGGCGGGAGCATGTGGTGGCCGTGGAGGTACACCAGGAGGATTTGTCTGAGGGTGATATGTGTGTGTAAGTGTGAGTTTAGGAAACGAACTGCGGTCAGAGATAGATGAGGGCATACCCCAGGGGAGAGGCCGGGGAAGAAGTCAGGCAGCGGTTGTGGAGCCGAGGACACACAGTGGGAAGGTGTGCCTGAGTTGCAAATTGGGAAA
>NC_069399.1:94344457-94361872 GCF_026875155.1 Cherax quadricarinatus | reverse complement strand
TATTGTAATCAAGTGCAAAGGATCACAATCACTGGAAGTAGGACACTCCATCTTACTTGAATAGCAACTGTTGTTACTTGCTGTGACTAGTAGAAAAGAAGCCAGCCCCATAGGGTGATTCTCGCAGGGGATGACGTTTGCATTGCATCTGGTTAAAGTCAGCATCACACAGAATTGGCGTGTTTAGCCTGTGGCATGACTTTCTAATCACATAATGAGCGAGTCTTGTATCTTGCTGTGGCTGGTACAGTCATCATCCCAATGGATGACCTTCCAGTAACACACTGCAGCTGACTGTAACCTATATAATCAGTCTCCTTGTCTGTGTCGTTAATAATCCCAACAACAGATTGATCAGTGTACATGACTGAGAGGTAAACAATGGGTTAATTAATGTTTCTACTTGAAAACCTAAGTGGTCAACGTAATTATACTGATCACTCGCTAGTTAATGTTAGACGAATAAATTGTTAATCACGCAGAGTACCTAATCACCTGTGTTGTGCATTACGTAAGTTACTGTCTTGTGATAGTGACGTGTATTGGAAGCTGATAGTGACAACTGTTACAATTAAGCAACATGTCCACAATTAGAGTTGTCGAGGGTGGACCACTTACCCAGTAGGAGATTGTGAGAGTAGAATTGTGCCAAATGATAATCGGATTCTCCGATCACTCCTCCCCACTCCCCCCGAGTGTAGTGGAATTTATTCCAGCGAATTCTACCGGACTCCACCATAGCCCCCAACTATTCTAGGGAAGGGTGAGTGACCGACCGTTACCTCCCCGCTAGGGGGAAAAAAGGAAGGGGTGAGCCTATCTGATTTCCGTTTTTCCCCCTTTTTCCGTCCTGAGAGACCAGATGTTAACCGCTACATTCTTTGACATATGAGTCCTTAATGACTTGATATCCTATGATCCTATCTCATGAAGCTAGGATCTCCAATTCAAGGTTGTCATGACTGAATTGTCATTCTAACGTATCTAAGAAACACTGTGTTTCTTAGATACGTGCCTGGACATTCAATTTGAAAACAAGCAGGGGTCGTCAGTCTTCAAATACCAGGCATCATGTAAGGTACAGGGGTACCCTTGCAAGAGGTGCCTAGGTATATTGCGGTCATCACCTAATTAATAATCGCAATATAGAGTCCTGAAGACTCGATCAAGTGATTGTGGATCCCTATCGGAACCAAGGTCGTGTACAGTGAAGGAGTTCTCATGTCACCTGCCTGTGAAACGCACCCGACATCCCTATCACACCTGGTCAATTTGTAACTTTGTTAGTGTTGCAATAATTTTGTTAATATAAGATATGATTATTAACAGTGTTACCACGAGGGAAGAGACACTTCGTATGCCATGTGTGTCGTACGAGGCGACTAAAGTGCCTCGAGCAAGAGCCTAGTAACTTCTGTATAAATTACTAAATGTATAAAGAACTTTTTTATTATTTTTCTGGTGCCTCGATGGGAGACAGCCGACATGTTAAAGAAAAGAAAATATATTACTAATTTTAAAGTTTGGCCATAAAAAAGACACGAGGAGACGCATCTCCTGGATGATGGACCAGGAGACAGGTCTCAACAAGGACACCGCAGAGGTGAGTACCTTAGCATGTTTATTCTGTTTAAGTGCGAGTCGTAGAAGTATTTCCAGTTAATTACCAGGTAAGGAATGGCTGGTGTCTGTGTGAATTCGATTGATATGTGATTAATGTGTCAGTCACAGAAGAATCCCTCTTAAAATGCGACACTTCGCGGACAGCGAGAAGTGAGCTTCAACACAACAAGAGGGGCAGCAAACAACTACACTCTGGCTGTACCTTTCTAAAGGGACCGTCACTTCATTTGAGATCATTCACACCTGGAATGACTCGAGTCTGGGACATGTTCACACAGCATAATGACATTGATGAATAAAGTAAGTTGACCAAATGAAATTTTTGGGCCCCACAGATGGGTCGAACTTCATTCTGTTCCCTATTTATATGTTCCATGACAATAAATTAGCTTTCAAATAAGTTGAGGTATTTAGCTTGTAAATAAATATAGGAACTCTAAATCTAATCCTGGACAGACCTTTGTCAAAGTAAAAAGGGAGGAGAAGAGGAGAATGAGAGAGCGAGAGAGAGAGAGAGAGAGAGTGTACAGAGTACAGTAGTTACATCAGCCATACCACCGGCCGGGATTGAACCCGCGGTCATAGAGTCTCAAAACTCCAGCCCGTCGCGTTAGCCACTAGACCCGTTAGCCACTAGAAATCGTAATGACACGATTTCTTGAGTCATGTTGACGGCAGTGAAGGGACTTGAGCTAGAGTTCGTCACGGCCACGCTAGCTGGAGATTCGTCTGTAAAAACTTGCATTTGTGGTCACAGTGGTGCCTGTGCTAACCTTCCTATGGTGTAGAAATATACCTAGTTGGATGAATCTTATTGTGGCTAGCTGGTCTAGTGGCTAACGCGACGGGCTGGAGTTTTGAGACTCTATGACTGCGGGTTCAATCCCGGCCGGGGGTTTGGTTTGTTTGCAATCGTGTCATTACGATTTCTTGAGTCAGTTACATCAGCTGGTACTAACTACGAGTTACTGTGTTGTTCCACCCTCCGTACACCCTGTAAGGTTGTTCGTGCCTGAGAAGGTCTTTTTATTCCAAGGATTAAGAGCTATCGTTCTCTTCTCCTGGCTCATACTTATGTATCTCCCCATTTCCCAGGTATTGAAGATTACCCAACGTATCTAGCACTTCCCAGTAATAATAATAATAATAATAATAATAATAATAATAATAATAATAATAATAATAAATTATTTAACAACAGTAAAAAATGACAACAATCCTCCAAGACTGCGTTATGGAAACCGTTCGATCGTTCGAACCAATACCGAAAGGATTTTGTTTCCGCTATGGCCAGTTCACCTTTTAGCAAATGGGTATCTGGATATCGGTCGACTGTTGTGGATAGCCCCCTGGATAGCAGGGCTGAGCTGTGGAAATGTACTGAGGTACGATAATAACTCTCAGCGTGAAGATTAAACCCTGTACAAAAACCTGCTTAGTGGTAACGATCCTTCATGAGCAGACTCCATGGCAAAGGAATTAATCGTAGCTATTTGTTAAGTCGCGATCCGTTCATAGATAGCACATGGTTGAGAACCCTGGCCGATGCAAACGTAAATACTCCACTCAGCTGTTTGTTCCAGCAGCCGTCCCCTGCTGGGAACAAATAGCTGAGTGGAGTACAATCCCCCACCATTGTACCTTGAAATAGTAGAAACAAATATTTCTGCAGCGTTGAATTTTTACTGAGCCATTCAACTTCATCCTCAGTGAACACATACAGTAAACGTGTAGCAGCTGTAATCCATCCATAAAGGTTGGACTCCAGCTGAATAAGCTGTGATTATTGATAAGCTGTCTTTCTCGCGGTAAGCAGACGAAGGATGGAGCCTCCAGCGCTCTTGTGCTGAATGGCTCACAAAGGTTTAATATAATAAAGTAACAATTGGAGTTTTTCACAGTGGACGGTCTAGGAGATAAAAACTTCTCACCACTGCTCAATGCTTCATGCTGAGCTAGTGGTGTTCAAGCGAATACACACTGATAACTTACAATGAAATCGACAGCACGTTGTTCTTCACACCGACTCTGCCTCTGTTCTCCAGTCACTCCGAGAGACTCGATCACTGGACAAAGTTAAACAAATCACCTCTATCTAAAGAATCGTACACGCCCTGGATGTACAGTAACGATAACTTCACTGACAATCGGTACCAAGCTTCGCTGGCATCCTAAGAATTGAACTGCAGATGAAGCTGCCAAATTAACCATAAGGGACGAGTAGGTACCTTTTCCAATACCTATCAACCTGAAAATAAATGGTATAAAATACCGATACAATGGATAAAGGCGCAAATGCAGTACAAAGTAATCCTTTACTGATCTGTTTGTGGCATGATGAAGACCACTGTGTGGGGAGAAACTTTGTCAATAAAAGATTACATCATATTGGATGTCTTTCTCCATCAATCAACCAACAACAAACGAAACAAATGGCAAAAAAAAAAAGTGAAAGACAGACAAGAGAAACAATCAACAGAATACTAAGATTAGAATGCTGATATATAACACAACATAGAGCTAACTCCCACCTGAACAACATACTGCTAAGATATCAGGTTATAGTAATTATAGACTGACCTTTCATTACCTCACAAAATCTACATTATCGGAACTGGTGTCACCACATTACCACAGAACCATCAGCACACTTCTTGCTACACAGCGAGCAGACACTGCCACTAGGAAAGTCCTCGACTAATGACACCACCGCTGCATCGGAAACAAGTCAATCTGACTCTGCTCTTGCATTCCTAGTAGTAAACAACCTGGGGGCACTGATATCCACTTTCAGGGTACGTGCACCAAATTCTAATACATTTTTTTTGTGTACCTATGTATATGCATCTATGTATGTGTACCTATATGTGCGACTTCGAGTATGTATGCTGAAGGAAGCATAGGCGGCACAACTGCAGATGTGCTGTGTTTACTAAAATAGGTAACCAAATATGTAAGTAGGTAGAGGTGAGGAAAGAGGGAAGCAGGGAAATAGTGAGGTATGGTAACTATTTATTGAGAGAGAAAAAAGTTAGGTAGTTAGGAGGTTCGAGAAGAAATGGAAGAAACAGAAAGAATAACAGAATTTAAAAGAGATGGCAAATAACGGCCAACAGGGGAAGGCAGCAGGCTGAAGGATGCAGGCCAGAAAGATGAAAAGGAGAGATTGGGGATGGTATGAGGGAAGGGGAAAGAGGAAGGAAGGTGTTATGGAGATTGAGGATAGAAGGATTAAGGTGAGAGGGGAGAAGGAGGGAGATTATGGAAGAAGAGATTATAAGAAAGGGGAGGATGAAAAGAAATCAAGAGGAGAGAGAGAGAGAGAGAGAGAGGAGAGAGAGAGAGAGAGAGAGAGAGGACTGAGAGAGAGAGAGAGAGAGAGAGAGAGAGAGAGAGAGAGGAGAGAGAGAGGAGAGAGAGAGAGAGAGAGAGAAGAGGGATGGACTAAATGAGTATGGAGAAAGGGATTATAAGAAAAGGGATGATGAAGGAATCAAGAAGAGAGGGAAGGATATATCTGGAGTATACCTGGAGAGGATTTAGGGGGTCAACGCTCCCGGGGCTCGGTCTGTGACCAGGCCTCAAGGTGGATCATGGCCTAATCAACCAGGCAGTTACTACTGGCCACACGCAACCCGACGTACGAACCAAAGCCCGGCTGGTCAGGTACTGACTTTAGGTGCCTGTCCAGTGCCTTCTTGAAGACAGCCAGGGGTCTATTAGTAAGCTCCCTTATGTATGCTGGGAGGCAGTTGAAACAGTCTTAGGCCCCTGATACTTAGTGTGTTGTCTCTTATCGTGCTAGTGGCGCGCCTGCTTTTCTTTGGGGGGATGTTGCATTGTCTGCCGAGTCTTTTGCTTTCATAGGGAGTGATTTTCGTGTGCAAGTTTGGTACTAATCCCTCTAGGATTTTTCAAGTGTACATAAACATGTATCTCTCCCGCCTGCGTTCTAGAGAGTACAGAGAGAGAAAAGGGAGGGGTAGATTGAGGAGTAAGTGAGGGGAATAGAATTATAGAATTACATAGAGAGAGAAACAGGGAGGAATTAAAACGAGGGTAAGTAGTGAATGAATGGAGAGATAAAGGAGGGATTAAAAATGGGAGATTAAAAAGGGAGGGATTAGGGAGTAAGGAAGGGAAGGAGGCCAGTAGACCTTGGGTTTCACATGATGTTAAGGTCAGAGGTTGGCGTTACTCCTGGCAAGTAGGTAGGTAGGCAGGTAGGTAGGCAGATAGGTAGGTAGGTAGGTAGGTAGGTAGGTAGGTGGGTGGGTAGTTTGATAGGTAGGCAGAAAGGTAGTCTGGTAGATAGACAAGTAGGTAGGAAGGCAGGCAGGCAGGCAGGCAGGCAGGCAGGTTATATCACTAACAAAGTGGCCTACTGCTTGGAGTCCTTGTGGCCTGTCCAGCTACCTGGCTGACTGTTTGGTCGGATGACTGAGTAGGAGAGTGGCTGGGGAAGTGGTTGGTCGGTCGGGTGAGTGGCTAGGTGGGTGGCTGGGTGAGTGAGTGGGTAGATGGCTGGATGGGTGGTTGGCTGCTGCTACATGTTTAATACGCTACAACCAGTTCTAGTCGAGTGGACACAAAAAATAACACCCTCACAACAGTTGCCAACAGGTCCAGGCATCCAAAGGAAGACACGAACCTCGGGTCTCGATCCTCCACAGACCGAACCTCACATCTTGGTCACCAGTGCTATAACCTTCCTCTTCTCTTCACGATGTACAGTTGTGGCTCGAGTTCGAAGCTTCTCTCGCTACCCCACGTCTACACCTGACTTCCTCATCTCCTGCCCTTACACCACGTCTGTCATCCCCCACTCTTACACCCTTTCCACAGGATATGTTCACTATTATATATCCTGGGGAGAGGGTGTATTGTATTCCATTATTATATATAAGGATACATTCGCCGAGAGGGGTAATTCTCTCAGCGTAGATATGCTGAGAATTTAATCCGTATTTTAGGGATTATAGTAATTGGTGGCGAACAGGTTATGTACAGCCTTACTGATCCTAGTGTAGTCGATAGACTTTAAACTCTCACTGACCAGCCAACCCTCCCCTCCTGCTAATCACTTCCCTCATGGCTCCCCCACATCTCTCGGCAAGTGATGAACCTTTAAACTTTACTTTTTCTCCAGATCATCGCAAAGTCAGGGTCTCTGCGTGTCTCCTCTCCCCACCCAGCCAGACCATCCACTAACACTTTCTTCCACCCATGGTTTTTTTTCTCTCTCTCTCTTTTGCAATTAAAAATTTGTAAAGAAGCACTTTGTTATTTAAACGAATATGTGTGTGTGCATAGGGAGGGGTGAGGTGGGAGTAAGTGGTGAGGAATATGAGAGGGGGAGCTGGAGGGGGTAAGGTGTAAAGAGAGTAGCAGTAGGAAAATTTGGCAGGTTTATAATCTAGAGTAAGACTAAGGTACTGAAGGAAGTGAATACCTTAAAACTACCTCTCCACTTCTTGCATTGTCTCTTGTATAATAGCTATTACTAGTATAATAGCTAGTATACTAGAGATTATAGTCGACTATAGTCGAGTCTGTATTAGACTGAAGAATGTCTACAGCACAGGCGAAACGTCTCATCACTGAAGATTCCCCAGCGTTCCGTATCTGTTCTATTCATCGTGCGTGAGAAGGATTGGATTTGAGAATGACCTGCCTAGCAAGGGCCAGGAGGCCTGCTGCAATGCTCCTCCATTCTTATGTTCTTATAAGCAGCAAGTGTCTACTGAGAGGTGGTGTTACACATTCTCCGAGACACCTTATCTTCTGCTTTTATCACCCAAATCAATTTTACAGACTAAGAACTGTTATCCTACTTCAGCTCATTTTCAATCCCCAGCCCTATCTAAGGATGCGACCCACAACAGTTGGCTTACACCCAGGTACCTACTTACTGTTAGGCGAACAGGGAGCAGCAGATGTAAGGAAACATGTCCAACGTTTCCACCCGTACCTGGAATCGAACCCCTTACACTCAGTGTGTGAGTTGAATGCATAACCAACTATTCTCTTCTTTTTACCCACTGACACCATTCTCACGCACTGGAAAACAGACGCATATGCAACACTTATGACTGATAGAACTCCCGGCAGGCGAAACATCTCAAAATAAAATGTCTCAAGTGTAGCATGACTGTCTTTATTCCAGCTTTCTGCATTTATGTTATGTATTAATCCCATTGTACTCCGCCTTTATTATACACTTACTATAGCTACCGTGAAATAATGATCACAAATACAAATAGTTTTTTAAAAACAATTATACCCTGAAGCTTACCCTACCTCGTTTTATTCATCATGTGGGTCATTCAGGAGTGGTGGAGGCTCCGTCAATCGTGGTCTAATCTCTGCCCAGGTAGTGTTGGTGCTGCTGCTCTGTGTTCCCTTTAACCTACCTTGTAGATTAATTTATTCTCTATATCTTGAAACATGTATTATCCCTTACCGAACCTCTTTCCAAATATGCTATAGTTCTCTTACATATAGTATAGGCAGTATGACTTATTATTTCATTGTGAATATAATAATAATAATAATAATAATAATAATAAATTCATTCGTCGCTCAACCTTTGGGACGAGCGGACGTGAGCTGAGCCTGCCCTCTGCTGTCAGCCGGTGACAACTTGGTTTTCTCAAAATGGCGCAGCCGGCAAGAAGAAGGGTAAACACTGTCGGCATTGAAGTGGTGCGTGGGGCTGTGCATGCCCACTCAGCTCAAGTTTTATTACCTGCCATCATCAGGGACACATTGCCAACGAAGAGCTGTATGGTGTAGCCTTGAACGGGGCATATAGAATTTTTGTGAAATTTCTCAATGCAAGTGTATATGAGGACATAGTCGCCAGGTTCCAAGATCTTTGTGTACCAGTGAATCCTGCAGTGACGGTAAGGCTACATGATGTGTCCCGCCATTATACGTGGGTGAAGATAAAAAATGTACCCTTTGAGGCTAATGAGGCAGACCTACGTGCCGTCTTCGAGAAGTTTGGGACTGTTCATATGGCGACATTGGGGAAATGGAAGGAAGGATCATATTCTGGGATGCCTGAAGGAAGTTTTTCCTTAAAAATGACATTGAGGCATCCTATTCCTTCCTATATTTTCCTAGAAGACTTCAGGACTCAGGTAATGGTGACTTACGCAGGGCAACAACGTACCTGTCGATTATGTGGTGCATATGATCACATTGCTGCGCAGTGTGTTAAGCAACAGGGTACACAGGCGAAGGAGCAGCATAAGGAGGCATCAGAGGACCTTGGGACGTTGGATTTGGCACGACCTGAGTCGGTTTCCTTGAACAAGGCTTGGAGTGTGGAGGTCGAGGAGGCCTTGAGGGAGGAAGAGTGTGTAACTCTTCCGAGAGAGACATGCACTACCGGGCAGGCACCGGCGCGACCAAAGATGTGGTGTCACTGGGTGAGGACAGGGCCGTGGAGGCTACCATTGATTCAGTCCTCCATGACCTGTTAGGGACCCCAGGAGAGGTCACAGTTGAGGGCTTGTGGGTGCCCTGGATGCTGCTGGGGTTCCAGGTGGTGAGAGGGGGGGAGGCATGTCAGAGACCCAGGTTGAGGCTGGGTTGCAAATTGGCACAGTGGTGGCGGAAGTGCACGGGGATGGCTTCCAGGTGGAGGCGGGAAGAAAGGCTGAGTGTCGCGGAAGAGAGCGGCAGTGCCCTCGGACGTGGACGATGTGGATGTGCTCACTCCGGCACAGCGTTCGGGCAAAAAGGTTTGGGTCTGAAGTGGTTGAGCATGGACCTGGGGGTCCAGGGGCAAGGGGCATGTGAAAGCAGATCACAGAATGGTGATTGAAGATCAAGGGCGTATAAAGGGGAAGGGGATAAAGGTGGTGCAATACGTAAAGGAAAACCTCCATTGACAAATTCAAGAGTCTCTCTATAAATGTTAATGGTCTGAAAAATTCTAGGAAGTGTGAATGGTTTCATGAGATGCTCATTAGGTATGGTGTAGATGTAGTGTTTGTGCAAGAGCACAACCACAAGCCGGGTTGTATGTTGATGATTGAGGGGTATACTGTATATGCGGCACACTCAACGAGATTGAAAGGAGGAGTGGCTATTTTGGTGAGGGAGGCTAGCCCGTTTACTGTACATCATTGTGAGGAGGGGGGTGAGGGGAGGGTTATAAGAGTGGATGGGACATGGGGAAGAGATAAGATGTCTTTTGTGTGTGTTTATGGTCCGGCGGGGGGGGGACAGTCGAGTGAAGAATGAGTTTTGTACGTGAAGTGTTGGTGTATCACTTAAGGTCGCTTCCAGCATTAGCTGTGGTGGGAGGGGACTGGAATTGCGTTATACGCCGCAAGGATGTGGAACCTAGGGGAGCAGGATATTGTTCTGGCGTTCTGAGGGACCTGTTAACAGGGGTGGGGTTGGTGGATGTAGAGGGGGGGGGGGGCGTGGGAGGTGCAGCACACCTTTGTGAGGCAGGGGTATGCTGCACGGCTGGACAGGATATACGTGACAAGGAAAGCTGTGGTGCGGAGTGTAAGGGTTTTGGATGTCTTTTTTTCTGATCATAGAGGTGTTTTGGTGGATTTGGGATGGGAGGGTCGGCCGAACAGGTATAAGAGTTATTGGAAATTGAATGTTCGGTTGCTTCAAGATGTTGAGGGGAGGGTCTATTTGCACAATGGTGGAAAGGCTTATGGGAAGGGATGGAAGTCAATGGGGATGTGTTGAGATGGTGGGATGTGACGGCGAAGACGAGGATTCGAGAGTTCTATGTCCGACAGGGAAGGCACGAGAATCAGTTGGCTTATGGGCTTATTAGGTATCTTGAGGGGCAGTTAAGGGAGTATTATGAGAGAGGAAGGGGGGGGATGGGAGCCCCTGTGGCTGACATACAAGGAGTGAAGGAACGCCTAATGGAAGTGCAAAATGAGAGGTTTGATGCGGCAAGGGTTTTAGGGGGGTTGGAGGAGGTCATGTGGGGTGATAGACCATCGGCGTGTGTCCTGCGAGGGCAGGGGCGCCGGCGCGTGGCAATGGAAATGGTGGGTTTGAGAGTTCTTGAGGACATCGAGGGGTATAGGGAGGGACAAGACTTGGTGACAACGGAGGGGATGGGAGGGTATGTTGATTCTTGGCTTAGTGCACATATGAGGATGTGTGGGTGTGAGAGAGGGGGCTTTAAGAGAGACAGGGGGATGGGTGCGGAGTGTGCTGGACAGGGACGACAGGGAACAGTTACAGGGGCCTATTGTGGAGGACGAGGTGTGGACGGCTTTAATGAGTATGAGCAGGGGTAAGGCACCGGGGATAGATGGGCTGCCTGCGGAGTTTTACATACAGCATTGGGGAGTATTAAAAGATTTTTTGGTTGCAATTATTTAATATCATAAAAGAGAGGGGTGCGTTGGGACCTTTGCAGGCGACAGCACTAGTAGTTTTGGTGCCAAAGGTGAAAGTCAGTGCACAGTGAGAGATTACCGGATGATATCACTCATGTGTGCAGACTACAAACTTTTTGCAAAAATTTTGGGAAATCGTATAAAAAAGGTCATTGGAAAGGTAATAGTGAGGGGTCAATATGGGATTCCGGGGAGATCAATGTATGAGGGGCATGGGGTTATTAGAAGGTTTATTGAGGGTCCACAAGAGGGGGAACGTGGGGTATTGGCGTTGGATTGGAGAACGGCATATGACAGTGTCGAGAGGGGCTCTGTGGAGAATCATGGAGTGGCAAGGGTTCGGGGGAGGACATTGTGAATTGGGCACGTACTTTATATCGGGGAGCTGGGATGTGTGTACAGATAAATGGGAGGGTGGGGGTTGCATGTGAAAATGGCAGGGGATTGAGGCAAGGTTGCCCGTTGTCACAAATATTATTTGCATGTTTACAGAATCCGTTTTATAGGGCAGTGGAAATGTGCATACAGGAGGGGGTAAGGGAGGACATACGAGGTGGGAGTCCCAGTATCATAGGTTACGTTGATGACACAACTGTCCTAGTGAGTGGGAGGGAGGGATTGGAGGGTCTGGAGAGAGTTATAGATGTTTTTGGGATGGCAACAGGTATGGCAGTGAATGTGCATAAATCAAAGCTCATGATATTGGGTGAATGGGATGGGCAGGAGGGCGGGGGTGGGGGGGTGAGGTGGAGTGTCGTGGACCAGGTGAAAATTTGTGGAGTTGTGTATATGGGTAATGCTCAGATGGCGAGGGAGAATAATTCAAAGGGTGTGGTAGATAGGGTATTGGGAAGATTGTCAGGATTGAGGCCGACACATCTTACGCTACACCAGAGGGTCATTGTGGTCAATGTGCTTTTGTACAGTAAAATATGGCATGTGGCAGCTTTGTACCCTTTGGTGTATGGGGATGTCCGGAGATTGTTGAGCAGAGTTTTCCGTTTTATCTGGGGTTCAGGATGCGATTGGTTGAAAAGAGAGGTGGTAACACTTCCGGTGGCCTTGGGAGGGCTGGGGTTAATTCATTTGGAAAGAAGGTTGAAGTGTGTATATGTGAAACATGGGTTGCTAAGGGCTCGGATTGGGGATGCTGCAGGGAGATCTTCGGAGATGGTGGAAGGGACAAGATTTGAGAGATGGTGAGGAGTTGTTGCGTCTATTGATGATGGTCAGAGAGCCGAGAAACATGCGGGTAGGGTCCATGGAGAGGAAGATATGGCCTAGGGTGGTAGTGGCAACGGAAGGGAGTGTACCCGATGTACGCATGGGAAGACATTTGGGGCCGATTAAAAGGGTGTTACGCATCCGGCCACGCGTGAGGGAGGTAATGTATAGGTTTCTTCACGGAATATTGCCGTCTGGGGTTGTTTTACGAAATAGGCGAATAAGGGAGGGTGGGATGTGTCAGGTTTGTGGGGTAGATGAATCAGCTTTTCATGTAGTTTATTTTTGTGAAAGCCTATGGATTGTGCGGGGAATGGTTAGGGAAAGTAATCCGGTATGTGGGGGGAAAGGGTTGTCGGTTTTGAGAGCTCTTAGTTTAGATGTAGGTGGGGGTTGGGGTAAAGGTTCAAAGGGCTGTGGCTTACTTAATGGTTGATTTTGTGTATATATCATGGGCAATGAGAGACAAAGGGGCGGAGGAACGTAGGATGGCCATAGCAGCATCCTTTTATAGAACAAAGTGTCGCAACAGGGAAATATATGGTAGAAGGTGGAGAGTGGATTTCTCGGAGGGCTACAGGGACTTTCTTTTGAGGATTTATGGTCTTTATAAGCGGTCAGGGGAATGAACGGGCTGGCCTTCCCAGAGGGGGGGGGGTGTTGCCAGAGGTCGATTGTGTGAGTGTGTGTGTGGAATTGTGTGAGTGTGTGTGGAATTGTGTGAGGAAGGATGTTGAGGTGATATTCAATGTGGTATTCAATGTAATGTCTTGGTGTTATTGTGAACACCGATGATTATAATTTATCTAAGGATTCCTTCATGTTTTGTAAGGATGTACAAAAGCATGTTAGTATATAAGCATATTTTAACCTGTAATTATACATGTCTACCTATATATGAGCAATGTAACTTGTCATAATAATGAGTTTTCATACCTGTTTTTTAACTATTGGAACGTTTTGGTATTGTATATAATGTAAGATCTTGCCTGGGGTGTTTTTGCTTATATATTGTTACAGATGTTTTTTTCACATTTTCATTATATATGTTCAAGTGAATGAGTTTTTGATCTTGTGTATAGCCAGGTGAAACTGGTCAGTTTTTCACTTGGGGGGGGGGGCGGGGGTAGGAGTGTAAGTAATCTCTGCAATAGCAGGTCAGGTGATACACATGTCATATTATTTTAGATGTCTAATGTTGTCCATTCTCTGTAGGATGTGATGTATAGATTATCTCCGACAGTGTAAATAATCTGTCTGCTGGAGGGAATAATGTGTAAATTTATTTATTATTGTGGTAGGTTTATGTGTGTAGCGTGTTTTTAGGGTGATATATTATAAGACGCTAATTACTATCAAGGACTGTTGGTGGTTATGAGGGGTGATGGCAGACACAGTTACTAGGCATGGGGGGGGGGGTTGAAGTGTGCACGATATTAATTATTACCATAGGGTATATGAGGGTAGGGTGGATTGTGTTCTATGGTGGATGTGAGCCATCAGGTTCAGACATTCCTTGTATTATAGTGTCAGCCGTTTAGCTGGCTGGATTGTGTTTTATATATATATTGTCATTGAAGTTTTTAATGCTTTTACAAATGTGTATGTATAAGAGATTTGTCACTGTGTATCTAAGGTGAAAGTGGCACGTTTTCATGGGGGGGGGGAGTGTAAGCTTTACTGGGTGGGTTGTATATGTATGTATGTGTGTATGTGTATATGTATGTGTGTATGTGTATATATGTGTATACGTATGTATATGCGTATATATATATATATATATATTATGTATATATGTGTGTGTGTGTATATGTATATATATATGTATGTGTATGTATGACCACCTTTTCATGTGAAGCACAGTACGTACAAGCGGTGTTCATGTGAAGCACAGTACGTACAAGCGGTGTTTGATTTGAGTGCAGCAGCCAGTTCTGTCATTATATATGTGCTTCTTCAGTACTGTGTAGTCACAGTTGATTATTGTTCACTGCCTCTATCTTGTTACATATTGATTATGTACCCATATATTTTGTACCTGAGTTTGAAATAAAATATAAAAAAAAAAAAAATAATAATAATAATAATAATAATAATGACAATAATGATAAATGGGATTAGGTCAGGTATATCTCAGAAAGTTAGGTTAGGAAAGGAGAAGCTGTAATGTAGAATGATCAGTTATGGCAGGAAAAGGGGGAATATAAATATATAAATTCAAGGATTATGTGGACTAAAACAAGGGAAGAATGCGAAGATTACATCACATGCCCATTTTGGTATGTCCTGCCAACCAGTGAACCAGCAGTTAAGAGTATAAAAGTCGAGGCTCCACTGTTATGCTAACTGCTAGTTCATCAGCCAATCACATCAAAGTCCACCAACTCTGTGAAGCGATATCTTCAACTCGTGGAGCAGAATAAACAGGCTTTCATTACCTCTGGTCGAAGACTGTTTTTACAATGGCTCTTGCTCGTATTTTATTATCTTGTAAATATTCAATGTAAATAGTGTAAATAACTATATAGAAGGAATACACAGATTAAGAATTTATCTCTGTTGTTTTGCTTTGTCCCTGCGCTGCGTAGTTGACAGTTTGCTGACTTATTTACGAACAGGTGCTACAGACCCACCAGACATCACCTGTGTTTCCTAATAGTAGGTTATACTGTTTATACACCTGGAGGAGAGAGAGAGAGAGAGAGAGAGAGAGAGAGAGAGAGAGAGAGAGAGAGAGAGAGAGATATTCTAGGAATCTGTCGTGACTTGATGAAACATTAAAAATACCGGTAAGTGGGTTTAAAACCTATTGACTACACGCAGGTCGTGGCTGTATGTCGCCTGTTCTCCACCAGTCAAGAACATCTCCGTCACTAACGCAAGGATGAAGGTAACCTCCCAAGTACCGTCATAGAAGCTTAGACATTGTGTAGTTTTAAAAATAGGTTAGATAAATACATGAGTGGGTGTGAGTTGGACCTGACTAGCTTGTGCTACTAGGTCAGATGTCGTGCTCCTTCCTTAAGTGAATGTGACCTGGCCTGACTAGGTTAGGGCGCTGGCTTAAGCCGGTAGGAGAATTAGACCTGCTCGCATGGGCCAGTAGGCCTGTTGCAGTGTTCCTTCTTACGTTTACACTGAGAATCATGCACCTCCCACTTCACAACTCTACCTTAACGTATCCAAATATATGGCAAAAAAAAAAAGATTTTTATTTTATATAAGCAATGTCTATAATTGTAATTTATGCAAGTTCATAAGCATGTTTATAAAAAAAATTGTTTTTATTGCAACAACAACAGCAACGACAATATTAATAATAATAATAATAATAATAATAATAATAATAATAATAATAATAAAATTAATAAAATTAATAATAATAACAAACATTTATTAACTACTTTTTCTATACCTTCTTTCTCTTCTTTTCTTCTTCTTCTTCTCCTTTTTTCTTCTTCTTCTTCTTCTTCTTCTTCTTCTTCTTCTTCTTACTTCTTCTTCTTCTTCTTTCTCTTCTTCTTCTTCTTCTTATTATTATTATATTATTATTATTATTATTAAGATATCAGGAATACTGGGGACAGTTATTTAAATTTCAGGTTTGGCTATTTCTTAACTGACGACTACAGTTAACTATGTGACTAACTGCCTCTTTACTGATGACAACAATTTCAGATATATAAGCACCCTGAATCACACCACATCACTGACGGAGCTGGATCAAACGACCTCACTGAAGGAGCTGGATCACACGACTTCACTGAAGGAGCTGGATCACAAACCTCAGTGAAGGAGTGGATCACACGACCTCAGTGAAAGAGCTGGATCACACGACCTCACTAAAGGGGAGATGGATCAAACGACCTCACTTAAGGAGCTGGATCACACGACCTCAGTGAAGGAGCTGGATCACACGACCTTTGCCTTAGTAAACATTTAAGAAAAATTAATTATATATATCCATATTGAACATTCCAGTTACTTTTTCCTTGCAAAGCGAGGTTCTAAGGAGCCACAAGGCCGTGGAGGGGGAAAATGGTGTGGGGAGGAAACAAAGAGAGGTAGCTGGAGATCGTAGGGAAAAGGATAGAGGAAAACAAAAATTTTGGGGAAAGTGGGAGGCCATCGGTTAGCAGGGGAAGGAAAGAAAGTGTTTGGAGTTTGAGTAGGGGAGTGAGGGGGGAGGAAATTGGTGGAAGGAGGGTAGAAGGAGGTGAGAATGGGGAAAGGGGAAAAGAGGGATTGGAAGAAAGTTAGTGGAGAATGATTCTACCCCAGGTATTGTTGAAGCTCACTGGGACCTGGCTCTAATTTGCATGCATTAATTTTCCGTGTGCGGAGGAGAAGGTAATTACAGCTTAACGTCGAGGTTAGTGGTACAGCTACACAGCTGAGAAGCGTCTGAGGAATACAGCTACAAAACTGAGAAGCATCTGGGGGGTACAGCTACACAGCTGAGAAACATCTGGGGGTGTTACAGCTACACAACTGAGAAGCGTCTGGGGGGTACAGCTACACAGCTGAGAAACATCTGGGGGGGTTACAGCTACACAACTGAGAAGCGTTCTGGGGGGGGGGTTACAGCTACACAGCTGAGAAGCATCTGGGGTGTTACGCTACACAACTGAGAAGCATCTGGGGTGTTACAGTCACAACTGAGAAGCATCTGGGGTGTTACAGCTACAAAAACTGAGAGCATTGGAGGGTTACAGCTACACAGCTGAGAAGCATCTGGGGGGTTACAGCTACACAGCTGAGAAGCATCTGGGGGGTTACAGCTACACAGCTGAGAAGCATCTGGGGGTTACAGCTACAAAAGGGTGAGAAGCATCTGGGGGATTACAGCTACACAGCTGAGAAGCACTGGGGGGTTACAGCTACACAACTGAGAAGCATCTGGGGGGGTTACAGCTACACAGCTGAGAAGCATCTGGGGGGTTACAGCTACACAGCTGAGAAGCATCTGGGGGGTTACAGCTACACAGCTGAGAAGCATCGGGGGGTTACAGCTACACACAGAGAAGCATCTGGGGATTACAGCTACACAGCTGAGAAGCATCTGGGGGGTTACAGCTACACAACTGAGAAGCATCTGAGGGGGGGTTACAGCTAACAGCTGAGAAGCACTGGGGTGTTTCAGCTAACAACTGGGAAACATCTGGGGGGGGTT
>NC_069399.1:94322079-94343957 GCF_026875155.1 Cherax quadricarinatus | reverse complement strand
GGTAAGGGGAAGGGGAAAATAGTGGGCAAATACCATACTATTATAAAACTAATTAGTTATTATTTCTGTATAACATTTTCTAAATTTATCAGATGTGTTGTTAACAGATCCAGCTAGTAAAAGAAGGGAAGATTCATGGATTCATGCGCATGTACTGGGCTAAGAAAATTTTGGAATGGACAGCTACTCCAGAAGAAGCCTTAGAAACAGCAATATATCTCAACGACAGATATAGCCTCGATGGTCGGACCCTAATGGATATGTGGGTGAGTGCCGAGTTTGATTATGAAGATTTTTTGTTAATTGTAGTTTTTCAACTAAAATGATAAAAAAAATTAAAATCTGTCTTTTCCAGAAGGTGGCAGCTCATTTACCATCACACATTCCCTAGCTGGAATGTCTTTCCAGTCAGGAAATAAATGATATTTTTGCATTATTCTTATTAACATACTGTCAGCCTGTCTGCCACCAAGGTCTAGAGTGACCAAACAAACAAGACCGTACATTCATCATTATTTATTCAATAGTTATCTTGCCAGGTGTGTGCAGACATCAATCATAATTCAAAGGACCTTCCAAACTACAATATCCTCACCCCTCCTTCAGAGTGCTGGCACTGCTTCCCTCCTTCAGAGTGCTGGCACCTCTTCCCTCCTTCAGAGTGCTGGCACTACTTCCCTCCTTCAGAGTGCTGGCACTACTTCCCTCCTTCAGTGTGCAGGCACTAATTCCCTCCTTCAGAGTGCTGGCACTACTTCCCTCCTTCAGAGTGCTGGCACTACTTCTGCACTACTTCCCTCCTTCAGAGTGCAGGCACTACTTCCCTCCTTCAGAGTGCTGGCACTACTTCCCTTCTTCAGAGTGCTGGCACTACTTTCCTCCTTCAGAGGACAGGCACTACTTCTCTCCTTCGGTGATCGGCTGTTTCAGATGTGTCCATTCGCTGGTTGGACCCGCTTGCGTGTCAATTTGGCTGTGTCTCTTGGAGGAAGCTCCTGCTCGTACATCCAAACATTTCGCTTGTTTTCCATTGTTTTTTCTGGTTTTTTGCAGTGCAACTACGAAATAAGTAACCATGGAATCTAAGAAAGTTTCCTAGTAAAGTTTCCTTTGTAAAGAAATGATAAATACCATGAAATAAAGCATGAAAGTGTAGAAGGCTTGCAGGAGTGTAGCAGATATACAGGGAGTGTAGCAGACCATGCAGGGAGTGTAGCAGACATGCAGGGAGTGTAGCCAGACATGCAGGAGTGTAGCAATATACAGTGAGTGTAGCAAGCATTCAGGGAGTGTAGCAGGCATGCAGGGAATGTAGCAGGCAATGCAGGGGGAGTGTAGGCAGACATCAAGGGATGTAGCAGACATGCAGGGAGTGTAGCAGACATGCAAGGAGTGTAGGAGGGCCGCAGGGAGTGTAGGCAGACATGCAGGAAGTGTAGCAGGCATGCAGGAAGTGGTAGCAGTCATTCCAGAAGCTAGCATTAGTCTTCAATAAAGGTATGTAATACTGATTTAATGTTAAAATGAAAATTTTATTTTTTGTGATATGTTTGTCTGGAACTGATAATTGTATTTGCATTAATTTTTATTGGAAACATTATTTCGGTTTTTCCGGGCATTTCGGTTTTAGGTCGAGCTTCTGGAAGGGGATTACAGCCATAACCAAGGTTCCACTGTATGTAATTTATAAATGAGGTGATAAATACATTTATAATTTATAAATAGGAAATATTTACACTTTATAAAATAAGAAATATTTACACTTACCTTGGAGGAGTTGTTAGTTTAATTTAGTTAGTTTGATGAGGAGATGCTGGCAGAGGTTTAGGGTGGTGGAAGCTAGCAGGGCACATATGTTCTTGGCCCTATACACCAACAACAATTTGGAGAGTTACTTCGTGTCATTTTCTATCACTAATTGCATAACTTACTTGCTACAATGTAATGCTACACTTTATGCTGGCTGGCACTAAAGCTTATATCATACTGCTGCTTGGTATTATACATTTCATAGTAATCACTGAACCACTGCAGAAGGGCAACATTCATCCCTCTCTCTCCTCCTCCACTTTCGTACTTTCTATGAGTATTTTCTTGAATTCCTATAGTGTTCCTTTCCTTCTTTACCAAACGGCTGCACTAGGAGCTTTCTTTGGGCCCAATGTGGGCTTATTTTAGCAGTTGCAAGCAAAAAAATAATGGATTAATTATGAAATGTTTTGTATGAACCCATGGGTGATGGTCACTTTGCCCCCAACTCATGCCAGACCGACACTCTGATGTGTGTGGAGCCTTTGTCTACTCCCGGCTTAACTCCACTGCACAGACGCATCCCCATATGATGGATAAATCTCGAGGCCAATCATGAACCGCAAGGCTACATTTTGAACAAAAAAAAAGTTGCAGGAAGTTGGATTCACAACAAGTCCGGCGCTGAAATTCAAGGGGTCCCAACTGTAATATATACATCATTATATATATATATATATATATATATATATATATATATATAGAAATATATATATATATATATATATAAATATATAAAATATATATATATATAATATATATATAATATATATATATATATATAATATATATATAATAAATATATATTATATATATATATATAATATAATAGTATATATATAAATATAAAAATATATATATATATATATATATATATAATATATATATAATATATATATATATTATATATATATATATATATAATATATTATAATTATATATATATATATAATATTATATATAATATATATATATAATTAATAATATATAATATAATATATAAATATATAATATATATATTTCTATATATATATATATATTAAATATATATAATATATATATATATATATATATATATTATATATAAATATAATATATATATATATAAAATAAATATATATAATATATATAATAATATAATATATATATATATATATATTATAATATATGATATATATATATATATATACAATATATATAAAAAAATTAATATGATAATATAAAATAAAGTATATCTAAATATAATAAAAATAAAAATATATATAAAATATCATATATATATATATATAAGATATATAATATATAATATACTAAATATATATAAATATACTAACAATATATATATATAAATAGTAATAATATATCATAATAAAATAAAAAAAATAAAAAATCTATAACTAGTATAAAATATATAAATATATAATAAATAATCATATAAATATATATATAATATATATAATATATAAAAAAATCATATAAAAATAATATATATATAAATAACTAATAATAAATAAAAGAAAAACTCAAACTCAAAATAAATATAAAACTAAATAAATAAATTATATCTAAATCAAAAAAATATATATAGATATAAAAATAACTAAAATAAAAACAATATCAAACTAATAACAACAAATAAAAAAAAATATACATAAAATACAGTTGGACCCCGCCAACCGGACGCCATGCATAACGACAATCCGCCATATCCGGACGCTTTGGATCGCATTAAATTTAGCCTCGCATACCGCCCAAAAATCCGCTCAGCGCCCTTTCGTCCGAGACGCGTCCCAATGTGCGCATGAGCCCCGCTCACAAGTTCCGCCGTGGCATTGTTTACCAGCCAGCCTCCACGGTAACATCAAGCATACAATCAAACATTTGTTATTATTACAGTGTTCTTGGTGATTTTTTTTCTGGAAAATAAGTGCCATGGGCCCCAAGAAAGCTTCTAGTGCCAACCTACAGCAATAGGTGAGAATTACTATGAGATGAAGAAAAAGATCATTTGAATAAGTATGAAAGTGGAGTGCGTGTCCTCCGAGCTGGCCAGGTGTATAATAAACCCCAAATCAACCACGCTACCATTGGTGGTACAGCTGCAGCTGCTGCTGTATCACCGTCAGCTGCTGCTGCACTGTCTGCTGCTTGCTGCACTGTCAGCTGCTGCGCTGAACACCGTCAGCTGCTCCTGCTGCTGTAGTACCGTCTGCTGCTGCTGTAGCATCCATCTTCTGCTGCTGTACATCGTCCAGCTGCTGCTGTACATCGTCCTGCTGCTGCTGTAGCATCGTCTGCTGCTGCTGAAGCATCGTCTGCTGCGCTGAAGCCTCGCTCTGCTGCTGCTGTAGACATCGTCTGCTGCTCTGTAGCATCGACTGTTGCTGCTGTAGCATCGTCTGTTGCTGCTGTAGCAACGTCTTTGCTGCTGTACCACCGTCAGCTTGCTGCTTGCTGCTGTAGCATCGTCTGCTGCTGCTGTAAACATCTCAGTTGCTGCTGTAGCATCTTCTGCTGCTGCTGTTAGCATCTCTGTTGCTGCTGGTACCACCGTCAGCTGCTGCTGCTGGCTGCTTAGCACCGTTGTTGGGGGGCTTATTGAGAATACCAGAAACAATTAACCCCAGAGGATTGCCACCCAGGATAGCCCAAAAAAGTCAGGGGTAAGAGGGGTTGTAGGCGTTCGGTGTTCCATTGGGGTTCCTTAATCTCTCTCCCAGGATCAAACCCACACCAGTCACTACTCCAACGACCCAGGTGAACAGGGAAAATGCCTGGAACTAGTCTCATATTTGTGAATTTAGATGCCAGCAAAGGGTTGGTTTGAGAGTTTAAGTAATCGTAGGCATACACAGTGTGATAAGGCATGTTCTGGAAGAAAATGCCAAACAGGACCTACAGTACTCAGGAGGAAAAGGCACTCCCAGGACCAGTGTCATCATCAGTCATTGCTGCATCTTCCAATAAAGGTAATGGGTCCATTTATTCTTCATTTAGTAGAGTAGTAGATGCACAATATATATTGTGCAAGTACTACTCTACTATTGTGTCATGTATCCTTCTCTTTGTGTGTAGGAAAATTATATTTCACGTGGTAAAATTTTTTTTTTCAAACTTTGGGATGGTCTTGCACGGATTAATTTGATTTTCCCATTATTTCCTTATGGGGAAAATTCATTCGCATACCAAACATTTCGCATAACAGCAAGCCCTCTTGCACGGATTAAGGTCGCTATGCGGGGGTACCACGTAATATATATATATATAAAATATTATATTAATACACTGGACCCCCGCCTAAAGATATTATGTATTTCAATCCAAAGTCTGTTCGGGTGCTGTTATAGACTGAATGGAATATTGTGAATTATATTAGTCCCGTTCAGACCGCCCGAAAATCACCTACAAAAAGCACTTGCAAAAATACACCTTACATAATTGGTCGAGTGGAGCTGATCGTTAGTCGGGGGTCCGACTGTACAGTGGACCCCCCGTTAATGATATTTTTTCACTCCAGAAGTATGTTCAGGTGCAGTACTGACCGAATTTGTTCCCATAAGGAAAAATGTGAAGTAGATTAGTCCATTTCAGTACCCCCAAACATACACGTACAAACCCTTTACATAAATACACTTACATAATTGGTTGCATTCGGAGGTGACGTTATGCGGGGGTCCACTTATATAAATAAATATAGAATATATATATATATATTATATATATATATATATATATATATATATATATATAAATATAGAATATATATATATATATATATACCGTGAAACCCTTATTTTCGTAATTAATCCCGTTCCAGAGAGCGGCGACTAATTATCGAAATGACGATTTGCAATCCATTTTCCCCATAAGAATAATGTAAATCCGATTAATTCGTTCCCGACACCCATGAAGTATCAACAATTTTTTTTTTATTTTTTTGCCTTAACCCTTTCAGGGTCAGAGACCAAATTTCAAAGTGCACACCAGGGACCAAGAATTTAAAAATAAAAAAAATGTATTTTTTCATATGAAATGGTAGAGAAATCGTTTTCTGAAGGTAATAAAAACAAAAAGTACTAAAATTGATGGAAAATTGACTAAATTAAGCTCTCGTGAATTTTGATGTGTCAGGGATATTTACGAATCGGCGATTTGCAGACTTTGACTTCCATTTAGCCCATTACATTATACCAGTCCAACCAACTTCTAAGCTATTTCACTATCACAACTTCTATTCTATCGATTGAGCTCAAGAAATCGCCAAGTCAACTATTTCAACTACAAATAAAGTGATTGAAAATTGGTAATTAGGCCAATTTGACACAAAGTTCAAAATATTCCAATTCAAATAGGGTCCAGAATAAAGCAATGTAGTATTCCTGGCACTAAAACTAACATATTCCTCTGTTCATTAGTATGTTTTTCAGGCTTTACAAAGAATTCCCAGTTTTGATTTTTTATTCACATAATGAATTTTTATTCAAACCAAAAAATAGAAGATTTACTGTTATGCAATATTGTAATAATTGTATAAATATCATCACCACATTTGTGAATGTATATTAGACCCACCAGCTTTACTCTTGAACATCGGCAAAAATTTAACATTTCCACAACTTTGAGCTCAGTTTCAAGCCATTTCCAGTGCTAAAACTAATCAAAATCATCTCTATATTTGTAATATGTCTTCCATTCTATCAAATGAGACCAAGAAATCGCAAATACAACTATATAAAACATACAAAAAAACACTGCAAAGTCGCTGTTTTAATAAAAAATCACAGTCTCAGTTTTTTTTCTCTCATTATACACTGTGTGCTGCAGGATTTGTTTTATGTAGTGCACACATACCACATGGATGTATTCTCTCATATCTAGGCCCAAATTTACCACTCACAGCTTATCAGAGTGAGCTGAGCTCATGGCATAGATCTACGGTTTGGACCCTGAACGTAAAGCCATAGATCTACGGCACGGACCCTGAAAGGGTTAATGATAGATTTACATGCACAAAAGAATGAACATTCAACAAGAAAAAACCCCCCAGTACCTTTATTGAAGGGCTGTTGTTGATGAATGGATGTACAGGGAGGAGGAGAGAGGGAAGAGAGGTTATTGTTTTGGAAGGAAACCCCCTCCATAATTGACCTAGGTCAACTCAGCGGTACTTCCTATCTAAATTATAGATTTACATGCAGAAAAGAAGGGGGGGGGGGGGGGGGGGGGGGGGGGGGGGGGGGGGGGGGGGGGGGGGGGGGGGGGGGTGGGGGGGGGGGGGGGGGTGTCAAATAAATGTAAAGCAGTAATAAAATGTATAAATGAACATTTAGCATCACACTTACCTTTTATTGAAAACTTTTGTTGGTGTATGGCAGACAGGGCAGGGAGAGGGGAGGCGAGTTTATTGTTGGAGAATGTGACACTAATATCAACTCTGCAGCTCATTTATTTATCACAATTCAACTTATATGACATAATAAACAATATTAATAACATAGAAACATGGAATATAATAAACAATATTAATAACATAGAAACATGGAATATACTCTAGAATGAATAAAATAAGTCATTATGTGTGTCACGAGAGGTGTTGTGTTGTGTTGTTGGGTGTATAAGGACCACTGAGAATAAGCCGTCCATAATGGTGGTGAAGCAGCAGCTGAGTTGGCGGTGTTTTCTGTAACCCTATATAACTCCAACAACATTGGAGGAGTTGGTAGAATCGCTGAATCACTGAAGAAGGCACCCTCTACCACCATTACTACCACTTTCTACCACTATCACAACTGCTACCACCATCACTGCCACCTTCTACCACCATCACTACCACTGTCCACCACTATCACAACCATTACCACCCCTCTACCACCCTCAACCACTATCACAACTTCTACCACCATCACTACCAGCTTCTCCCACCATCACTACCACCCTCTACCACTATCACAACTGCTAGCACCCTCTTCCACCATCACTACCACTATCACAACTGCTAGCACCCTCTTCCACCATCACTACCACCCTCTACCACTATCACAACTGCTAGCATCCTCTACCACCATCACTACCACCCTCTACCACTATTTATTTATTTATTTATTTATTTTGTCTTTGCAAACAGTACATTGAGATTTTGTATTTACAATAGTGGGTTGCAATGCAAAGAGAGACTTTATTATACCTAGGCATTATGGGCCAACTTAACATTATTGGCTTACAGACTACTTAACACTAAGGATTATATTATAGTTGTACAGTAGGATAGTAATTATTTCATAGTTGTACAGTAGAATATTAATTATAATCACAACTGCTACCACTCTACCACCACCACCTTCATATTTTTCTACAAACTTTTTCTTAAATTATATGTGTTTCTCACATTCTTTACCAAAGGGCTGGAACTAGAAGCTTCCTTTGGAGCCATGGTCACTTATTCAGCAGTTCCAAACACTGGAAATGGAATTGGAATATTTTTGAAATGTATTGTATGTAACTCGTGAATCATCCTCACTCACTGATAAACAAATGGCACACACCCTGGGAAGGCGTGTTGAGGCGGCTCGGGCGAGTGTGTACACTCCCAGACAAATGACTATTTGCGAGTCAAACGACGAATTCGCGAGTCAAATGTTTTGATGAAAATAACGTAACTATTTCGAAAATTACGACTTTCAAGCCTTAACGATGTTATCCGAGGGTCCACTGTGTGTATATATATATATATAAATATAAATATATATATATATATATATATATATATATATACATATATATATATAATATATATATATATATATATATATACATGGTATACATGTATATATATACACACACACACACACACACACACACACAACTACCTACCTACCTAGCCCCAAGTGTATATACCCTACCTACCTACCATCCAACTTACGACCGAGTTCGGTTTCTCGAGGAACCAGTTTAAGTCGAAATGACGTAAGTCCTAATTTACTACTGAATATCGACATAACATTTTTGTAATGACTTTATTTATTGTTTTTAAACATTTGGTATTCCATATTTTACTTTACTTTTTATGCGTTATACTGCATTTATACTGTAAGGCTTAGATACACACTTGTACAACACAACACTTGTTATTTCCCAGAAATTTGGCATAAAAAATACATGGTCGTAAGTCGGGATGTTAGGTGTATATATATATATACAGTGGCACACCCGCATACCATTGGCATCACATAACCTTTATTCCGCATACCGCTCACTTTTTGATCGCAAAAATTTTGCCTCCGCATACCGCTCAAAAACCCCTCACCGCTGTTCGTCCGGACGCATCCAATGTGCGCCTAGCCAGCCTCACATGTTCTCGCTGTGGCATTGTTTAACCAAGCCCCAAAGCCTCCACGGTAGCATTTCCAATCATACAATCGTAACATTTCGTATTATTACAGTGTTTTTGTGATTTTATCTGGAAAATAAGTGACCAATGGGCCCCAAGAAAGCTTCTAGTGCCAACCCTACAGCAATAAGGGTGAGAATTACTATAGAGATGTAAGAAAAAGATCATTGATAAGTATGAAGTGGAGTGCGGTCTCCGAGCTGGCCCGGTTGTATATTAACCCCCAATCAACCATCGCTACTATTGTGTACAGCTGCTGCTGCCTGCTGCACTGTCATCTGCTGCTGCTGCTGTAGCATCGACCCTGCTGCTGCTGTAATCGTCGCGCTGCTGAAGCACTGTCAGCTGCTGCTGCTGCTGTAGCATCTGTCTGCTGCTGCTGTAGCATCGTCTCTGCTGCAGCTGCTGGTAGCAATCATATCACCAACTGCTGCTGCTGTAGCACCGTCTGCTGCTGCTGTAGGCATCATCTGCTCTGACTGTAGCATCGTCTGCTGCTGCTGTAGCATCGTCTGCTCTGCTGTAGTCAATCGTCTGCTGCTGCCTGTAAGTCACTGTTTGGGTGGCTTATCGAGAATATACCAAGAACAATTAACCCAGAGGATTTTTCCACCCAGGATAACCCAAAAAAGTCAGTGTCATCGAAGACAGTCTAACTTATTTCCCATTGGGCGTCCTTAAATCTTGTCCTCCCAGATGCAACCCACACCATTCTACTAACACCCAGGTGACTGGAAAAATGCATGGAACTAGAGCTCATATTGGAGAATTTAAAGCCAGCAAAGGTTGGTTTGAGAGATTTAAGAATCGTATGACATACCCAGTGTTAGATAAGGCCTGTTCTGGAAGAAAATGGCCAAACAACTACAGTACACAGGAGGAAAAGCACTCCCAGACACAGTGCCTCATCAGTCATGCCTGCATCTCAATAAAGGTAAGTGTCATTTATTCATCATTTAGTAAGACTATAACATGCACAATATATACTGTGCATGTACTACTCTACTATTGTGCATGTATCCTTCTCTTTGTGTGATGGAAAAGTAATTCAGTGGTAAAAATTTTTTTTTTCATACTTTTTGGGTGTCTTTGCACGGATTAATTGAATTTCCATATTTCATATGGGGAAAATTCATTCGCTATACCGATTAATTCGCATACCAATGAGCCCTCTGCACGGATTAAAATCGTATTTGCCGGGGGTTCCACTGTAATATTTAGTGAAGGGATTCAGGGAAACTGGTTATTTTCAAATAGTCCGGAACTTGAGGTCCTGTAAATGGGAAGTACAATGCCTGCACTTAAAGAGGGTTGGGGGGGGGGGGGTGTGGGGGGGGGGGGGGGGCAGTTGGAGGGATATGATTTGTGTATCTTTTATATGTGTATGCTTCTAACTGTTGTATTCTGAGCACCCTCTGCAAAAAAACAGTGATAAGTGCGAGTGTGGTGAAAGTTTTGAATAGTTGATGAAAGTATTTTCTTTTTGGGATTTTCTTTCTTTTTTGGGTCCACCCTGCCTCGGGGGAACGGCCGACTTGGTTGAAAAAAAAAAAAAAAAAATATATATATATTATATATTACAGTGAACCCCCGCATACCGTTGGCATCACATAACATTAAATCCTCATTCCGACACATTTATCGCTAAGATTTTGGCCTCGCATACCGCTAAAAAAACCCGCTCAACACTATTCATCCGAGACGCTTCTAATGTGCGCCTGAGCCAGCCTCACATGTCCGCCGGTGCATTGTTTTACAGCAGCCTCCGCGGTAACATCCCCCAAGCATACAATCGTAACATTTCGTATTATTAACAGCGTTTTTGGTTAATTTTATCTTCACAATAAGTGACCATGGGCCCCAGAAAGCTTCAAGTGCCAACCGTGTGGTAAAAAGGTGAGAATATTATCGAAATGCTGTGGTACCATGGTTCAACAGCTGCTGCTGCTTACCACCGTCACTGCTGCTGCTGCTGTACACCGACAGCCTGCTGCTGCAGCTTGTAGTACCGACTGCTGCTGCTGCTGTTGCTGCTGTAGTACTGTCTGCTGCAGCTTGCTGGATTCGTACCATCTGCTGCTCCTGTAGCATCGTCTGCTGCTGCTGAAGCATAGTCTGCTGCTGCACTGTCAGCTGCTGCTGCTGCTGCACTGTCAGCTGCTGACTGCAGCTGCTGTATCACCATCACTGCTGCTGCTGCTGCAGCCTGTAGTTACCGTCTGCAGCTGCTGCTGCTGTAGTACTGTCTGCTACTGCTGCTGCTGTAGTAACCGTCTGCTGCTGCGCTGCTGCTGTAGTACCGTCTGCTGCTGCTGTAGCATCGTCTGCTGCTGCTGAGCAAACTGTCAACTGCTGCTGCGGCACTGTCAGCTTGGGCTGCTGCTGCTGTACCGACCGTCAGCTGCTGCTGATGTAGTACCATCTGCTGCTGCTGTATCATCGTCTGCTGCTGCTGTACACTGTCAAGCTGCTGCTGCTGCCTGTAGCACTGTCTGCTGCTGCTTACCACCGTCAGCTGCTGCAGCACTGTAAGTACCATCTGCGCTGATGCTGCTGTAGTAGCCGTCTGCTGCTGCTGTAGCATCGTCTGCTGCTAGCGTAGCACTGTCAGCTGCTGCTGCTGCAGCTGTAGCACTGTTGTTGGTGTGCTATTGAGAATACCAGAAACAATTAACCCCAGAGGGTTAGACCCCCGGATAACTCAAAAAAGTCAGTGTCATCGAAGACTGTCTAACATATATCCCATTGGGGACCTAATCTTTGTCTCCCAGGCTGCAACCCACACAAGCGACTACCACCCGGCAGGTGAACAGGAAAAATACGGCACGCCAGAACTATGCTCCATATTGGTGAATTTAAAGCCAGCAAAGGTTGGTTTTGAGAGATTTTAAGAATCGTAGGGCATACACAGTGTGGATAAGCCTGTTCTGAAGAAAGATAGCCAAACAGGACCTACAGTACTCAGGAGGAAAAGGCTCTCCCAGTGACACAGAGTCTCATCAGTCATTGCTGCATCTTCAATAAAGGTAAGTGTCAATTTAATTCTTCATTTAGTAGAGTATTAACATGCACAATATATAATGTGGCATGGTTACTACTCTAGCCTATTGTGCATGTATCCTTCCTCTTTGTGTGTAGGAAAATGTATATTTCATGTGGTTAAAGTTTTTTTTTTTTTTCATACTTTTTGGGTGTCTGCACGATTAATTTGATTTCCATTATTACTTATGGGGAAAATTCATTCGCATATTGATAATTTCACATAACAATGAGCTCTCAGAACGGATTAATATGTAATGCTTGGGTCCATGTATATATATATATATATCTATATATATAATATATAAATATATATATATATATTTAATATGTTGTATATTATATATATTATATATAACATATGCAAAACAACCACTGTGAAAGAGTAGTGAAATACCAAGCGCTTTTGTGACTACTCACATTGTCCAGGAACTGTGAAAGTAGTATTGTATCAATCAAAGGAAGGCAATTGAAAGGGCTTAGACCAAACCCACAGTCAACTCCACAACAAAGAAACACCTGACGTGCGACAAAACCGGACTCATAAGAAAAGAAGAACACTGCGTAGGTCTGCTGTGCCAACTAAACAGGTCTTCACGACATCTCACTAACAAAATATACTACTAAGAAATAAGGTTTATTATTTTCCAATGTATTATTAAACTCTTCCCAAATATTTATTAATTATAAATTGAATCTAATTATAAAACCAAGAAAAATTCATATTATTTTCAAAACTGCTTTTTATGAAACAAAGATTCAATTATGATTTATGTCAACCATGGACTTGCTTGATACAACTTTCTCAACTTTGAAATCAATTGGATTTTTAAAATCTCTCACATTATAAATAGAGCATTGGAATCATGTCCAGTTTCTAATGCAATATTTATGATGTTTAATCTAGTTCGAGACTTTTACTAAGTTTGACCGTAATAAAACTTATCCGCAAATTTTACAAGGAACTTAAAGACCCATCCGTCTCAGCATTTTGGGGGAACTCTTTATCAAAAGTTTTTTTTACTGTATCAAGATTTTTACAGCAACTTTAATAATTAAAAGTCTTAAGAAGAGAAGGCATATCAACAAGTTTTCATGGTAAGGGAGAACAACATAGTTTTTGTTGAGTAAGGTTGTTGACCTTTTTGGGTTGTAAAAAGTATTTCTAGCAATTTTAAAATTGATTTATCAAACTAACATTTCTACGGTATTTTAGATCATTGGCTATTTCATAAATCTTGGATATTTCTTCATCTATGAACTCTGGACTACAAATACAAAAGCTCTCTAAAACACTGATGAGAAAACAGACAGTTTAACTCTGCTTGATGGGAAGAATAATAGTGGACATAGGAATAGTTTATCTGTAGGTTTTTCTGTAAATTTGTAAATTGATTCATTATTACCTTAATAATTAAACATCTAGAAAAGGCAATGAATTATTTCCTCAAACTCAACAGTAAAGTTTATAGAATGGGCTAAGCAATTTTAATTTGCCAAGGAAATGGGTGTAAATCACATTCTTGGGCAAATACATAAAATAATCATCAACATATCTGAACCATTTTGCACTATTAGGGAGGATTGGTGTTAACAACCTTGTTTAAAAAAAATTCCATTATAGATTACTAAGAACAGGTGAGAGAGGAATTCCCATTGCCATACCAATTTCCCTGAGTGAAAAACATATCATTAAATACCTATTTTTGCATCAACAATGCAAAGTTTTATAAATTTAATGATGGTAGAACTGCAATGGTAAATCATAATTAACGAGTTCTTCAGATAAGAAACTTTAATAATCGTCAACAGAACTATGGTAAACTAAAAATAGTTGGTTTCTCCTTACCATGAACTTGGTTGATATTCCTTCTCTTCTTAAGACATTTAATATTAAAGTAGTACAGTCCCTCCATCACAAATCCGCATCATTGGGACCTGAGTGTGCTGGAATATTGAGTTTGCCCAATTAACAGAGTGGTTAGGTAGAATACACTTAATAAAGATTAGCCAACTTGACTACACAGTCAGCATTGAACATCGGCAAAATCGAACATTTCTGCTACTTTAAGCTCAATTTCAAGGTACTTTTCTTCATGAACGCACATCAAAATCATGTCTATTCTGTAATATATCTACATTCTATCAATGAGTCCAAAAAATGAAAATACAACCATAAAAAACATACGAAAATATACTTGCAAAGAGGCCAGCTAATGGCTGAGAAGTTGACTCCCCTTAGTTTATCCGTCCGTCATTTTTATTTTTGTTGTAATATAAGAAGCATTCTTTCCATCATACATTGCCAAGTTTCAATGAGATAGCCCAACAAACAACCGAGAAAAAAAAATATTTACCAAATATCATATATGGCAAGCCCAAGCCAGGTACTGGAAATAAGTCACTTTGTCTGACTTTTCTGGGTTATCCTAGGTTCTCTATACATACACTGCTATGTATGATAATCTATGTAACTGTATTTGTGTATACCTGAATAAACTTATTTACTTCTAGTCTGTCAACTGAGTACAAGAAACCGCCCATTCACTTATTTCAACTACCCAATAAAGTGGTCAGAAATTGGCAATTTGGCCGATTTCACACAAATTTCAACAGATGCCAATTTCAAAATAGGGTCCAGAATAAACAATGCAGACATTCCTGGCACTAAAATAACATTTTCTCTGTTCATTAGTCATGGCTACAGGCCCCTCTTATATTACTCTTGCTTACCATTTGGAATTTTTATTCACA
Source organism: Cherax quadricarinatus (assembly GCF_026875155.1). Taxonomy (NCBI): domain Eukaryota; kingdom Metazoa; phylum Arthropoda; class Malacostraca; order Decapoda; family Parastacidae; genus Cherax; species Cherax quadricarinatus. The sequence goes on along the minus strand of NC_069399.1, from coordinate 94,328,968 downwards.
AAAAAATAGAAGATTTACTGTTATGCAGACTACTGCATTATTGTAATAATTGTATAAATAATGTCAATCCATTCTTGACTCCGTACTGGAATTTAGACTGGCAGGCGGACAGGTATTGGACGGTGACGTCATTTGTTTACTTGAGCTTCGCTAAAGAATAGAACATTTTCGCTACTGTGAGCGCAATTTCAAGGTACTTTTCGTCATGAAAGCAATCAAAATCATATCTATTTCTGTAATATATCTTTCATTCTATCAAATGAGACCGAAAAAATGAGAATATAACCATAACAACCATACAAAAATATACCGCTAAGCGGCCGCTAATGGCTGAGAAGTGAACTCCGCTATTTATGGTCTGATTTCTTTCATTTTTGGTGTACGTGAAGAAGTATCTTTCCATCATACATTGCCCAAGTTTGAATAAGATAACCCAACAAACAACTGAGAAAATAATAATATAATAATAATAATAATAATAATATCTTTATTTACTACACGTACATGTACAAGGTATACAGGCCTAGCTGACATCAGTGACATACTACTGTATAGAAAGGCACTTGTTATGCTGAGTATTTCAAGAAAATTAGGTCAGTGTCCCAGGATAACACCCACACTAGTCGACTAACACCCAGGTACCCATTTACTGATGGGTAAACATAGACAACAGGTGTAAAAGAACATGCCTAATGTTTCTACCCTGCTGGGAATCAAATATTTACCAAAAACATATAATAGCTAACCAATCCAGTACTAAAAAATAAGCCACGTTGACTATTTTTGGGTTATCACTAGGTTCTCTACACATACGCTGCTATGTGTGTAATCTATAGAGAAGAAAACTTTTTTTGGGTTTCATGGTTTCATGTGGAGTACGAGTGAATATCATAGTAGCCCTGTGCTATACTCTGTTTTCTCTATATTAAGCAACCAAGACGAGGAAAAGAGAATGGTATTTGTTTACCATAATCCTCTTTCATAACTCTGTCTAACTGCTCGGTGTTAAGCCAAATATTAGTCCTTCTGGAGTATTAACATGTTTATATTATGTTTATATAGTTTTCTTATGTCATATTAGATCAGTTTTGATAGCCATAAGCTGTAGTGTTGATATTATCATAATAAAAAGCTATTCTCCTGCTTTCATAGACTGACACATGGTGGCAACTGACAGTGTCTTCAAACCACCTTATCTTTAATGTACATGTAGGTCATTACATAATGAGAAGCATTTTTTTTATCACTGGACCATGGCTAGGCTAAAAGTAAGCAGGTCAAAAAACAATAAATGGAGAAAAAGAAAATTGGAAATGACTTATGCAGCAAGTAGCACTCACCAAACATTAACCAGGCAGTGTGTGGCAACCCTGGAAATTTGAAATTATGCAAGCCCAAATAAGTGCTGAAATAACTGATTGCCGGATTTGTGATGGCGACCTGTATTACAATATAAGAAAAATAGATAAATAAATATACAATGTAGATATAGCATGTAATGAAGTAGTTTATTAGACTATGGCTTGGGTGGATAAAAGGTTGATGGGTAGGCTCCAGATGTGCACTTTTATAGAGGGGACAACGATATATCAGATCATTATTTAGTTTGTAGCTACAGTTAGAGTAAAGGAAAATGACAACCAACAAGTGAGAGGTGAGGAAGTTCGGTGAGACATAAACAACCATCGGCAGTAAAGGTGGCTGGTGCAAGTATGATTAGGAGGGGGTTGGAATAGTTTTAAAAATGCAGTATCATCAGACGTGGGGCAAAGTTTGTGTTATAGGAAGGTGGGTGCAGGAGGAAAGAGGAGTGATTGGTGGGAATGAAGGAACAAAGGGTGAGATAAGAGAGAAAAAAGGTAGCTACAAAGGCAGAAGTGTTATAACAAGAGTAGAGTACACAACGGAGATTAAAAGAAGGTGAAGAGAGTGGGAGAGGCACTGTCAAGAAATTTTGGAGCAAGTTAACAAGTTACGAAGCCTAGTTGAACGAATGGCTAATGTCATTAAAAACCAGAGTAGGGATGGGGAAATGAGGTATTTGGGTAGATGGCAAGAATATTTTGAGAACTTTTGTGCAGTGAAGAAAGGGAGGTGGTAATTCATGCACTGGCCAGGATGTATACCATCTTGTAGAGTGAAGAAGAGCAGGATGTGAGTGGAGGAGAGGGTCACGAGCATTGGCGTAGAATGAAAGGGTTAAAGCACTGGAACTGACGGGGAAAAAAAAAAAAAAACAAAAAAAAACATCATGACAGAAATGTTTAAAAGCCTGGGTGTTAGAGTGGTTGGTAATTTTGTTTAATAAATGTATGAAAGAGGGGACAGTACCTAGGATGGCAGAGAGCGTGTATAGTTCCCTTATATAAATGGAAGGGGACAAAAGAAAGATTGTAAAAATTCTAGGAATAAGTTTCTGAGTATACCAGGAAAAAAGTGTACGGTACAACGAAGAGCGATATATGTGGGAGGGAGATTATAGAGGTAAGACAGAATTAGAGAAGAGTGGTCAGTTAGTGGAGGCAAGGAGGTTTCAGAGTGGTAGGGATGTGCTGATCAAAATGTTTACATTGAAGCATATATGTGAACAGTATTTAGAAAAAGGTAGGAGTTTTTATTGCATTTAAGATTTAGAAAAGGCATAAATGATAGACGATAGGGGAGCTGTGTGGCAGATGTTACAAGTAACAGGAGGGCCCCACTTACACGGCGGGTTAGGTTCCAGCTACCGCTAAAGTGAACAACCCTTTTTTTCCACTTACAAATGCATACAAACACTAGATAACAAGTTTACACTAACATATATTATGTAAGCAATAGAACCAGGCATCAAAAAAAACAATAAAAAAGTACAAAACACACATAGTGCACTCATTACTTACCTTAAAAATATTTATAGTCCTTAATCTAGGGGAGACAAGTAGTATTTATTGTAAGAAATCAAGTGTGTTATGTATGGTAGTCAGCCAGGCTACCATACCAGGGCCACCCCACCCACACATACTATTCTAAATATTTAAGCATCCAGAGCGATAAAATGTATATACAGTTCACTCATTACTTACCTTAAAATATAGGGTGAGATAGTTAGTATTTTTGTAAAAAATCAAGTGTTGGTATGTTATGGTAGTCAGCCGGCTACATACCAGAGAGAAAGAATGAAGTGCATGAGAGAGGACCGGCGCAAGTTATGGTAAACAAACCAGGCGAAGGTAAGTTTTGTAAACAGTGTACACGTCTGGTTTGTGTACAAGTTTACATGTGTAACAGGTTGTCCTCTACATTGATTACGGAAATAAATAAATAAGACACTCCCATTCACATGTAACATCATTTTGAGAAGAAATATGCTCTGAGTGAAGGCAATGAATAAGTCACTCTGACTTTTTTGGTATCCTAGTTCTCTACACATATGTTATTATCGTTTTTATTATATAATTTTGTGAAAAAAATAAACACGGATTGATTAATGAAAATGTGGATATTATCGTAATATACACATTTAAAGATACACCGAGCTCAGACAGCGTAAAAACCAAACTGAACAGGTTGTGGACGATCACTCGTCCAGGCGAAATTGAACGTATGTAATACTGTCCAGTTTTAGTTCCATTCACGTACATTTGTAAGAGTTGTGAACTTTTACCTTATAATATTTTTATTATTATAATAAGATAAATCAGCAGAAACAATACTCCGTACACTGTGTACAAGTTGTACAGAATTATGCTATAAAGTGAAGGCATACAAGGATATTTTCTACAGTTATCCCTAGTAAACAGGTGACTGGCTAAGCGAAAACGTAATTCTTTCCGACACTTCTACAAACCGTTTGGTAAACATCTCATATATATATTTGTATAATTGTTATACTGTGGGTGCGATGTATCCTGTTTGTGTGTACATAATGTGTTTCTTATATAAATTTGAAAAAAATACATATAGATAGAGTTACGGGCAATGTCTATAATTAACTTAATATCAACCTTAAAGCGCCCCAAGAGATTATTATAATTATTGCATACAAAGTTAGAGAGACTCATAGTGATTTTAATGTGTACCTACATGCATCGACGGCGTATTTGTAAGTTTAGATATAGGTAGCAGGTGTACACAATTTAATTATCAAGTACAAACATAAAAAATAGAAATAACTTTAAAACACTTGAAATTTTGGAAAGTTTCCAGACATAATAAGGAGATGTGCTCAGGAGAATGTAACAAACTCGAGGTGGTCCGCTGTGACCGTATAGAAAGACAGGTGGGGTGAGCCGTTATAGGCGAGTTTTGTCATAATTTGAAATGTCCTATTAGCGAATCGCCCGTAAAGACGGGCCCTCTGTATATGAATAGGTGGTAAGTTACTAAATGCTGAAAGGAGTTTTTATGAGGATAGTGAGGCTCAGGTTAGGGTGTGTAGAAGAGAGGGAGAGTATTTCCCGGTAAAAGTAGGTCTTAGACAGGGATGTGTAATGTCACCATGGTTGTTTAATCCGTAAACAGTCCAAGCAGATTTACATATTTTCAAACAAAAAAAAAAAAAATCTACTTTTCTTACTTTCAAATGTTGAAAAAGCGTATATATACGTTTGGACCGTTTACGGGTTAATATATTTTTAAATGGGGTTGTAAAAGAAGTAAATGCTAGGGTGTTAGGGAGAGGGGTGGGATTAAATTATGGGGAAGCAAATACAAAATGGGTATTGAGAGTTACTTTTTGCTGATGATACTGTGCGTGTGGGGGAGACTAAAGAAAAATTGCAAAGGTTAGTGGATGAGTTTAGGAATGTGCGTAAAGGTAGAAAGTTGAAAGTGAACATAGAAAAGAGTAAGGCAATGAGGGTATCAAATGATTTAGATAAAGAAAAGTTGGATATCAAATTGGGTAGTAGTAGTATGGAGGAAAGTGAATGTTTTCAGATATTTGGGAGTTGACGTCAGCGGATGGATTTTATGAAGGATGAGGTTTAATCATAGAATTGATGAAGAAAAAAAGGTCAGTGGTGCGTTGAGGTTATGTGGAGGCAAAGAAGGAAAATGTGTGAAAGTATTGGTCATGAAGCTTGGGTTGTACATGCTGCAGCGAGGAGGCAGTTGGAGGCAGTGATGTCCTGTCTAAGGGCAATGTGTGGTGTGAACATTATGCAGAAAACTCGGAGTGTGGAAATTAGGAGAAGAGGGGTTGTTGAGATGGTTTGGTCATCTAGAGAGAATGGATCAAAGTAGAATAACATGGAGAGTGTATAAATCTAGGAGAAGGAAGGCAGGGTAGGGGTCGTCGTCAAAAAGGTTGTAGGGGGTAAAGGAGGTTTTGTGGGCGAGGGGCTTGGACTTCCAGCGAGTGTGTCATATACAGTGGACCCCTGCCTTACGATATTATTTCATTCCAGAGGTCTGTTCGGGTGCCGTTATAGACCGAATTTGTTCCCATAGGAATATTGTGAATTAGATTAGTCCGTTTCAGACCCCCAAAAATACACTTACATAATTGGTCGTTGGGAGCTGATCGTAAGGCGGGGGTCCACTGTATATATATAAATGGAGACGAATGGTATTTGGGACCTGAACGAGCTGTTGGAGTGTGAGCAGGGTAATATTTAGTGAAGGGACTCGGGGAAACCGGTTATTTTTATATAGCCGACTTGAGTCCTGGAAATGGGAAGTACAATGTCTGCACTTTAAAGGAGGGGTTTGGGATATTGGCAGTTTGGAGGGATATGTTGTGTATCTTTATACATATATGCTTCTAAACTGTTGTATTCTGAGCACCTCTGCAAAAACAGTGATTATGTGTGAGTGAGGTGAAAGTGTTGAATGATGAAAATATTTTTTTTGGGGGTCACCCTGCCTCGTGGGAGACAGCCGACTTGTTGAAAAAAAAAAAATCAACAAGATGAAAATTAGACATCTGGGTATCTTTATTGTAGATGTTTCACAATCCAGTGGCTTTATTCATATACAAGTGTTGCACATGTCTAATTTTCATTTTGTCTGTACATGAATGGTATACAATACCATCTCTATATACTGATTTAGATAATAATGATACATGAATAAATGGCAGTATGAAGGGTTGTTGAGGTGGTTCGGACATGTAGAGAGAATGGAGCGAAACAGAATGACTTCAAGAGTGTATCAGTCTGTAGTGGAAGGAAGGCGGGGTAGGGGTCGGCCTAGGAAGGGTTGGAGGGAGGGGGTAAAGGGGTTTTGTGTGCGAGGGGCTTGGACTTCCAGCAGGCATGCGTGAGCGTGTTTGATAGGGTGAATGGAGACAAATGGTTTTTAATACTTGACGTGCTGTTGGAGTGTGAGCAAAGTAACATTATGAAGGGATTCAGGAAACCGGCAGGCCGGACTTGAGTCCTGGAGATGGGAAGTACAGTGCCTGCACTCTGAAGGAGGGGTGTTAATGTTGCAGTTTAAAAACTGTAGTGTAAAGCACCCTTCTGGCAAGACAGTGATGGTTGAAAGTTTTTCTTTTTCGGGCCACCCTGCCTTGGTGGGAATCGGCCAGTGTGATAATAAAAAAAAAAAAAAATAAATGAAGATTCAAAAAGGTAAAGACAACCAAAGGCTTAACCCCTTGACTGTCGCAATCTCCAATCCTGAGGGGCCTCCTGGTGTCGCAAAATTTCCAAAAAATTATTTTTCTTATGAAATGACAGAGAATCTTTTCCCGAACTGACGAAACTACGCTCTCGTGAAGTTAGCGACATCGGTGATTTCGCCACTTTGAGCCCTATTTTTGGCTAATTCCATTGCTCCAGTCGATCAGACTCATAGCTATGTATTTAGAACTCCATTTTTCTATTGGTCGAGTACCCAAAAAATTGCCCGTTTATGAATTCAAATACCAATAAAATGTCAAAAGAAACCTTTCCCAAAAAAA
>NC_069399.1:94275527-94321579 GCF_026875155.1 Cherax quadricarinatus | reverse complement strand
AAATGAGGAAATACAAACAGGACTAGACAAAGAGAGACTACAAAAGGATGTGGACAAGATAAGTCTGATTTGACAGGTGGCTACAAAGATTTAACTCCAGGAATTTCAAAGCTATGAATATCGGGGAAGGGTGAAGAAGACCGGAAACACGGTACAGGCTTGCGAACAAATGTTGATTCCGCCCTCAAGAGTAACTTTTACAGTAAACTCGTATCTGGCAAATTTTAAAGTTAGCTCCCATAAGCCTCAATTAGGAGTCATTCACGACACTATATACTGCATAGGTCAGGCCCATATAGGAGTATACAACACCAGAATGGTATCCACGCCTGATAAACAGTATCATGACACTTTAAAAAAAGTGTAGAGGTTTGCAACGAGCCTAGTCCCAGAGATAAGGGGTATAAGTACATAAGAACATAAGAAAGAAGGAACACTGTAGCAGGCCTACTGGCCATGCGAGGCAGGTCCAATTTCTCCTACCGGCTTAAGGGCCAATGCCCCAACCTAGTCAGGTCATGTCACATTCACTTAAGGAAGAAGCACGGCATCTCACCTAGTAGCACAAGCTAGTCAGGTCCAACTCACACCCACCCACACACACTCATCTATTTATCTAACCTATTTTTAAAATTACACAACGTTTTAGCTTCTATACTGTACTCAGGAGTTTGTTCCACTCATTCACAACTCTATTACCAAACCAGTGTTTTCCTGTTACCATCCTGAAACTGAATTTTTCCAACTTACAACCATTGCTGCGAGTCCTGTCTGGGCTAGATATTTTTAGCACTCTATTTAACATCCCCTTATACACCTCAGTCATATCCCCTCTAATTCTATACCTTTTTAGAGAGTGCAGATTCAGGATCCACAGTCTATCCTCCTAGGGGAGATTTCTGATAAATGAGATCAACTTTGTCATCCTCCTTTGTACATTTTCCAGAGCATTTATGTCCATTCTGTAATACGGTGACCAAAACTGTGCAGCATAATCTAGATGAGGCCTAACCAAGGATAAACAGAGTTGAAGAGCAACCAGTTTATTGCGAACACTAATGCACTGTTGTCTTGGTTTTAGATTACTGCTAACCAAAACTCCTAAACCCTTCTTGCAATCAGTAATATTAAGATCTACATTATTTAGTCTTTATGTGGCTGGTTATTTTTCTATCCAATTGTTTAGAATTTTGTCACTTCTCCGACCACTGCAGCAGTGTATTCAAATCATCCTGGAATGTTCTCATGTCCTCATTAGAATGAATTCGACGGCCCATTTTGGTGTCATCAGCAAATTTGCTTATCTCGCTATTTATTCCATCATCTATGTCGTTTACGTAGATTGTGAATAACAAGGGGCCCAACAGTGACCCTCGTGAAACACCGCTCGAGACACTTCCCAACTCTGATTTCTCCCCATTTCTGCAAACTCTCTGCTTCCTATCTGCCAACCATGCCTCTATCCAGGCAAAAATTTCTCCTCCTATTCCGTGTCTTAATTTTCCTCAATAGTCTCTGATGTGGAAAATCTGTCAGAAGCCTAATTGAAGTCCATATACACAATATCATATTCGTTACCATGATCTACCTCCTCAAATACCTTAGTGAAAAAAGTTAATAAATTTGTTAGGCAGGAATGCCCTTTTGTAAAACAATGCTGAGATTCGTTGATCAATTTATGCTTTTCAAGATGGCTACGAATCGCCTCGGCAATTATTTATTCCTTAAATTCTCCCACTATCACATTTGTCATTTTCCACTTATTTGGCACTGTGCCAGTTTGTAGTGATGTGTTGAAAAGATTAGCCAAAGGTTTGCTAAGCTCCTCTTTACATTCTTTTAGAACCCTTGCATACAGTTCATCAGGACCTGGGGATTTGTTAGGTTTTAATTTGAAGATTGAGACACTTATGCAGCATATGGGAATCTTTATTCAGGGAAACGTTTCGCCACACAGTGGCTTCATCAGTCCAATACAAAGAGGAAGGCGTAAGGAGAGGAGGAGTATGAGGTAATCAGTCCCTCAACCTGGAGTCGATGTGTTCAGTCCATCAATCTTGTAGAATATACAGCATAGGGCCGTAGACGTGGCTTATATACTGTAGTGAGGTGAGGTGAAGCAGGCGGAAGCGGGGTCATAGTGGTACCATCCACTAGTCGAAGTAGGTCTTCGTCCAAAGGTTGAACAAGTGTTGAAGAATTCTTTGTAACAAGACCCCATGATGCTGCAGTGTCTGACAGTTGTGATGAATGGTTTGAAAAACCGACAAGTTGAAGATTGAGACACTTATGCAGCATATGGGAATCTTTATTCAGGAAACGTTTCGCACACAGTGGCTTCATCAGTCCAATACAAAGAGGAAGGCGTAAGGAGAGGAGGAGTTGAGGTAATCAGTCCCTCAACCTGGAGTCGATGTGTTCAGTCCATCAATCTTGTAGAATATACAGCATAGGGCCGTAGACGTGGACTTATATACTGTAGTGAGGTGAGGTGAAGCAGGCGGAGGCGGGGTCATAGTGGTACCATCCACTAGTCGAAGTAGGTCTTCGTCCAAAGGTTGAACAAGTGTTGAAGAATTCTTTGTAACAAGAACCCATGATGCTGCAGTGTCTGACAGTTGTGATGAGGTGGGGACTGATTACCTCATACCTCCTCTCCTTACGCCAAATTCTTTTTGCTTTTCTTATTCCCTTTTTTATTTCTCTCTTTAAATGAATATATTGATTTCTTAACTACCCCTCTCTTCTTCTGATTCGCCTATATGCCTCTCTTTTTGATCAATGAGATTTTTTAAATCTAGTGTTTATCCATTTAGGATCATTTTTGCTTGATCTGATTTCCCTATTTGGACATAAGTTGTTGAGCAGCTAGAAATTTGCTCTGGAAAATGTCCATATTGGCAACCATCGCCACCTACCTGCCCCTAGTCAAATCATTCCAGTTCAGCCCACCCAGGAAATTTTTCCCAGGCCTATGAAATCGCAAGCATAAGTCAGGGACAGAGACTTGATTTGCCATTAATAAGGTAATTCTATGAGAAATTAAAATTGAGTGATTTGTGATCACTTTCCCCAAACTCATCATTAACCTCAAGATGATTAATTAGCACTCCCCTGCTGGTAAGAAACCAAGTTTAGCAGGATATTTCTCTAGGTGGTTCTGTTTACAAACTTTTAAAAAAACAATCCTGAATCGTATCAAGGAAAGTCGCTTGACTAAATTTCTTGTCAAATTGCTCCAGTCAGTTTGTCTAAAATTAAAATTCCCCATTAGCACAACATTTTCATATGTAGATGAAATACGAATTTCGTCTCGTAGAAGTTTACTGCACTCCCTATCAAGGTTTGGGGGCCAGTAAATCACTCCCAAGATTAGTTTTTCATAGCCCTCGAGAGCTGTAACCAAACAGATTCAGTGGCTGAAGCTTCTAATTTTACATCTTGTCTAACAGAACAGTTTAAATTGTCTCTGACATACATCACTGCTCCACCACCTTCCTGTTGATCTATCAGCGTGGAATAATTTATAGCCTTGTATGTGACATTTGGAAGGCATTTCTCTATCTTTCAAATTGAGCCAAGCCTCTGTTATAGAAATACTGTCTATGCTTCCTGCATTTGCAATTAATCTTAGCTCATCTATTTTATGTCTTACACTCTTGCTGTTAGTATAGTAAACCTTAAGGGAGCTAGTCTCTCGCTGCCCTCTGCTGTCTCCCTTTGTTTGCTAACCTGATCCTTAGTCTTTATTTGTAACTTTATGATGAATAATGTCTTTTAAACATTTATGATTTTCAATCCTAGTGCTGCAACCTGGCTGTTTTCCATACACACCCATACCTCTATCTTCTATCAGTTTAAAATCCTAGACATGTCAGTAATGGCCCTCTCGATCGAGCTGGCAAATACTTCCATCCCTTCCCCAGAGAGATGTACCCCATCCCTTGCATACATATCATGTTTGCCATAAAAATTGTCCCAGTTGTCAATGAATGGGATTGCAAGTTCCTTGCAGTATCTGTCTAGCCAGCAATTTACACCAATTTCCCTACACAATCATTCATTGCCCACTACCCTTCTAGGCAAGATGCTACATGTCACTGGGACCCCTCTCTTAGACCTAATTAAATCTATACTGACCTGTACTTATCCAGCAGCTCTTTCCCTACCTTCCGATATCATTTACACCAGCAATGAGACAGATAATGGGCTTGTTCCTATTACTTGACATGATATTATTCAACCTGTTGACTATGCCACCAGCGCAAGCTCCACAAAAGCACTCTCTCTCTCTTTCACCTTCATATTCCTATTACAGAAAGCACAGTCCATGTATCTTACCTGTGAGTCACCATCCACAAGAATGTGCTTACCTCTATTAGCAGGGGAGGGGTAGTACCTTTGCCTTCACTGGCCACTGAAGTACACTTATCCTGAAGTACGAGAAGCGATTTCCTACGTTCAAATCTTCTACTACGTCTGATGCTGTGCTCCTTCTTAAGTGAATGTGACCTGACATGACTAGGTTGGGTCATTGGCTTATAGCCGGTGGGAGACTTGGACTCGCCTCGCATGGGCCGTATGCTGCTGCAGTGTTCCTACTGTCTTATGTTATGTTAGTTTTCCTTATTTTGATGCTCCTCTCCACTTGCCACTTGTAGCAGGTGCTGGAGTGCTCCTCACTCCTGGGAGCCTTTTCGTCCTCACCACCTTCAGACTCCTCGCAGCGAGTGACAGACTGCTCCTCACTGCTGGTAGCCTCATTCCTCTCATCCACTCCAGTCACCTCACACTCCCAAACCCATCGAGGTGAACCATCAGCCTCCTAATTTCCTCCTGGAGAAGTTCGACCTCCTCCTTCAACACTAACCTCAGATTTTAAAACACTGCAGAAGCAAGCCATGGTTTTGTAACTCTCCACACTAATCCCCCAAAGCAGCTCAGAACCTGTGACTTCTTGTGACCACTGACCACTGTAAGGAAAGACTAAATGAGAAGAACCTGATGACCATACCACGGGCGGGACTGAACCCGCGGTCAGAGTCTCAAAACTCCAGACCGTCGCGTTAGCCACTGGACCAGCTAGCCACAATAAGATTCGTCCAACTAGGTATGTTTCTACACCATAGGAAGGTTAGCATAGGCACCACTGTGACCACAGATGCGGGTTCAATCCCGCCCGTGGTATTGTTTGTTTGCAATCGTGTCATTACGATTTCGTGAGTCATGTTGACGGCATTGAGGGGACTTGAGCTAGAGTTCGTCACGGCCACGCTAGCTGGAGATTCGTCTGTAAAAACTTGCATCTGTGGTCACAGTGGTGCCTATGCTAACCTTCCTATGGTGTAGAAACATACCTAGTTGGATGAATCTTATTGTGGCTAGCTGGTCCAGTGGCTAACGCGACGGTCTGGAGTTTTGAGACTCTCTGACCGCGGGTTCAATCCCGCCCGTGGTATGGTTTGTTTGCAATCGTGTCATTACGATTTCGTGAATCAACCTGATGACATTAGACAAAAGGAGATGGGTATCATGACAACAATGTACAAAATAGTGAAGGGGCACTGATAAATTGAACAGGGACAGAGTGTTGAGAGGCGGAAATCAGGTACACTAGGGCGCAGTTGGAAGACAAACATAGGGATAAGTCGAGTCACTGGGATATTACGAAACATTTCTATGGCATTCGAGTGGTCAGGAAGTGAAACGACTTGGTCTACGAAATGACAGAAGTAGGATGCATACATAATTTAAGACATATGGTGGGATTCAAACAAATTAAAAAGGAAGAATAGTTGCAGCAAGTGGAGAATTTACCTGGGGTTTACCTGGAGTCGCTTCTGGAGGTCACCGCCCCCATGGCCCGATCCCAGACCAGGTCTCCTGGTTGCTGGCGTGATCGACCAAGTTGTTGGTGCCCACTGCCTGCAGTTCAGCTTATGCACCACAACCCAATGGATCAAGAATTCTTTTGAGGAATCTGTCGAGTTCCCTCTAGAAGCTTGTTGATAATATTCCCTATGCATGACGGGAGGGTGATGAAGAGTCATGGTCCCTTAACACTTATTGAGTTCTCTCTCATTGTGTTCATCGATCCCACACTTTTCATAGGAGATATCCTGTGCAGGCTTGGTACCAGTTCACCCAGTATCGTCCAGGTGTAGATTACGATGTTTCTCGCCTGCATTCGATGGAGTACACTTGTAGGGACTTCAAGCGCTCCCAGAAATTTAGGTGCTTGACAAAGTTGGCACGATATGTGAAGGTTCTCTGTACATTTTCCAGCTTAGAAATTTCGCCTGCATTGACGAGGCGAAATTGCTGAAACTTAACCCTTACAACTACATATTGGTGAGTACAGAGACACAGAGACAGACACACGCACACACACACACACACATACACACACACGCACACACACACACAGGGTCAGGGGAGACATGTTAACGACATATAAAATACTGCGCAGAATAGCGGAATAGACATGGTGGACAAAGACAGGATGTTCCAGAGATGGGACACAAAAACAAGGGGTCACAATTGGAAGTTGAAGACTCAGATGAGTCAAAGAGATGTTAGGAAGCATTTCTTCAGTCATAGAATTGTCAGGCAGTGGAATAGCCTAGAAAGTGACGTAGATGCAGGAACCATACATAGTTTTAAGACGAGATTTGATTAAGCTCATGGAGCAGGGACAGAGAGGACCCAGTAGCAACCGGTGAAGAGGCGGGGCCAGGAGCTAAGAATCGCCCCCTGCAACCACAAATAGGCGAGTACAGAACCTAGAAAGGAATGAGCTTATACATGATAACCAGCAGTTTCAGGGAAGGGAAATCCTGTATCACAAACCTATTGGAGTGTTACGACAAGTTGACGGAAGTAAGACAAAGAGAGAGAGAGAGAGAGAGAGAGAGAGAGAGAGAGAGAGAGAGAGAGAGATGGGTAGATTGCATTTTCTTGCACTGTAAGAAGGCCTTCGACACAGTTCCACACACGAGATTAGTGCAAAAGCTAGAGGATCAGCAGGTATAACCGGAGAGGCACTGCAACGGATCAGAGAATACTTGACAGGAAGGCAGCAACGATGTCATGGTACCGACGAGGTGCAGTATGGGCGCTGTGACGAGTGGGGTTCCAAGGCCCCTTTCTCCCCCGGTCAGTCCTAGGACCTGTGCTCTTTCTGGAGTATGTGACTGACATGACGGAAGGGACAGATTCAGAAGTGTCCCTGTTTGCAGACGATGTGAAGCTAATGAGGAGGCTCCTAGAGTTTAACCACACCAAGTACAAAATCATGAAGAATGGGGAAGGACAAAGAAGACCACAGAGAGAGTACAATCTAGTGGGCCAAAGACTGCAAACCTCGCTCAAGGAAAAGAATCTTTGGGTGAGTATAATACCGAGCACATCTACTGAGGCGCTCATCAACCAAATAACTGCTGCAGCATATGGGCGCCTGCTAACTAGAACATAGAAACATAAGAACGAAGGAAACACTGCAGACGGCCCTACTGGCCCCATGCGAGGCAGGTCCATGTCCTACGGCTTAAGCAATGCACCCAACATAGTCGTGTCAGGACATTGACTTAGGGAGGAACACGGCAAACGACCTGTTAGCAACAAGCTATCAGGTCTAAACTCACACCCACCCACATCTACTCATGTTTTATCCACCTATTTTTAAAGTACACAACGTTCTGGCCTCTATAACGGTACTTGGAGTTTGTTCCACTCATCCACAATCTATTACCAAACCAGTATTTCCCTATATCCCTCCTGAAATCTGAATCTTTTCAACTTAAAACCATTGCTGCCGAGTCCTGGTCTAGGCTTAGATATTTTCGCACACTATTTACATCCCCTGTATTTATTCCTGTCTTCCATTATAAACCTCAATCTTATCCCCCCTAATTCTACGTCTTTCTGAGTGCGCAGATTTCAGGGCCCTTAGTCTATCTCATAGGGATAAGGTTCTGATAATGGGATCATCTTGTCATCCTCCGTTTTACCATGTCCAGAGAATTTATATCCATTCTGATAATACGGTGGACCAAACTGTTGCAGCATAAATCTAAATGTGGCCTAACCAAGGTGTTAGAGTTGAAGAATCAACCGAGGATACTCCTATTTTTTATGCTTCTTGATTTGAAGCAAGGTATAATCTATTAGCTTTTTTGCGAACACTTATGCACTGTTGTCTGTTTTCTGATTACATAATGCTAACCAGAACTCCTAATCCTTTTTTCGCAATCCGTAATATTTAGATTCTAACATTATTTAGTTTATAATGTTTGGCATGGTTATTGTCCTGTCCAAACATTAGTACTTTGCATTTGTCTATATTATACTGCATCTGCCACTTCACCGACCACTGCTCAAGTCTATTTCAAATCTTCCTGGAGGCTACGAATGTCCTCGCAGAATTGAATTCGACGGCCTATTTTGGTGTCATCGGAAAAACTTGCCGATGTCGCTCTTTATGCCCTCATCTATGTCGTTTATGTAGATTGTGAACCGCAGGGGGCCCAACACTGACCCCTGTGGAACACCGCTCGTGACGCTTCCCCACTCTGATTTCTCCCCATTTATGCAAACTCTCTGCTGCATATTGTCAACCATGCCTCTATCCGAAAAAATTTTTCTCCTTCCTATTCCATGTGCTTTAATTTTTCCTCATAATAGTCTCTGATGTGGGACCCTGTCAGGTCCATATTGGAGTATGCAGTACCAGTTTGAAACCCACACCTGGTCAAGCACGTCAAGAGATTAGATTAAATGCAAAGGTTTGCAACGAAACTAGTCCCGGAGCTAAGAGGTACGTTCTACGATGAGAGGTTAAGGTAAATCGGCCTGACAACACTGGAGGACAGGAGTGATAGGGAGGACATGATAGCGACATATAAAATACTGAGGAGAATTGACAAGTTGGATAATGACACCTCCGAGCTCTCTGGATGTTTCAGAGATGGGACACATCAGAAAGGGGTTACAACTGGAAGTTGAAGACTTAGTTGAGTCATAGGGATATTAGGAAATTTTTCTTTAGTCATAGAGTGGCCAGGAAGTGGAACAATCTGGAGAGTGAAGTAGTGGAGGCAGGATCCATATATAGCTTTAAGAAGAGATACGATGAAGCTCATTGAGCAGGGAAAGAGTGGATTTAGTAGCGACCAGTGAAGAGGTGGGGCCAGGAGCTATGAATCGACCCCTATAACAATTAGGTGAATACAGTTAGGTGAGTATACACACGCACGCGCACACACAGGAGTGCAGGAAGTGGGAAGTACAGGTCTTAGCAGCAGAAGCTAGGATACAGTGCTTAGAAGAGAAGCTGCAAAGCCTGAAACAGATTAGAGAGACAAATGGCAATTCAGATGTGACTATCAGGAATCAAAGTCAGGCGCAGACAAGGGGATGGTAAGCCACAACGGAGACATGCCGTACACGAAGGCCCTATCAGACCTACGTGGGGCCAGGGAAAAGACGATGAGCACACTAAGATCAAACGACAGGTCCGAAGACAATGAAGGTTTGCTATATGCAGAGATTCTAACGCCAATGCAGTAGCAAGGGACAGCTGGTCAGGAAAGGCACAGTTCACTGAGAATAGTAGTTTCAGTTATACAGGGACTGAAGGCAAGAACCATGTCTATGGATGGAAATAAAATGCTCAGAGGAAGCGATGGAGACTCAGTGGGAGGAGGAAAGGGAGAGGTCAGTTTTTGTGTACGGGCTCCAAGAAGCCAAGGGGGGCCAACTTTGAAGAAATAAACTGGAGGAGGAAATAAAATGATTGAAGGCATCATGAAAACAATATGGGGAGGGCAATATGACCAGGGTGACAAATTTTCGAGAATTGGGTGGTTTTGCGAGTGGAAGTGATACGGCCTGTCAGAGTAACTTTCCAATGGAAGAATCAGTTCGAACCAGGATTCTGCAAGAGAAAGCAAAGACTGAGGGATACAAAGGAGGGGTACAGAGAGTTTACCTCGAGGCGCGACAGAACACAAGAAGTAAAGGACTAACACTGAAACAGAGGGTACAGAGAAGCAAGGAGGAACGAGACGCAATAAAGAGCTGGACCCAGGACACAGGAGGAAGGGCAAACACCCCACAGAATCTCCCACCAAAGCCTCCACCGGCGACATTTCCAAACGCAACTGAGCAACCTTTACTACAACCCACTCACTGTTCCTCTGCCACCTACCCATATCACAAACATCACCCAACAGCTGTCCCTTTTGGGCATTCGGACCCCACCCCATCAACACATACCACCCACCTTCACCACAGCCCAATATAGGCCCCACCAAGCTCTCACTTCCCCCAACCCCAATATTCTTGCATGACCATAATGATAGAAAAGAAACTAATGGTTTAGTACACAAACGCAGATGGAATATACAGAATAAACTGAGGAGTTGGAATGAACAGAATCAGATGAAAATTCCCCAGACATCATAGCAGTCACAGAAACAAAAAACTCGCGAGACAATAACAGACACAATTTCCAACAGGATATCAGATCCTGAGGAAAGATAGAAGGAGTAGAGGGGGAGGAGGTGGTTGCACTGCTCATAAAAACACCAATGGGGATTTGAGGAAATGGAAGGCATGGACATGTTGGAGAAAGAGACTACACTGTAGGTACAATTTCAGGGTTCCGGAGAACATAAAGTAGTCATGGTGTGATGTATAACACCACAGAACTGAGGGTGGCAAGAGAGGAGTACGAAGAAAACAACAGGGTGATGTTGGACACTCTGGCTGAGGTGGCAAGAAGTGCTCACTCGAGCGAGCCAAAGTTACTGGTAATGGGCGATTTCAACCCAGGCGAGATCCGGACTGGAAAACCTGGAGCCACATGGGGGTCCCGGATACTGGAGTGCCAAACGATGTTGATGTGGTACTTGAAAAACTCATGCATCAACCATGTCAGGGACACAACCAGAGATGAGAGGGGAGGATGAGCCAAGCAAGACTGGATCTTGTCGGTTCCCCTGAGCAGTTCAGGACTTTGTGGGACATCACTTACGAGAGGCACTTGGAGCTAGCGAATCATGTGGTTCTGAGTTTTGATCTATATAGTAGAGTTACAAGTGGAGAAGGTAACAGGAACTGAAGGGGACAGGCCAAACTATAAAAGGGGGGGATACACAGGTATGAGAAACTTCCTGCAGGAGGTTCAGTGGGACCGAGAATTGGGTCAGGAAAAAAAATCAGTAACGAGATGATGGAATTATGTGGCCAAACAAAGAGCAGAGGGTGCAGTGGAAAGTTTTGTTCCCAAGGGAAACAGAAATAATAGGAAGACCAAAACGAGTCCTTGGTTACCGGAGGTGTAGGGAGGCAAAAGACAAAAAAAACTTTTTTTTTTTAAGTGAACAGAGAATGGAAAAGGTACGGGATGCATACGGACCCAGCGAAAACCAAGGAGATTAGTAGAAGAGCCAGAAACGAGTATGGCAGATTAGGAGGGAGGCCAGCGACAGTATGAGAAACGACATGATCGAAAGTCAAAATCTGACCAGAAACTGCTGTATAGCCACATTAGGAGGAAGACACAGTCAAAGGACCTAGGTGATAAGGCTGAGGAAAGAAGTGTGGAGAACTCACAAAGAAACGATCAAGAGGTATGTGGAGAGCTCAACACGAGGATTTAAAGGGAAGTATTTACAGTAGAGGACAGGAAGGACTCTGGGGGGACAGACCAGATGGGGTCACCAGCAAGGAATATCCAAACAAGTGTTGGGACCGACATACATACAGATGAGGAGGGGTGAAGAAACTGCTAAGGGGGACATCGATACCTCAAGGCAATGGGACCCGGACAACCATCTCTCCGTGGGTCCTTGAGAGGGAGCGATTGTTGTGCGTGCCACTTACCACAATCTTCAACACATCCTGGAAATGGGCACATACCTGAGGTATGAAGACGGCAAAGTAGTTCCATTTCAAAAAGGAGACAGAAAAGGAGGCACTAAACTATAGACCTGTGTCTTTGACGTGATAGAGTATGCAAATTATGGAGATGATTATCAGGAGGGAGTGGTGTGAGCACCTGGAACGGATAGGAGATAAATGCCAAACCAGCACGGATTCACGGAAGGCAAATCCTGTGTCACAAACCTTCTGGAGTTTTATGATAAAATAACAGAAGTATGACAAGAGAGAGAGGGGTGGGTTGATTGCATCTTCTTGGACTGCAAGAAGGCCTTTGACCACAGATCCTCACAAGAGATTAGTGCAGAAGCTAGAGCTCAGGCGCATTTTAACAGGAAGGGCACTGCAATGATCAGAGAATACCTGACTGGGAGGCAAACAACGAGTCAATGTACGTAATGATGTATCACATTTGGGCACCTGTGACGAGCGGGGGTCCCACAGGGGTCGGTCCTAGGACCAGTGCTATTTTTGGTATATGTGAACGGACATGGGAACGGAAGGGTTAGAACAGAAGTGTCCCTGTTTGCAGATGATTGTGAAGTTAATGAGGTAGGAATTAAATCTGAGAGGACCAGGGCAGGACTTAAAAGAGGACTGGACAGATGGACACCTGGTCAGCGATGGCTTCTCGAAATTAACCTGCCAAATCAAAGTCATGAAGATAGGGGAAGGGCACAGAAGACCAAGACAGAAGTATAGGCTAGGTGGCCAAAGACTGCAACCTCACTCAAGGAGAAAGATCTTGGGGTGAGTATAACTCCGAGGCTTTGTCTCTGGAAGCACACATCCAATCTGATACTGCTGCAGCATATGGGCGCCTGGCAAACTGAGAACTAAGCATTCCGATCCTAGTAAGGAATATTCAAGACACTGTCACACCGTGTATGTCAGGCCCATAATGGAGTATGCTCAGCACCTGTTTGGAACCGCACTTGATAAAGCACGTCAAGAAAACTAAGAGAAAGTACAAAGGTTTGCGACAAGGTTAGTTCCAGAGCTAGGGGAAGTCCTATGAAGAAAGATTAAGGGAAAATCGGCCTGACGACACTGGAGGGACTGGAGGGTCAGGGGAGACATGTAACGACATATCAAAATTACTGCGGGAATAGACCAAGGTAGAGGCTAATAGTAGACAGGATGTTCCAGGGAGGGGTACACCGAAACAAGAGGCCACAATTGGAAGTTGAAGACACAAATGAGTCAGAGAGATTGTAGGAAGTATTTCTTCAGTCTTAGAGTTGTAAGCTGTGGAATAGCCTAGGAAAATGACCGTAGTGAGAGGCAGGGAAACCATTACCGTTTTTAAGACGAGGTTTGATAAAGCTCATGGAGCGGGGAGAGAGAGGGCCTAGTAGCAACCGGTGAAGAGGCGGGGCCAGGAGCTAGGACTCGCCCCTGCAACCACAAATAGGTGAGTACAAATAGGTGAGTACACACACGTAAAGGAGGTAGGTCGGTGGGGTTTGGCTGTTGGATTACAGTAGGAGAGGGATGGGTAGAGGAGAGAAGGGAGAGTGGGGGCTTTGGTGGAGAGTAATGTTAGGATGGTGGAGGGAGGATGTTGGGCCTGTGGGGTCTTGACAGGGAGGAGGCTGGAGTGAGGGTGGGTGATGGCATGGAGTGGGAGTGGGTAGGAAGGTGATAGGTAGTAAGGAAGAGGATTTAGGGTGGTGTAAGGTGGGGGTTAATTGGAAGTAGGCTCCCCTGTTCGGGTGGATGAGGTAGCTGTAGGGAGGTGGTGTATGTTTTGGGGATGTAGGAAGGGGATGTTATGAGGTGGAACAAGAGAGTGGTGGATGTTATCGGGTGATGGAAGGGGGTGGAACAAGGTGGAGGATGTGGGGTTGCGGATAAATTATAGGATTGGACGGGGGTGGTGGGAAACAAGGTGAAAATGGACAGAGACGAGTTGACCGACCTCTGTCTCTGGGGGATGCTACACCCAGACACACCCACCTGCTCAAAACCCACAGCCCCACCCACCAGCCCACCCATCACCCGCCCACTACAACCATCAAAACCCACCCAACAACAAGCTCCCAATCTGCTTGCTTGCCTGGCCCTCCCTGCTGGCCAGAACGACCAACTTGGGATCTCAATAAAGGCGAAGAAGTACGAAAGACTAAGATTACGAGATGGAGATACAGAAAGATGCCACACACACACACACACACACACACACACACACACACACACACATGGATAAAGCTCATGGAAAGGAAGAGTAACCTAACAGCGACCAGTGAAGAGGTGGGGTCAGGAACTGTGACTCGAACCCTTCAACCACAACTAGGTGAGTACACACACACACACACACACACACACACACACACACACACACATGATAAAGCTCATGGAGCAGGAAGAGTAACCTAACAGCGACCAGTGAAGAGGTGGGGTCAGGAACTGTGACTCGAACCCTTCAACCACAACTAGGTGAGTACACACACACACACACATCAACCAGATAACTGCTGCAGCATATGGGTGCCTGGCAAACCTGAGATTAGCGTTTCGATACCTAGGTAAGGAATTTTTCAAGACACTGTACACCGTGTACGTCTGGCACATACTGGAGTATGCAGCACCAGTTTGGAGCCCGCACCGGGTCAAGCACGTTAAGAAATTAAAGAAAGTGGAAAGGTATTACGATAAACTTTATAAACCATAGGTGATGTTAGTCTAGGGGAGTTTTTATGGAGAATTATTCTCCAGTTATATCGTAATAAGGTTATAAGGAGAGCGAAAAAACTGTGTAAAATGTATCTTTAATATAAAGTAGATATCGTTATAGACTTTAAGGTATTTAGTTGTACCTTTTTCTTAATTATATATAAACAGACATTATACACCACTTATAAATTAAGAAGACCTTCATTCTTAGCTGAATGGCGCTTTAATATAAAGTCGAATAAAAGTTACATCATCCTCTATTTTCTAGGGACATTAGGCTGTTGACTTAGAAAACTTGAAGTCTCTACACACGAGAACTTCTACATAATGAAAATTCCACAATTTCTGGTGACTTTAGCGAATAAAGCTCTAGACCAAATGCTTCACCGTTTAGGTTAAAAGGAGTAAGCCGTGGAGACCTTCTCTATACCGAGAGAGGTGCTGTACTGCCTGCTCTACTCCACTCACCTCTGGCGTCAGCTGGCGTCAGGCGAGTAGTAACCAGAGGTGAGGTCATAAATGGTTGTTATCATTGGCAAATGATGCATCAGCGCAAAATACATATATACATAAAATGAAAAGTGAGAAAGATGAAAATGAATATGTAATATTATAAAGCTGATTTTCGTCGTTTTAGCTAATGACGATAATTGCAAATGTAATATTAGATGGATGAACAAAATTGTAAGACATATTTAGAGAAATCGCATGTCAGCGTAAGAAAAGGTTTGCGACAAGATTAGTTCCAGAGCTAAGGGGAATGTCCTACGAAGAAAGGTTAAGGGAAATCAGCCTGACGACACTGGAGGATGGATGAACAAAATTGTAAGACATATTTAGAGAAATCGCATGTCAGCGTAAGAAAAGGTTTGCGACAAGATTAGTTCCAGAGCTAAGGGGAATGTCCTTCGAAGAAAGGTTAAGGGAAATCAGCCTGACGACACTGAAGGACAGGAGGGATAGGGGAGACATGATAACGCATGCAAAATACTTTATATATATATATAAAATATAATATATATAATATATAATATAATATATATAATAATATATAATATATATATATATATATAATATAAATATATATATATATATATATAAATATATATATATATAATATATTATTTAAAACATTACAATACAAGGTGGAAATTATATTAAAAGGTACACAAAATGAGTTAAATCACAAATTCCCAATTCACCCTTACAAAAATGATTACAACAGACAAAAGTGTTGTGACACCCTAATACCACACACCATATACACCCAGTTATACCAGAGTTATATACCTGTGAAGGCTGAAACTTTTGCCACAATTTCACCCCCCCCCCTCTCCCCCCTCCCGCCAAATATAACCATCACCAACCTGATTGCATCTTAACTTAACATTAAAGGATACATAGGAATTACACTATCGTGAGTGATGCAGTAACATCTTAGACACAAAAATATTAATAACAATTAAATGGGATACATGTCATTACTTAACACAATGACACCTCAACCTAGTGAAAGGAACCCCAAAAGTTTAATTTTTCTAAGAAGGTTGCAACAATGAATGTCAACTCCCAAAGGCAACTTATGTGCATTTATCTTAGCATGTAAACCCTATTCATGCAACATAGTATGTAGATAAAACTTTATATTATGAAAAACATTACAGAATACAAAGGTATAAAGTATAAACCCCAGCCAGGTAGCGGCTACACACAAAAAATTCCACATACTTCCCTAACACACATAAAACAAAATTTTTGTGACAACTGCACCTAAACACAACTCACTTCATATGACTTAAGACTGCTATGTACATAGATAACAACATAATAATATGACTTAAGACTGCTATGTACATAGATAACAACATAATAATAAGACTTAAGACTGCTATGTACATAGATAACAACATAATAATAAGACTTAAGACTGCTATGTAAAATAGATAACCCAAAATAATAATAAGACTTAAGACTACTATGTACATAGATAACACCAAATAAATCTATTTGAATGGAAACACAGTTGATCAATCAAACCCTTCACAAAATCAGGCGTTAGAGAGTAATTCTCATAGTACAAGTCCAAGTCCAACTTGCGTGTAGTCCCATCTTGCTACATACAATAATATGCGTATTATCTACACATAATACTACAACACACTGGACAAGCAACTGTCCATCACTTCCAATCAATATACTGCCCTACCCTCACTCTGCACAGCGATGTAGGCAAACCCCCTCCCTTGAATACCTTATCCATCATTCACTACTACCTTGAAGGAACATGAGTACTATATGAATAGTGTATAGTCCATGACACAAAAAAACTGGCCAGCTCCACAGGTGCTAGCACCCTTTGTCCATACATTGTTCACTCACGCATCACTCATCCAACACACGCAAACATTTGTTGTCATCCATTACCAGGGAGGCGACCCTGTTTTCACCCATGACTTCCCTACCCCAGCAACACTTTCCAATCGTACCCTCCCCTCCCTCGTATATTACAAGTCTAATAAAACCTGTAACGTAAGTTGCCTATATCCCTCTGAAAAATCCCTCACCCACCTCCTCCCATAAATTTCCTTATTTCTACATACGGTTTTATAGAACGTTACCGCTAACACCCTCCTCTTCACCTCACTAACCCGTTTCCCCCGCAATCCCCACACAACACTCTAATTACCAGACATAATGAGGGCAAATTCCTAGGCCTATACCTTGACAACAACCTGAATTTCAGCACCCATATCCAACACATAACCAAAAAAGTATCCAAAACGGTTGGGATCCTCTCCAAGATACGATACTACGTGCCGCAAAATGCCCTTCTCACACTATACCACTCACTTATTTATCCATACCTCACCTATGCTATTTGTGCTTGGGGATCAACTGCAGCAACACACCTAAAGCCAATAATAACCCAACAAAAAGCTGCAGTAAGAATAATCACTGAATCCCATCCCTGGCAACACCCCCCCCCCACTCTTCATAGATCTAAACTTACTCCCTGTTCAGTACATCCACACTTACTACTGGGCAATCTACATCTACAGGACCTTAAACTCCAATATCAACCTTGACCTAAAACGCTTTCTTGATAGTTGTGACAGAACCCACAGGCATAACACCAGACACAAACATCTCTACGACATTCCCCGTGTCCGACTAAACCTTTACAAAAATTCAATGTATGTCAAAGGCCCTAAAATCTGGAACACCCTACCTGAGAACTCTAGAACTGCAGACACATTCATCACATTTAAAACTACCATTAGAAAACATCTTATCTCCCTGATACACCCCATCAACTAACTACACGAATACCACCTAGTGGTTCACACTTACACTCACTCACCCATTTGACCATAAACAGAAATATTAATCTCAATCTTAAAATAATGAATCCTATGATACTCCAATACTGAAACTATGTACTGTGCCAAAACAAAAGCATTCACATTGCTAAACTCACAAACTAGTATTTAGTCACTTAGCCATAATACCAACTTACCTCATAATTTGTAAAATTTTAAAAATAAGAATTAAACTAAGTCTGCCCGAAATGCCTAGCCATGCTAGGCGTTCTAGTGGTACACTCTGTAATCATTATTTAACTACATGTAAACCACACAATAACCAAATTCTGTAAATTCAACATTGTAATCCTTATAGAGAATAAACTTTGAATTGAATTGAATTGAATATATATGTATATAATCTGCCATAATGTACCCCACAGCTCTGATTACACTTTCCTCCCAACCCCCCACGTCGAGACTTAATGCTTTCAATACAGAAATTCCTTGACCTCCTATCCTATTTATCACCCTATTTAATCACCCCTTGACACTCCTCAGTCCGTCACAAAAATATACTACTGAAAAAGCCGACTCCTCCCCACCACACGTCCCGCACCTCCCGCCCCGATCAACAACTCGACGATATCCGTAGAGAACACACCCCGATGATAAAATCCCGTGCGAAAACGATACATTACATCCCGAACACGAGTTGCAACCTCATCCTACTCAAACTCTATTTCCATATACCGCCCCAATACATACATGGGGAAATTTCCCTCTACAGGCGCTACAAACCCTCCCGGCTAACAATCTACACATCCTACCTATTTTAACCTTTGCTGGTGTCTTCTCGACCCACGCCATACCCTCAAAACAGTTTTCACCACTCATGCACCTCAAACCTCCTGTAATACATCAGTTGCAATCTGTTTTATGTGATCCAGCCAAACCCCCCATACCCCCCACCCACACTTTCCCTCATCACCTCCCCTTTTAATGAAGACACATTTGACCCCCGCTTTAAGTCACGCAATCCCAACCCCCCTTGACAGGTAACATTTACCGCAACTCCCTTTTTAACTTCCAATCACAGCCGAACCCCACACGAAATTTAAAAACTTCCTCTGTATGTTCGATATTTGCCGGCCCCAGTTAATGGGGAACACCGGCTGCCACGGTGCCATAACTTTGCTTATACAGTAAGATATTAATATAAACAAATGGCAACGCGGCACAACGGTTTAAAATGATATGGTCGCAGTGCCAACCCAAGCATCCCGGAATCTTTTCTACTATTCTAATCGGTTTTCCCATGCGTGCCACAGTTTTAGATCCGTCTGCATAAATAAACCGCAAATTTATAAAACGAATTCCCTGCTTCCTCACACCTGCACTACCCCAATTCAACCCTTCCTGCCTCTGCCCAAGCTCCTAACCAAACCCCATGACCATATGGATTTATCTAAATATATACCCTCATACCAGTTGCCCCTGCAAACCACTATACTACCCCATCACTAATGTGGGTCCATTGACATCCACTCCCTGATCAGAACAGTTGTTATCAATCCACATACCCAAGTCAAACAGGCCAAAAACCTCGCAACCTCACTACCCTGTTCCTCTTACGTGACACATACGCTGCTCCACCAATCTATAAAAGGGTCCTGTAAGCGCACGCAAACAATAATGGTGACATAGGACATCGCCCTGCCAAGTCCAGCCCCTACCCAATAAATCTTTCCCACCCAATCGAGCATTAATCCTGTACCCACGCCATTGCAACCCATACAAAGCCTCAACCCAACCCACTAATTCTTCTCCAAACCCCTGACCCGCCCCTGAGGATTGGCTTTCAATGCGTTCCCGATCCATCTAACGTATGCCCTTGCCAATCGAGCGCCACCAAAAAACCTCTCCCTCCCCCTTCCCCCCTTTTGCCTCCACTAAATTCCCTAAGTAACCCATGACCCCTCCCACCATAGACCTCCCTGTGGCAAACCAAACTGAGTTTTTTTGATACTACCTACCCGCCCCACCACACACCTGACCCGATTTCCCAAAATCTTCGCAAACAATTTGTAATCAGCGCATAACAACGAGATCACTCAGTAATCCCTGAAGCATATGCTGCCCCTTACCGCTTCGGTACCAATACAACGACAGCCGTTGCCTCTTTTCTCACCAGCTCACCTTCTCTCCCTTCCATACAATTTAATAACCAAACCAAAAAATCCTCAATAATTCCCAATGCTCTGCTGATAAAAATCTGCAGGAGTCCCATCAATTCCCGGTGCTTTTTGCCCTTTTACATTCCACTTACAAGCCCTCCATAATTTCCCCCTCAGTTATTATCCCACCCAGTGCTCCCTATCACTGTTACGCAACTGACATATAACCACACTCCCCACACAGCACTTTCGAAAACCCCATCCTCTACACCCCTTCTCTTGCCAGTACTGTTCTCATACCCTTATCACAAACCGACCCCCATTCCTCCATAGCTTGTATGACCTGCCCCCATGTACCCTCCCTTCTGACTCATAACCCCAACCATGGTATAGTCATTTGCCATGCAGTCATTGTTTTCTGCCCTATCGAGCAATATGCACATGAAGGTCTATCGGCCCCCATCACCCTCTTCCACCCCCGCCCTGTACCCGCACCACTTGGAACCTCTCCATCCTGTACCTCACACAGCCTCCCTTTAAAAAATTGCCATAATATCATCCATTGGATAAGTGACCGCCACCGTCCCCCCACGCATAACAACCCCTGTAACCTATCACTCCTCCAAATAGTTTGGCAAGCCCATATGATTTAAAAGAAATGAACGTTTTCCCCTTCTTTACGTAATATTGCTTAATCCGTTCTTTAGCCACTAACCAATACCCACCAATCACCACATCCTCTACCCATTTACCGTCTGCACGAAGCCCCTCCACATCGTTGGAAATCCCTCTACCCCCTCCTCATCGCGCTAACACACTTGTAATTTAACTTCAATAACCCCTAGATATACCTGCTAGTGACTCCCACCCCCCACCTCTGCTACTAACCGCCCAATGATCCGAATAAGCTCTTCTATTGTACGGAAAATGTCAACCAAACCCCTTGAGATATATACAGCCTATCCAACCTAGAGCCGCATAACCCCCCCGTCTTACAAAAGTGTCCCTAACCTCCCACGGCCCCTCCTCCAAACCACATCCCCGCAACTGAATATGCCACTCAAAAGATTCTCGCAAGGCCGCTGACACGTGCCCCGCCCCTCTTGGTTCCATGTCAACCCTCCTAATAACGCAGTTCCAGTCCCCACCAACGATGATCACCGCAGGTAAACCACGTAAGAAAGAAAACTAGTTCTTCAATAACAAATCCCTTTTATCCTCACATCATTTTCTGCTGGTGCCCTGATTACACACTTACAAAGGATACCCTCTAGCCCATCCACCACCCATCCACGCACAATACTCTCCCCCCTCCTCCCCCCTCACTTCTTAGCAACACAAACGGCTCACCTCCCTGAACAATATACCCACAGACCACCTTTCAGACGTACCAGATGGGCAGAGTCATGACCCCGAACCCCACCACCTCGAGCACTCTTCCCTCCTTGGAAATTGTGTTCTTGCAGAACCCTACATCCACCCTATATTTATACAGAAACTTTCTGAAACCATTCCCTCTTCACACTATACACAGTCCCAGTTACATTCACAGTCATACACCTAAGGCCTCTTTAAATAGTTTCCAACCCCTTTCCGCCTCTCTTCATTCATTCCCAAGGGCCTCCTGCCCCATAGCCAGCACAAGGCTTCACACCGTCAACCTCCCCCCCCTCCTTTTTTGGCGATGCCTCTTATCGTAACTACCTCGAACAGTGCTCTTCCTTCTCCCAACCTCTGCGCCGGCGTCCAGGACATCATATCTGAGTCTGACGCGCGCTCTCTTCCTCGTGATGCCCTCCACATCCATGTTATCAATGAGGTTCCCCTCACGATGTACCTCAAACCTCCACCATGCCTCGGTCCACAGCACAGAACGGCCGACAACTCACGCTTACTAGTTGCCCGTCAAACCCCTGCTATGGATTTTTATCATTACATTCCCTCTAAAAGGCAACCCCGTGCCTCTCACCAGCTCAGGAACAACATCCTCTGCAAGGCGGCAATCAATGTCCTTAACACTTCCGAAGCTCTTCCTCTAGAGCCTGCACCTCCCTTCTGCACTTGCACTCATACTTTTCCCTTGCCTAGTAACAGAATCCTTTTACTTCACAGCTTACCTCACACACGCCATTCACCTCTTTGAAATCCTCCATCTCTTCACTCCACAAGGCGCCCAACATCCTGCTTATCTCTCGCGTGGGGCTCTCAACAACAGCTAACACGCTTTGTAAATGGTGCTTTCACCATTTGCGCAGGCGCCCTCCTCAGGCTTCCACACCACGCTGCCGCCATAATGTCTATGCCCCACATATTCTGCACGTACGTCTCTGTCCGGCATACATACCATAACTTGGCGTCCTGAAGTCCTCCAACACGATGTAAGACGGAATGGGATGTCTCAGAGTCATCTTCAGGAAAAGGTTCCCTCCAGAGGGCCCATGTAAGCACCTGCCGTCCCTTGCCCTGTTGTGCCAGATGTACGGTCCCTATGCCTCAAAAACATTCCTGATGTCAGCCTCATCTGCCTCAAATGGGATATTACGAATCTTAACCCACGTAAAGTGGCGAGATACGTCGATCAAACGCACCTTCACAGCTGGAGTAGCGTCAAGACTCACGTCTTGCAATCTCGTCACCAAAGACTCAAAACACGGACGTAGAATTCAGTTTGACGAAGATTCTGTAAGCCCCATTCAGGGGCTACACCATACACCTCATCGTCCTGGATTCCATAGGTCTCCCTAATGATTGTTGGGAGTAATACCTGTGCTGAAGAGGGTGAAATCGCCCCATGAAGCAGCTCAATACCAATGGTATTTACGCGCCTCCGCCTCCTCACACTCAGCGCCATGTTGGTACAAGGTAGCTCGCCTGAAAACAGCAGAGGGGTGCAGAGCACAACCGCACTCTACCGTGGTCAGGCAGCGAATGCGCTAAGGGGAATGTCCTACGAAGAAAGGTTAAGGGAAATCACCCTGACAACACTGGAGGACAGGAGGGATAGGGGAGACATGATAACGGCATACAAAATACTGAGTGGAATAGACCAGGTGGACAGAGACAAGATGTTCCACAGAGGGGACACGGAAACAAGGGGTCACTCTTGGAAGCTGAAGACTCAAATGAATCATAGGGATGTTAGGAAGTATTTTTTCAGTCACAGAGTGGTCAGGAAGTGGAACAGTCTGGCGAGTGATGTAGTGGAGGTAGGAACCATATATAGCTTTAAGACGAGGTATGATAAAGCTCATGGAGCAGGGAGAGAGAGAACCTAGTAGTGTTCAGTGAAGAGGCAGGGCCAGGAGCTGAGTCTCGATCCCTGCAACTACAATTAGGTGAGCACACTAACACACACACATACAGACACACACACACACACACAAGGGGACTGTAGGGAACAAAGGAGTGAAACTGCATGCAGAAGCCCTATCAAACCATTGTGGAGCCCGAGAAAAAGAGAGAATCACATCAGGAGCAATCGAGGGGACTGTAGAAAATGAAAGAGCTAAGCTATATGTGGAGGCCCTAACAGACCACAGCAGAGCCCAGGGAAAGCTGAGAAGGGAAAAATGACAGGCCACTGGACCCAAGGATAATAGATAGTGAAGAAACTGAAGAAAGGAAAGCTACAAAGCAGGAAACTAAATCGAACAAGTGGATACATAGGAATATGCAGTCGGAGAATGAAAGGGAGAGGTCAGTCTTTGTTTATGACCTCCAAGACGTTGAAAGGGAAACTTACGAAGCAAGATGACAGGGGGAGAAAAATGTGATTGAAAGTATCATAAAAGCGATAGGAGAAGACGACATGACCCAGCTGGTAATTTTTTAGAGAATAGGGGGGTTTGCAAGAAGAAGAACCTGGCCAGTGAAAGTGACTTTCAAGGCAGAATCGACTCGGAACAGGATCCTGCAGGAGAAAGCAAGACTAAGGGACATGCCAGCATACTGGAAGGTGTATGTCAACTGTGACAGAACACATGAAAAAAGACAGAAAATGAGAGAGATGGTACAAAGACGAAAGGAGGAAAGAGAGGTGAAGATCGAGATGGACAGGAGAACCCAGACTCAGGAGGAAGATCAAATACAGCCTCCCTCACAACCACCTACATACAGAAGCCCCCCAACCAGGACAACCACAATGCAACCAAACATTCTAACCCAAAAAACACATGCCAGATCCACTGCCCCCACCCACCTCATTACAAACTCCACCCCACAGCAACCACCCTATAGTTTACCTTATCATCTCCCACTACCCCCAACCCCAATGTCCCCCACACCACAGTTTTAGAAAAGAAGTTGAAGGTGTGGTATACAAATGCAGATGGAATAACAAATAAGTGTGAGGAGTGGCATGAAAGAATCAAGGAGACATCCACAGACATAATAGCACTCACAGAAACAAAAGTCACCAGGGTGAAACAGATGCCAATCTTTCCGATTCCACCCATATCAAATCCTCAGGAAAGATACAGGGATAGAGGTGGAGGAGGAGTTGCAACTGCTCATTAAAAACTGGGTGGGGATTTGAGAAAATGGAAAGAATGGATGGCATGGACGACAAGGTGACTACGTAGTAGGAATCATCAAGTCCTGAGGGCCATAAGGTGGTAAATGCATAATGAACAACCCCCACAGAACTGCAGGGAGGCAAGAGAATAACACGACGAGAGCAACGAGCAATGGTCAACACACTAAGCTTGAAGAGGCCAGAAAAGCTCACACAGGGAGCAAAGTTACTAGTTATGTGATGATTTCAATTCAAAAAGGAGATTGACTGGGAAAACCATGAGCCCCATGGGGGTCCCTGAACATGGAAAGCCCAAGATGATGGATGTGGTACTGGAAAACCTCATGCAACAACATGTTTTTAGAGACACACCAGAGAGAGAGGTGAGGATTAACCCAGCAAGACGGACCTTGTATTCACCTTGAGTAGTTGACATCGAGGATATCATGTATGCAAGGACCCCTAGGAGCTAGAGATCATGTGGTTCTGTGCTTTTGACTACATAGAATAGCTACAGTAAGAGAGTAGCAGGTATCAAATGGGAAAAACCAAAACTACAAAAGGGGGGGACCACACAGGCATGAGGAACTTCTGCAGACGTTCAGTGGGAGAGAGAACTGCAGGAAAATCATAAAAAGAAATGACGACAAGTGACACACAAAATGCAAGGAGGCAGAGGAAGGTTTGTTTCCAAGGAACCAGAAATAATGGGAAGACCAGAACGAGTCCCTTGTTCACCCAAAGGTGTAGGATGCAAAAACTTAGGTGTCCAAGAGAATGGAAAAGGTACAGAAGACAAAGGACTCCCAGGAAAATACAGAGCTCAGCTGAAAGCCAGAAACGAATATGCACAGATATAAGAAGGAGCCAGCGACAATACAAAATTACATTGCATCGAAAGTCAAGTCTGACCCGAAGCTGTTGCATAGCCACATCAGGAAGAAAACAACAGTGAAAAACCAGGTAATCAGACTGAGGAAGGATGATGGGGAGTTCACAAGAAACGACCAAGAGGTATGTGAAGAGCTCAACACGAGATTCAAAGAAGTATTCACAATAGAGATAGGAACGGTTCTGGGAAGACAGCACAGTGGGGAACACCAACAGGGAATATACCAACAAATGTTGGATGACATACATATAACTGAGGAGGAGGTGCAGAAGCTGCTAAATGACGTTGATACCTCAAAGGCAATGGAACCAGACAACATATACCAGTGGGTCCGTAGAGAAGGAGCAGAGATGCTGTGTGTGCCACTAACCACAAACTTCAACACATCCCTTGAAACTGGGCAACTACCTGAGGTATGGAAGACGGCAAATGTAGTCCCCATTTTTAAGAAAGGAGACAGAAACGAGGCACTTAACTACAGACCAGTGTCACTGACGTGTAAGATTATGCCAAGTATGAGAAAATTATCCATGAGAATCGGTGGCGTACACCTGGAATGAAACACTGATTATTAACGACAACCAGCATGGATTATCATGGAAGGCAAATCATGTGGCACAAACCTTCGGAGTTTTATGACAAGTAACATAAATAAGACAAAATAGGGAAGGATGTGTATGAATTGCATTTCTTGGACTGCAGGAAGGCCTTCGACACGTTCCTCCCAAGAGATAAGTGCAGAAGCTGGAGGATCAGGTGCATATCACAGGAAGGGCACAGCAATGGACAAGAATACCTGACCATGAGGCCACAACGACTCATGGTACGTGATGGAGGATAATCACAATGGGTGCCTGTGACGAGCGAATTCCCACAGATACCGTCCCTAGGACCATGCTATATTTGGTGTATGTTAATGACATGCTGGAAGGGATAATTCAGAAGTGTCCCTTTTCCGCAGATGAAGTAAAGTAATGAAGAAATTAAATCACATACGGATCAAACTAGGACTACAAAAAGACCTGGACAGGCAGAACATGTGGTCCAGCAACATGGCTTCTCGAATTCAACAACCCCCACCAAATGAAAGTCATAGAATTAGGAAGGCCAAAGAAGACCGCTGACCCACAGTACATAGTCTGGGTAGACAAACCTCACTCAAGGAGAAAGATCTTTGGGTGACGCATAACACCTAGCCCACGTCTCCGGAAGCACACATCAAAGAGATTACTGCTGCAGCATAATGGGCGCTGGCAAACCTGAGAACGCGTTCCGATCCTTAGTAAGATATTCGTTTCAAGACTTTGACACTGTGAACGTCAGCCCATACTGGAGTAATAGCACCATTTGGAAACCCACACCTGTTCATGCCGTCCAGAAATTAGAGAAATGGTAAAGGTTTTGCAACAAGGTTATTCCCGAGCTCAGGGAATATCCTACGAAGAACGAGGTAGGAGGGAAATCCGCCTTACGATAACTGAGACAGGAGGGTCAGGGGGAAGGCATGATAACGACATACAACATTTGCGTGGAATAGTAAGTTGTGGACAGAGACAAGATGTTCCAGAGGCGGGAACAAAGAAACAAGGGGTCACAACTGGAAGGAAGACTCAGACGAGTGCAGAGGGATGTTAGGAAGTATTTCTTCAGTCAAGAGTTGCCAGGAAAGTGTGAATAGAGTCTAGCAATGTGATGTAGTGGGGCAGGATCCATACATAGCTTCAAAGACGAGGTATGGCAAAGCACCGGGAGCAGAGAAAGAGAGGACTAGCACGATCAGTGTGCCATGAGCTGAGTTTCGACCCCTACACAACCACAATTAGGTTGAGTACACACACATACACAACACACACACAACACAACACACACACACACAAAACAACACATCACATACAAACACAGCCATCACACACCACACACACACACCACACACACACACACACACACACACACACACACACACATGTAATAATATATATTATAAATAAAGATACTATCTTATATATCTATATATAAAAATATATATATATATATGATATATATGTGTGTATATATATATATATATAATATATATATATATGTGTAATAATATATATTAATATTATATATTATATATATATATAAATATATATATATTATATATTAAAAGTTAAAATATATATATATATATATATATATATATATATATAAATATGATGAGGGGAAAAGGTGAGCAGTGCACTTAGGAGTCTGTGGAGACAAAGACTTTGTCCTTGTAAGCAAAGAGGGAATGTATGAGAGTACAAGTTTTAACCAACGCTCATTATATTGGAGTGAAGCATGGGTGAGGAATGTTGCAGTGAGGAAAAGCTGGAGGCAGTGGAGATGTCATGTCCTGAGGGTAATGTGTGGTGTTAATATAATGCAAGAATTCGTAGTTGGAAGTTAGGAGTTAGGTGCGGGGATTAACCTAACAGTGTTGTCCCGAAGGGCTGAGGAAGGATTGTTGAGGTGGATCGGACATGTAGAGAGAAAGGAGCGAAACAGAATGACTTCAATAGTGTAATCAGTCTGTAGTGTAAGGAAGCGTGGATATGGGATCGCCTAGGAAAGGTTGGAGAGAGGGGATAAAGGGAGTGTTTAGTGTGCGAGGGGCTTGGACTTTTCCAGCGTGCATGCTGAGCATGTTTGATAGGAGTGAATGGAGACAAATGGCTTTTAATACTTGACGAGCTAATGCGTGTGAGCAAAGTAACATTAATGAAGGGATATCAGGTAAACCGGCAGGCCGGACTTGAGTCCTGGAGATTGGGAAGTACAGTGCCTGCACTCTGAAGGAGAGGGTGTTAAATGTTGCAGTTAAAAAAACTGTAGTGTAAATCACCCTTCTGGCAAGAACACAGTGATGGAGTGAATGGGAGTGAAAGTTTTTTCGTTTTTCGGGCACCCTTGCTTGTGGGAATCGGCCAGTGTGTTAATAAAAAAAAATAAAAATGTATATATATAGATATATAATATATAATATATATATATATATATATATATATATGTGTTGTGTGTGTGTGTTGTTTGTGTGTGTGTGTGTGTGTGTGTATGGGATGTGTGGGTGTACTCACCTAGTTGAGGTTGCGGGGTCTAGTCCCGAGCTCCTGTTAGTACCATTTTGTCCTAGGCACATGTCGATTAGACACAGCCTGTTGTGTGTGTGTAGGTGTGTATAGGTGTGTAGTGTGTAGTGTGTAGGTGTGGTGGTTTGTGTGTGGGTGTGTGTGTGTGTGTGTGTGTGGTGCGTGTGTGTGTTGTACCCACATATTTGTGGTGCAGGGGTCGGGTCATAGCTCCCTGTCCCGACTCTTCGCTGATTCTACTAGGTCCCACTCTCTCTCCCCTGCGCCATGAGCTTCTATAATACATCGCCTTAAAACTATGGTATGGTTCCCGCCTCCACTACTTCACTTTCTAACGGCTTATTCCCACACGGCTTGACTACTCTATGACGGAAGAATAACTTCCTAACATCCCTTGATTCTTCTGAAGTCCTTCAACTTCCAATTGTGACCTCTTGTGGTCTGTGTACCCATCTCTGTAAACATCCCGTCTTTGTGTCCACCTCATCTATTCCGCGCAGTATTTGATATGTCGTTATCATGTCTCTCCATCCCCTGACGCCTCCTGGCCTCCAGTCTCTCAGCCCGATTTCCTCAACCTTTCTCGTAGGACAATCCCCGTAGATCTGGGACTAGTCTTTGTTGCAAAACCTATGTACGTTCTTATCCTCTAATTTCCTTGACGTGTGGTGAGTGTGGCTGTGTGTGTATGTTGTATGTGTAGTGTGTGTATGTGTGTGTGTGAGGAGTGTGTGTGTGTGTGGTGTGTGTGTGTGTGTTTCGTGTGTGTGGTGTGTGTGTGTGTGTGTGTGTGTGTGTGTATGTAGAGAAAGAGAGAGAGAGATGGAAAAACATGTCAGATATATTGATCTGTATCTCACTGTTCCTTGATAATGCAATTTTATTGAGGAGAATGAAAACTGGAGAAGATAAGGAAAGACTACAAGAATACTTGGCAAAATTACAGAACTAGGAACGAATGCACGAGGACATGATGGGAAGATGAGAGATAGGCTGAAAACAGTTCCAGAAGTTACTCCATAACCACTTGATAAGGAAGATGGTTGTAAGATATCAAGTGACAAGAATAAAGATTAAGGGAGCCAGTATAGAAGATGACAGCAAGGTAGACAAAGAGTTTAGCAGGAGAATCAAGGTTGTTTTCACAGAAGACTGCAGGCAGCTACGTGACAGCAGTGGAGTTGAAACAGACCAGCAGGAACCGGAAAACATCTACACAGATACGCACGGACTATATTAATTAAAAAGAACCCGCCACGGAGAAAAGGAGGGCAGAAACTGAAGACACAGATAAGCAGTACTTATAGATACAGACAATTAGTAATTGTTGACAGATAAGTATTATGAAGTACTTCTTTACTCTCAGAGTATTATAAATATGCAATGGATTGGATGAGGTGATGGAGGCAAATTCCGTGATTTCAAACAAATCACGGAACGGGTGGGGTTTGCCAGCTGACCGAGTGGCTTTTGCAGTGAGCCGTTCTGTGGTTTGTTTATATCTTATTGTGATTAGTTGAGGTGCCGGTCAGTAGCAGGGGCGCTTTAGAAGCAACCGTGTAGGTGAGGTGCTTGCTTGACTAGCTGCGGGCTCCGAGCTGGTCCTGCACACTCAAGGACATTCATGGTTTACAACGTCTTGAATGATTCCGTGCTTAGGGGTCCTGAACGTGGCTGTGTTGGACACCTTAGCGAAACAGCAGCAACAGCAGCATAGAAACTGCTGCTATAGCAGCAGAGGATTAGTATCAGAGGAACAACAGTTACAGCAGCGGGAGAACAGCAGCTACAGCACCAAAGAATAGCACTTAAGCAACTGAGAAACAGGAGTTACAACAAGCAGAAGAATGGAACCCTCATCAGCAAAGGAACAGCAACTACAAGCGCAGAGGAACAGCAGCATAGGAACAGTAGCTGCAGAAACAGAGGAACAGCAGCTACAGCAGCAGAAGGATAGAACCTACAGCAGCAGAGGAACAGCAGCTACAGCACCAGAGGAACAGCAGCTACAGCAGCAGAGAAACAGCAGCTACACCAGTAGATAAAAAATAACTACTGAAGCAGACAAACGGCAGCTGCAGAAGAAGCTGCAGGAAAGTGCTCAAGAGTGAAGTTTAGAGCATGAAGACTGATACTGTTAACACGAGAACAAGCTATCAAAGTTTTACGAGTAGGAAGGGAGGCGAGGAAGAGACGGAGAGAGAGAGAGGGAGAGGGAGAGAGAGAGAGAGAGAGAGGGAGAGGGAGAGAGGGAAACAGAATTATATATATATATATATATATATATATATATATATATATATATATATATATATATATATATATATATATATATATCAGAAGAAGATGATAAAGAGCACAGAGAACAATGCAGAAGACCTAATGACCAATACGAGGCAGGTTCATTGTCATAGTCCACATCTTTCAAATTTATTTATAAAACAATCCAGAATCTTGTGGTTCAGTGGTGCTGCTTGGTAGGTAATTCCCCTCAGAGTCTGATCGCTATCTGTCATTGTTTATTTTTAGGTTTTTATTAAATTTATTAATTTCTCTTTTTTTATCACCTTAGTACTATTACAATAATTGTTAGGCGCGTCTCTTAAGGGAAAGAAAGGGGGAACTTTTTTTGTTTAATATATCGTGGGTGAAGAGTGCAACTGAGGTGGTGACGAGGTGTTACACTTGCTGGAAAATTCGTTTCTTGTGTGTGTGCACTGTGGCACTGACTTCTTAAATAATAATAATAATAATAATAATACTAATAATAATAATAATAATAATAATAATAATAATAATAATAATATTATTATTATTATTATTATTATTATTATTATTATTATCACCATCATCATCAGCAGCAGTAGCATCATCGCCATTATCATCATCATCAGCACCACCATCATTAGTATTATTATTATTACTATTATCGTGATTCTCATGGCAATCCCTCAAACATTTTCTAAGGTATTCATTTATTTACGTATTCATTCACCAGTCTCTTTCCTAGTTATTTTTTTCATGGTTTTCTCTCAGTGCTTCAGCACTGGTTTGCGTGTTGCTACCTTCACGCTGAGATAATCAACATTACCTGAGACATAACGGACTAAGCCTGCAGCGGCTGTTGCAAAAACGAAGAGACGTCACGTTCTTGCATCAGTGAAACAACCAATCACGTCTTTTTCCTGGCTAGTACGTTTCGCCTAACCTACCATATTCTTTGTTTGCTAATTTGAAAAAAGAACACACCGACCTCTCCCACCGAGGTGGAGGGTCACACGACAAAGAATAAACCAGTTTTACTGTCATTCAATCACTCTCTTGCCAGAAGAGCACCGACCTTCCAAAGCGCAGCATCCCCACACCATCCTACAGTGTGCAGGTGCTGTTCAGCACTTTTCACCTCCAGGACTCAAGTCCCGCTAACCGGCTTCCTTGAATCCCTTCAAAAACGTAATCTTCCACACACTCCAGTAGTATATCAAATCATAAAAGCACTCAAACAACCCTGATGAATGTCCAAGCCCCTAGCACTGAAAATCTCTTTCCCCCCCCCTGTTACCTTTCCTAGGACGACCTCTACCCCTCTTTACCTCTGCACTATGTTTATATGCTTTCCTAATTTGTTCCACCCTCTCTGAAAATTCAAACCATCTCAACAACCCCTCCTCAGCACCTCAGCTAACTCTACATCTCATAATCTCCAGATTCCGAATTCTGTGCATAATATAACCTCTCATTGCCTTCCAACACATCTCTTCTGCCTAAAGCCTCTTCCTCACCAGAACATTCAAAAACCAAGGCTTCATACCCTTGGTAACAATATGCTTTGGTACATTCCTCTTTTTTTCCTCCAGTGATAAAGTTCTTGATAACCACAGATGCCTAAGTAAACTACAGTGGAACAGTGGAACCCTTGTACCAAACGTACCAAACCTCAAACAAACCAGAGTCTGAACAATTTTGCTCAGAAAAAATTACCCGGTCTTTGAACGTTTTTCTGGAATCTGAACGCGCTTACTAGTTTAAAATTCAATTGTATAAAAAACTTTACAGGAAAGCTTTGTTTCAAAAGAGTTTTAAAGTGGCCTCGGATACTGACCTATCCCCTCAGAGACTTGGGAAAAGTCTTTTTCAACATCCTCCAGTTTTTGAGGTTTAAAATTTAAAGCCTGAGAAATATTTTTTCGGGGGGGGGGGGGAATGGAAAAAAATTTCGCATTTCCAAAACCCCCGCCGGGGAAAGGAAAATTAAAAGTTAAAATTTGGGGGGTTCCCCTTTTTTTTACCTTTTTTCCCTTGTTTCGTTGTGTGGGGCATTTTTAGTCGCTGTTTACGTTTTTAACGTGGGGCCCAGCGGGAAAAGTTTTCTAAACTTTCATAGTACGTTCCTCGAAAAAATATTTCATTTGAGAAAATTTTTTCAAGCTTTTAAAAAATTCCTAATGTGGCCCTTTTCTTGCATGACATTAAAGAATTATTCTTTTAACTTTCCCTATGGCTCACCCTGTTTTATTAGCGTTATAGGGTTTTTAGTTTTCTGAATCCAGATATTAAATTCGCAAACGCTTCTTTTGGGGGAGTGGGGATGTGGGGCTTCCCCTTAAGAGTTTTTACGATCAAACCCGTAACAATTCTTTCCCAGTGAAAAAAACAATTTATGTTTTTGTATACCAAAACCACAAATATATATATTTTTATTTTTATATATATATATATTATATATAAATATATTTATATATATATTATATATATATATATATATATATGCCCCCGGGGGGGGTGGAAAT
The DNA here is from genome assembly GCF_026875155.1 of Cherax quadricarinatus. Classification (NCBI taxonomy): domain Eukaryota; kingdom Metazoa; phylum Arthropoda; class Malacostraca; order Decapoda; family Parastacidae; genus Cherax; species Cherax quadricarinatus. Next base: position 94,288,179 of record NC_069399.1, on the reverse strand, counting down.
TTTTAGCTAAAGTACTTTTCCACTTCCAGTGCTTTCCCCCAGGGGTGGCCTAAAAAAAGGGTTCCCAAATTTTGAAAGTGAAAGGAGTGGCGGAAGTTTTTTCTCAGAAAAACGCAGAGGGGAACCTTCCGCCCCTCCGGGCCTCTCCCGGGCAGAAAAAAAAGGGGTAAAATACGAGAGAGTTTCGCATCAGCAGGTTTTCGATTTTTCTTTTTATATACCCTTTTTGTTTGGGGGCGGGGCACACTGACAAAAAAGTCGTTTTGTAAAGTCAAACAAACAGGGGGCCCTGAAATAGCTTGAAATAATCCCTTGGGGCCACGGGTTTGTACAGGGGCTGGGGAAAATATGGCTTGCAGAAAAGCTACTCAGTTTAGGGGCTCTGTGCCCGGGGGGGGGCAGAGCGTCACGGGAAAACCTTTTTTCACCCTTTCTTTGATGTGGTTTTCGGGGGATGCCGCTGGGATCTTTTTTAAATATATTTATTATAATATAAAATATATTAAAATATATAAATATATATATATATATATTTATATAAAATTATATAAAATTTTTTTATATATATTTTATTTTATTATCAAAACCGGCCGTTCCCCCCAAAGGAAAGGGGGGCCCCCGAAAAAAAAAAAAACTTTCACCATCATTCACTCCATCACTGCCCTTGCCAGAAGGGTGCTTTAAAACTACATTTTTTAAACTGAAACCCTTAACCCCCCCCTTTCAGAGTGCAGGCACTTTTTTTCCCCATCTCCAGGACTAAACCCCGGCCCCTGCCGGTTTCCCTGAATCCCTTCATAAATGTTTTTTTTGCTCACACCCCAAACAGCACCCAAAGTTTTAAAAAAACCATTTGCCCTCCAAACACCCCAAACAAACACGCTAAACGCATGTTTTGGGGAAGCCCAAGCCCCTCCCCCACAAAACCCCTTTCCCCCCTTCCCCCCAAAAATTTCCCTGGGCCGACCCCTACCCCCCCCTTTCCCTTTCCCCCAAACAGACTGATCACTTTTGAAGTCTTTCTTTTTTCGCCCCAAATTCCAAAAACATGTCCGAACCCTCAACAACCCTTCCTCACCCCTCGGGAAAAACATTTTTTGGTTTAACCCCCCGCACCTCCTCCTAACTTCCAAACTACAAATTTTTCTCTGCATTAATTCACACCACACATTCCCCTCAGACATGACCCCCCACTCCCTTTCCCACCTTTCCCCTCGCAAAAAACATTCACCCACCCCCGTTTAAACCCCCTTAAGACCCTTGGAAAAACTATACTCTCATACTTCCCTCTTTGCCCCCAAAGGGAAAAATTCTTTGTCTCCACAACTCCAAAAGGGCACCACTCACTTTTTTTCCCCCATCAATTCTATGATTCACCTCATCTTTCATAGCCCCATCCGCTGACACGTCCATTTCCCAAATATCTAATACGTTTCACCTCCTCCATACCCCTCTCCCCCCAAATTTTGGGTATTCAATCTTTCATACCTTTTCTTTTGTTACCCCCTCAAAACCTTACTCTTTCCTGTATTCCCCTTTTAAATTTTTCTTCTTTTGCCCCCCCAAAAAAATTTCATCCACCAACTCTGAAAACTTCTCTTCAAACCCCCCCAAAGAGCACAGGGGCCATGGGCAAAGAGCAGCGTGACAACTCCCACTTTGTGTGTAAATTTTTTAAACTTTTAAACTCCCTTTTTGCCAAGACCCTCGCTTTTACTTCTCTTAAAACCCCCAAATCTATAAATATTTTAAAAACCCCCGGTGACTTTCACACTCCTTGTCTAAGGCCATTTTTACTGGAAAAAATTTCCCTCTTTCCTACATACTCAAATTTAAAGCCTCACAACCCTCGAAAAAAACTCTTTTTGTTTTTCCAGTAACCTACCTCCAACACCATAAAAATTTGAAAACATCGGGCACATTGCCCCCCTATCCCCCCGGGTCTTACGCCTTTTCCAAATCCTTTAAATCCCCACAAAGCCCCTCTTTACCCTTATCAAAATACTTTTTTCACTTATATGTTCACTGTAAAAAACCTGGTCCACACCCCCCCTTCCTTTTCCCTAAACCCTCCTTTTAAATCTGCTTTTTCCTATTCCCCGTTTTTAAACTCTTAATTCTTTCAATTAAAAAATTTCTACCATACACTTTCCCAGGTTTACACTCAACAGACTTTTCCCCCAAATTTTTTGCACTCTTTTTTAACCCCCTTTTTGCCTTTTTTAAAAAAGGGGAACAAATGCTGCCTCTCCAAATTTCCCGGGGTACCTTACCCTTTTCCCATACATTTATTAAAAAATTTGCCCCAAACCCACCCCAAAACAAAATTCCCCCCCCTGTTTTTAACATTTTCCTATTTTTACCCCCTTTCAACCCCGGCGGGCCTTCCCCCCCCTTTCTTTTAAACCCTACTCCTCACAAAACTTCCCCCACACTAAACAACGGCCTTCCTCAACTCCAACAAAAATTTTATTCCCCCTTTGCCTAACACGAAATCACAGCTTCCCTATTTTCCCCATAACTTTTAAAAAATTTCCCTCAAAATATTCCTTCCATCTTCCCAATACCTCTACCTCTCCATTTAAAACTCCCCTCTCCCTTTTTTTTAACTGACAAACCCATTTGTTCTCTGGGGCTTTTTAAAACTTTTTTAAAATCTCCCCCCCCCCCCCCCCCCCCCCAAAACCCTTTTTTCTTATTTTCAAAAAAAATTTTTTTGAAAAACCTCTCACCCCTCCTCTTTTTGGCTCTCTTTTTACATTGCTTCCAACTCTCTTAAATTTCTTTTTTTTCCTCCATATACCCCCTTCCCCCCTTGCATCATTCTTTTTTTTAAAAACTTCTCATATGCAACTTTTTCTCCCTTACAACACTTTTTTACATCATCTTCCCCCCAATCGCTCCTTTTCCCCCTGCACCCAAATTTTCCCTGTAACCAAAAACTTCGGCTGAACACTCTAAAAAAAAAATTTTTTAAACCTACCCCTTACCTCTTCGCCCCCCATTCCCTATGTCCATTACCCCATCTATCCCCCAAAATAGCTGTTTATATCTACCCTAACGCCTCCTTTTTTATTTTAAAAAATTTCCACCTCTCTTTTCCCCTGATGCTTCATTCTCCTTGTATCCCATCTACCTTTTACTCTCAGTGTACTACAACTAAAATGATCTGATTACTGTGGCCCCTAAAAAACATGTACATCCTGAATTCCCAAAAACAGTTTTTAAACTCCAAATTACATAATCCAAAAAACCTACTGTAAATTTCGCCCTACACTTATGGGTTTTTAAAACTTATTTATCCTCTTTTTCTTAAAATATGTATTACCTATAACAAAAACCCCTTTTCCCTATAAAAAAGTTCAATAAAGTCTCCCTTATCTTTTTACACCTGGCACCCCAAACTTCCCTTTCCAAAACCCTCTCTAAAATTTTTTCCTACTTTGAAATTCAAGTCCCCTACCCAATTACTCTCCCCCATTTGGGTTTAAAAGGCTCCCTTTTACTTTCCCACTTTAACATCCCCCAAAATCTCCCCTTCCCCTCTGCTTCCCCTCTCTTCTCCAGGTGCATACACGCTTTTTTTGCCCCAATTTTCCGCATCCCCCCTTTACTTAATCCACAAAATTTTTTTTCTTGAATTTACACATTCTTATTCTCTTTTCTCCCTTATCTGATCATTTAACTTTACTGCCCCCCTTCCTTTGTTTCCCTTCTCTCAAAATACTCCAGAAAAAAACCCCATTTATTTCCCCCCACTAAAAACTCTCCTACCCCCATCATTTTTGTTTCGCTTAGGGCCGGCCACCCCAACTTTTTTTTCTTCATAACATCGGGAAAACATCTGTTTCTTGTCATCCGCACTACATCCACGAAAATTTTAAAGAAACCCCTTTTTTTAAATAAAGTTTTTTTTTCTTTTTTTTTTTGAAATTTTTTTAAAACGGGAAAGGGGGGGTTTAAAAAAACCCCTTGGGCCCCCCGGGCTTTTTTTTATTCGCCTCTTAGGGAACACGCATGTTTACGGGGGAAAAAAATTTTTTTCCATTTCCCCCAAAGGACAATAGAAGAAATAAAAAAAGAACAAGAGCTTTTTAAAAAAAAGGGGAAAAAAACCTAGTGTATGTATATTTTATATATCCCATGTGCGGTCTGTAAAGTGGACCAAAGTGTAATTTGGAGTAGAAAGGATATCCCGTTATTTAGCGTTTTTTATGAGACAAAAAAAAAACCAGAAACCCCTACCATCATCCCAAAAACAGTTACGGTTTTTGTTTAAAGTCATCGGCGGGGACGGTAGTATTCCTGGGTGGTTTTGCTGCTCCCCCCCCTTTACTACCTTATATATTTTATATATATTTTATTTTTAAAATATATATAAAAATAATATATATAATATATATGTCGGGGCCGAATATGAAAAAACTGGGTCAATTAGCAAAAACTCATTTAAAATTAAGTTTTTTTCTAAATTTTCTCTTTCCCTTTTAAAAGGGATATATTTTTTTAATTTAAATTTTTAAATAAAAAAATTTAAATTTTTTAAAAATAAAAAGAATCTTAAAAAAACAAACCAAACCTTATTATAAAAAGAACAATTTTTTTTAGCCTAACCCAACTAAATATATTTTAGATTTGTTTAAAATTTAATTTAATACTAAACAGAGTGAAATATATTTTTTCTTTTAGGTTCAGAATGATTTTGGAGAAATTTTTGCATACACAAATTTTCGCCAAGACCCGAAAGGGTTTTTCGGCCTTTTGGGAAATTATTTTTATAAATTTATAAAATATAATATTTATTTTATATATTATATATATTTATTTATAAAATTTTTTTATTTTTTTATTTTTATATATAAATATAAAATTTTTAAAAATTTTTTAAAAAAATAATTTTTAAAAATTATATATTTTTAAAATTTAAAAATTTTTAAATATTTTTATTTAAAATTTAAAATAATTATATATTTATAAATATTTATTTATTTTTTTATAAATATTTATATATATGTTTTTTTTATTTTTTATGTAAAATTTTATTTATATATATGTGTATATTATTTTTGTTTTATATTATAAATAAAATTATGTATAAATTAAATTTTTTATATATATGTAATATATATATATAAATTCATATATTTTATATATTTATTTTACAAAATTATATATATATATATTATATATTTTTTTTTTAAATATATGTAAATTTAAATAAACATATAAATTTTTTTTATATATATATACGCATTTTTTTAAAAAATATATATATATATAATATACAAAACTTATAAATATTATTCATATATATAATATATTTTATTACATACTTATAAATATTTTTAAAAAATATATATATATTTTTATTTTTTATAAAAATACGTATTTTATAATATATATAAAAATATTTTTTATATATATTAAAATCCCATACTAATATATATATATTAAATTATATTTATATATATATATATAAATAAAATATATATATATATTAAATATTTACATACGTAAATATTTTATATATAATTATTTATATATATATATTTATTTATATAATACGTAAAAATATAATATAATATATTTATAAAATATAAAATATATATATAAAACCCCTTTTTAAAAATAAAAAAATTTTTATATATATATATAGGTAGTGGGTTGGGTAGACGGGAAACCCAAACCCAGGGAAGTATTTCCCGTCCTCCCAGATGATTTGTGAAACAAAAACCTGAAACTTTTTTGCATGATGGTAGGATTGCTGGTTTCTTTTTCTGTTTTCATAAACACGCTAAGATAACGGGGATATCTTCCCTACTCCTACTTACATTTTGGGTCACACTTCACAGACACGCACATGCAAAATTTTAATATACATACATCTAGGTTTTTCCCCCTTTTTCTAAATAGGGTCTTGTTCTTTTTTTTTTCTTCTTTTTATCCATGGGGAATGGAAAGAAACTTTCCCCGAAAAACCCTGCGTTTTCGTAAGAGGGGGGAAATTTCCCGGGGGCAAAGGGCTGGTAACCCCTTTTTCCGTATAAAAATTACTAAAAAAAAAAGAAGAAAATTTTTTAAAAAATGGGTTGCTTAAAAGTTCTTGGGTGTTGGGATGACAAGAAAAAGTTTATTGCTGATGTTTTTGAAAGAAAAGAAGGGTTTGGGTGTTTCCCGGCCCCCAAAACGAAAACCCAAGCTGAGGGGGTAGGGGGAGTTTTAGTGGGGGGAAATAAAGGGGGTTAAATCTGGAGTATCGAGAGAGTTTGAGCAAAAGGAAAGGGGGACAGTTTAAAGTTTTAATGATCAAGGGTTTTGGAAGGAGGAAAAAAGGGAAAATGAATGTGGTTTAAAATTTAAAAATTATGTGGATTTTAAAATAAAAGGGTTGGGTGCGAGAAGTGGGGCCCAAAAAAGCGTGGGATGCACCTGGAGAAAAGAGGTTTTCAGAGGAGAAGGGGAGATTTTTGGGGGATTTTAAATGAATGAAAAGGGCCTTTGGGAAACCCAAATGAGAGAGTAAAATTTTGGTAGGGGGGTTGAATGCTAAAAATGGAGAAACTTTTAGAGAGGGTGTGGTGGGAAGTTTTTTGGGGCCAGGGGTAAATGATAATGGGAGCCCCTTTATTGAACCCTTTTTATAGAAAGGGGGTTTTGTTATAGGGAAAAAAAATATTTTAAAAAAAAAGAGGATAAATAAGTATACAAAATTTTGATTTTAGGGGCGAAATGACAGTAGTTTGTTGGATTATGTTTTGGGAGATAAAAGCTGTTGAGTAGACTTCAGGATGTACATGTTTTAAGGGGGCCCCAGTTTTATCAATCACTTTCTAGTTTAGCTACACGAGAGTAAAAAAGGGAGATGGGGTACAAAAGGGGAAAAAAGCATTTAGGGAAGGAGAGGTGAAGGTTTATAAACAAAAAAGAGGGAGCCGTTAAAGGGGAAGATATAAAAAAGGGTAATTTGGGGGATAGATGGGCTAAAGGAGCATTGGCAATGGGGTCGAAGAGGTAAGGGGTAGGTTTTAAAAAAGTTGTTTTAGAGTGTGCAAGCAGAAGTTTTGGGTTACAGGAAAGTGGGGGACAGAAAAAGGGAAAAGGAGCGATTGGGGGAATGTATGGGAAAAAAAGTAGAAAAGGGGGAAAAAGTTTTGCATATGAAAAAGTTTTTTCAAAGTAGGAAATGATGCCCAAAGGGGGGAAGAGTATATGGAGAAAAAAAAGAGAAGTTAAGAGAGGGGGTGAAACCAAAGTAAAAAGAGGCAAAAGAGGGTGGGGGGGGGGGGATGTTAACAAAAAATTTTTTTGAAAATAAAAAAAATTTTTGGATTTAGATTTAAAAAGTTAAAAAAAGCCTAGAGAACAAATGGGTTTTTTCAGTTAAAAATAGGAGAGGAGAGTTAAAAAATGGGAAATTAGAGGTATTGGGGGGAAAATGGGGGAATATTTTGAGGGAAATTTTTAAAATTTTTGATGAAGTTTTGGAAGCTGTGATTTCGTGTATAGGGCCCAAAGGGGGAATAACATCTTGGGAGGAGTGAGGAAGAGCCAGTTGTGAGTGTGGGGGAAAATTCGTGAGGCGTAGGGTTTAAATTTAAAGGGGGGAAGGGAGCCGGGTTTTATGGGGATAAAGATAGAAATGTTTAAAAGCAGGTGGGGATTTTAGTTTTGGAGTGGTGGTGCAAAATTTTTAAAAAATGTATGGAAGAGGGGAAGGTACCTAGGGATTGGCCCGAGAGAAAGCAAAGTTTCCCTTTTTAAAAGGCAAAAGGGGCAAAAGAGAGTGCAAAAATTAAGGGGGATAAGTCTGTTGAGTGTACCTGGTAAAGTGTATGGTAGAGTTTTAATTGAAAAAAATTAAGAGTAAGACGGAGAATAGGTAGGGAGATGAACAAGGGGGCTTTAGGGAAAAGGGAGGGGGGGGTGGGGACCAGGTGTTTTCAGTGAAAAAAAATAAGTTTAACAGTAATTTTGAAAAGGCTAAAGGGGGTTTTTTTTCATTTAGGATTTGGGAAAAGGCGTAAGAAAAGGGTGGAAGGGGGGGAAAGGGGGCAGATGTTGCAAATGTATGGTGTAAGGTAGGTTACTGAAAACAGTGAAGAGTTTTTAAAGAGGATAGTGAGGCCAAAATTAGGGGTAAGTAGGAAAAAAAGGGGAAAATTTTTTTCCCAAAAAAGTAGGCCCTTTGGGCAAGGATGTGTTTATGTCCCCCGTGGTTGGGTTTTAAAATATTTTTAGATTTGGGGGGGTTTTAAGAGAAAATTTAAAAGCGAGGGGGCTTGGCAAGAGGGGGTGGGTTAAAAGTTAAAAAAATCACACACAAAGTGGGAGTTGTCCCCGCTTTCTCTTTGCTGATGACACTGTGCTCTTGGGGAAATTTTGAAAGAAAGTTGCAGAGATTGGTGGATGAATTTGGTTTGGGTGTGCCAAAAAAAAGAAAAAAAAATTAAAAAGGGAATTCAGGAAAGAGTAAGGTTATGGGATAAACAAAAAGATTAGGGGATAAAGATTGAAAATCAATTTGGGGGGGAGAGAGTATGGAGGAGGTGAAAAGTATTTAATATTTTGGGGTGGACGTTTTCCCGCGGGAGGGTCTATGAAAGATGAGGGAATCATAGAATTGATGAGGGAAAAAGAGTGAGGGTGCATTAGGAGTCTGGGGGAGACAAAGAACTTTGGCCTTGGAGGCAAAGAGGGGGAAGTATGAGAGTTTTATTTTTACCAACGCTCTTTTAAAAAGGGGGGTTTAAGCGTGGGTTTAAAGAATTTTTTCACGAGGAGAAGGCTGGGGCAGTGGGATGTCTTTTTCTGGGGCAATGGTGGTGGAATATAATGCAGAGGGAAATTTGTTGTTTGGGGAAATTAGGAGGAAGGGGCGGGGTTTACCCAAAAAAAGTTGTCCCCCAAAAGGGGTTTAGGGGGGGTTGTTGGGTGGTTCGGACATGTAGGGGGAAGGAGCGAAACGAATGACTTCAAGAGGGGATCAGTCTGTTGGAAAAGGGAAAGGGGGTAGGGGGCCCGGGCCCAGGAAGGGTTGGAGGGGGGGGGAAAGGAGGTTTTGTGTGGAGGGGGTTTTGGGCTTCCAGCCAGGGATGCCGTGAGCGTGTTTGATTTGGGGTTAATGGAGAAAATGGTTTTTAATACTTGACGTGCTGTTTTGGGTGTGACAAAAATAAATTTTGAAAGGGGTTCAGGGGGGAAAAAGGGAGCCGGGGGCTTAGTCCTGGGGGATGGGAAATACAAATGCCTGCACTCTGAAGGGGGGTGTTTAAATTTTTCAGTTTTTTAAAAAATGTAGTGTTTAAAGGGACCCCTTTGGCAAGACCGTGATGGATTTAATGATTTGGTTTAAAGTTTTTTTTTTTTCCCGGGCCCCCCGCCTTGGGGGGTATCGGCCCCGTGTTAAAAAAATAAAATAAAATACATATATATATATATATAAATTTTTAAAAAATATACATAAATATATATATATTATATATAAAATACTTTCAAAAATATATTTTTTATTTATAAAAATATATATAATATATATATTTTTATTTATATATTTTTTTTTGGGTGTGTCGTGCCGGAAAAAGGCAGAACTTGCATTCTTTGGGAAAAAAGCAAAAGCCCCATCTTGCCATATAGGACAAAAAAAAATTTTGTTTTTATGCAATTTTTTTCGCCAAAAAACATTTGAAACCTTTAAAGAAAAAATGGATTTCCCCTGTGTTTCCCCAGTATTAAAAAAACTGGAAAAAAATCTAAAATATATTTAGTTTGGTTAGGCTAAAATAAATTTTTTTGTTATAATAAGGTTAGGGAAGTTTTCAAGATTCTTTTTTTGCAAAAAAATTAAAAATTTTTTTTACATTTTAAAATTAATTTAAAAAAATATATCTTTAAAAAGTACAAAGAAAATTTTAGAAAGGACTTAATTTTTAAAAAAAGAGTTTTTTGCTAATTGACCAGTTTTACTTTTCGGGGAGACAAAATATATATAAATATAAAAATATATAAATAATTTTATATTTTATTTTATATTTTATATATATATGCAAAAAAGATCACGTAAACCGGTGATTTCAGAAAATGCAAAAAAAACCACTCTGAAAGAAAAAGAAAATTCCAAGCGCTTTCGTGGGCTATCACATTTTTCAAGGAAATCACATTAAACATAGTTCCGTGATAATTTTGAAATAGTCACGAAAGCGCTTGGAATTTCTCTATTCTTTTAGAGGGTTGTTTTGATTTTTTGAAAACAACCTGTTTACTGTGATTTTTTTTCCCTATTTTATTTATATATATATAAAATATATATATAAATATTATAAATATATTTATATTTTATTTTATATATAATATATATATATATAATAAATTAATTTAAAAACCCTGAAACAAATGGTATTGAAAAATTTTTTTACCCCAAACCCGCGACCACCGAGATTAGATCCTGCAACACGGTTTTCCCCCCTTTTGAGCTTTTTTTCAAAGTTCAATTGCCTTAACCACTTAACCCGCGACCCTACTTGGGAAACACGCCCCTCAGCCCGAAAATAGGTGTGGGTTTATTGTCGGAGGACACTGTGGTAGTGGTAAGCACAATGCACCATGCAGAAACAAGAAGGTATATACAGAGAAAGATCGCAGTCAGCAGGAATCGAACCCACTACAGGAAGACTGACAAGGCTCCTAAAGTAATGCTCTTATCCACTCAGCCACAAATATCTCAAAACACTGGACAGCCTGGTTCACAAGCCATGTTCCTTTCCCAGCCCGGGCACGTCAGTGAGCCTCAAGCATGGTTTTAAGCTATTTCCATCTCCTCCTGTATGTTCTAACCTCACAATCGATTTTATATATCAATGCACCACGCAGAAACAAGCGGTATATACAGAGAAAGAGCGCAGCCGAACCCACTACAGGGGTTCACAGGAGTCGAACCCACTACAAGGTTTGACTCATTCGTGGTTACAATAATATATATATATATATATAATATATATATATATATATATATACTGCTCGTGAGGCTAGTACACCAAACAGGGAGTAGAATGAAATTAGCTCAGAGGCGCCTACACTGCCGTATGTCCTCTGATCACTGTAAAACACTTAGCTCTGCTGGGTGCGTGGTTCATGTAGGATTGCGTGGTCCCGTGGGTTACAGCGTCATGTGTGATTTCCGCTCACCACGAGGCGGGCCAAAACGACATGGGTTCGAATCTTCGGCTAGTCTCAGTGTTGTTATTGATTAATATATATATATATATATATATATATATATATATACTATATAAATATATATATATATATATATAATATATTGTGTGTGTGGTGTGTGTGTGTGTGAGTGTGTGTGTGTGTGTGTGTATGAATGTACATACGCGTGTGTACGTGCCTCTTCCCTTCAAGGGGATTTTCCCCAGCCTTTGATCTTTCAGTAATTCATATTACTCAATTCAAGAAACAGTTTTCTCTCATTTAATTGATATTTTTTTTAAAGCACAAACTTTTTACGGTGTGGACGAACACCACGTCATAACTGCATACTTAAATTTCACATAATACGTAACATAAAGAATTTTGAAGACAAAGACATGCATTTCGCTCATCTGGAGAAAATAGGAGGATGTCCAAGGAAGTACGTTCCCTAGGACCGTCTTCACTGAAGTGAGTGAGGAAGGGAGGGAGAGAAGAGGGTACAGGAAGTACCCCGAGGCACAACAGTGTCCATAGCAAGAGAGATGAATAATATAGAATTAGAAAAATCCCACAAGCATTGTGAAGGCTTACTCAGCCCTGTAACAACTTCAGTCAGTATTACCAAGGCTGGCTCCTCCTCAGGAAAATTAATGAATAGAAAAAGAAATAACAGACAATGATAAACACTTTATTATTTAGAAACGGAAAATGTAAAACAATAAAACATGAATGGGTATCCTAATTGAAAGAAAAATGAAAAATGAAATGAAAAAAATTACATTTGAACTCAACGCTAATATAGGTATATTGTGGTAATGGGGTGTCAGGTGTTGGTGACACTGAGTGTTGTTGAAATCGTAGCAGTTGCTGATGTGGGGGGGGTTAGCAGGTGTTGGTGACCACCACTGGCTCGTTCTTCACAGAGTATAGCTGTGTGTAATTACTTCAGATGACAGGAAAACAGGTTCGTTACCACTGCTATGATGAGGGGTTAGGTCCTGTGTTGGCTTACATAACAGGTAAGTAGACTAAACATGGGACGTCTCAGGACGTTGTCCGTCTCCTTCTATTCTTTCTCGTTGGTTGGCAGGTGACCCTCTCTGTCATTCCAAGCTGTAATGAGAGACAGATTACCCACTGCTTAAGAAATCACTCTCCATGAATAAGTACAATACCTAAAAGATGTGGTGATTATTAAAACATTTAACAGATAAAGAATGAAAGGACTAAGTTAATTATTGGTCAAAAGTGAAGCTTTCAACCAATAAGTCCACTAAAATATGATCAGGCGTGTAACTTACAGTAGTGTTGAGGAGCTGTGAGTCGAGTGATTTACTGTTGACCGGAGCCCCACACGTCACCTTTCGGGGGGGGGGGAAGGAGGGAAGGGATAGCGGAGCAAAAGAAAAAAAAAGAGGAAAAAAAAAAAAAAGGGGAAAAAGGGAAAAAAAAAAAAAAA